>OY986045.1:43069360-43669360 GCA_963920215.1 Nineta flava | reverse complement strand
ATGTATTTATAACTTATGCAACCAGCCAAGTAGTTGAGGGTCCTAACGCGCTCTGTCAACTTGGAACTGGTAGTGGCGTATGGACAAAGACGAAGTAACCGGCTATGCTTGAGAAGGTTTTATGGTCGAAGAGTGTCCTGCCCAGGACAGCCGCTACAATCTATCTATCAATAACTTATTGAAATTTTCTCCTGATAAGACATATTATTACACTTACTATTTTTGACACATTCAATGTGATGCAAAGTTTTTTTATAATTGAAAATATTATGTTAAATAGTTATTTTCAATATATAATTTACAACCGCTCAAAGCAAATGCATTTGCACCGTGCGAATGCTTTGCGTAGCGCCTTCCAACTAGTTCTATTTGCGTAAAAAATAACAAATATAGTGAGAAACGCTTCGCATTATTATACAATTTTAAACCATAACCTTAGGTAAAAGAAGGTTCACTTTGCGTAACGCGTAGCGTTACTTCTTGCAATTTTTCGTAACGAGAAACAAATTATATAGGCGATACAAATTATATTTTCATAACGTTTCGCATTACGATGCACATATTTACGTAATTGGATTTATACTGTGTTAGACAACTTTTCTATATGTAAATTTTTATATTTGTGTTTCATCAGTACTAAAAGTGCCAGACCTACTACCAACCCTAAAACTGAAATTGACATAAATCAAGATTCTGTACAATAAATTTGTCAATGTAGGCAATAAAAAAAGATATTACTTATTAAAAACTATTTAACTAATAAATAAGACCTAAGGAATAATTCCAATCAGTCCTTGTAAATAAACAATTTATACAATTCAATCATCATATAAACAATTTGCTTATGCTCCAAAATCTTCCATCATTCTTCCACTCCAATAAATGCCTATATTATTTAAAAATAAAAATTTAAAAAAAGAAAGAAAACGTTTTAAATAAAAGATGGATCTGTAAATGATGCATCAGTAATCTGATGTATATCATGTAAATGTTTTAATTTACATGAATGTGTTGTAAAACGTTTATCACATATATTACAACGTAATTGATCTTGTGGTTCACCGGTATGTTTGATTAAATGTAATTGTAAATGTTGTTTACATATAAATGTCCGCAAACAAATATCACATCGATATGGCCGTTCCCCAGTATGAATCATTGTATGTGTTTTTAATATATGTTTACGATTAAAACTACGTCCACATGTCTCACATACAAATGGTCTTTCACCTAAAACAAAAACAAGTGTTTAATACGCAAAAAGACTTACAATTTATCTTTAAATAAAACGTAGAAAGTAGCTTGTTTTTGTCCAGAAGAATTCAAAATTATAAAAAAATTTCTAAAATCAATTAATTAAATTAATATTTTCGAAGTTTGTTATAAAAAAAAAAAGATTAAAATTTGTATGAGTTGAACTTTGGTTACGATTATCTTTTCAACGCCCAGACTCCTATGAAAATATGTCTATCTCTTAAGATTTTGAAGATACCTAGTTTCTCCATAGAGGAGGATATATAGAGTAGGCAAGCCGAGTCAAAAGTTGTCCTGCAGATAGAAAGAGAATCGATGAGGTATCGCTATCTCATAAGCTAATGAAAGAGACAAGTATACCTCATCGATGTTCTCTCTTCTTCTATATACATACTTCTTCTACGATACACGGAGTTAGTATTCCTTACCTCTAACTTCCATAAATATGAACTTAACTTACCGGTATGCGTTCGCATATGATTCTTTAAAGTTTTATTTTGTGTAAATGTTCGCTTACATACTTCACATGTATATGGTCGAACACCTAAATGTATCCGGCGATGTGTATTCAAAGCGGAATCTGTACGAAATATTTTACCACAAAATTCACAATTATAGCCACGTTTACCAGTATGTACATTAATATGTTCACGTAACGAGGCAGGTCTCACAAAACATTTATCACAATGTGGGCATCGAAATCGATAATCACTGTGGACGATTGCATGCCGTGCTGTGTGATATTTACTTTTATATGTTTTATTACATATCCGACATGAATATCGGCCATTTGCATCACGTTCAATATTCTCTTTAAATGTTGCATACGGTTTTAATTTGATTTTGATTTGTTGTTTTGTTGATTGTGTAGGTGTAGTATTCTCATTATCCTCCTCATTCTCATTATCTTTATTGATATTTTTGGTTACATATAGTGTGAAATTTTTACCGTTATCGTCCAGTGTATCATTATCTAAAAAAAAATTTTGACCTATATCAAAAATCAACCCGACATTTGCTAGGATATGCATTATTTTGTGTTTGTAAACCTAGGTAAGTAAACTTAAGGTAGTTCTCCAGCACTGTCTTATATAATCAGGTCAAAAAACCGGTTTGCTTTTATTATAGAAAAAAAAACACATATACACAAACACAACACATAGATATATTCACTATTCATATATACAAATTAATGTAATTTTGAAATAAAAATAATTATAAACTTTTATATTTCGAAAACAAAACGGTAAAACGCGATTCTTTTTTACTCATTGCCAATAGCTGCTAATGCCACAAACAACACCGAAAGTGTCACAAACGAATGGAATTAAAAAAATCTTGTTAGCTATTCGTACGAGGCTTATCTTGAGAAATGATAGAAAAAAATGTTAAGGATGTACGAGCGCTGATGTATAGTCCATTTATAAAATTCCTCAAATTCTTATATAGATCGTTCATAAAAGTTCACAATAATGTTTATTATTTTTTGTCGTAAGTTAAAATTAAAATTTAATTTAGGCCCGTCCTAATTAAGCTACCGCCGACAGAAATAAAATTCACCCGAAATCTCAGTTGTTTTTATTGCAGCAATTTTATTGGATGAATCTCTTTATTCATATTTCTATTTTCTATTACGTAGTTTTTTTTATTCGTCTTATTTAATTCCAAGTGAAAATTATCAATATATGTCAAAATATGTGTAAAAATATGGGTTTCTCCATAAGAGCAATGCATTAAAACTCGAACTTTAACATTAAATAATTAATTAACCCCTCCCCGTTTCCCCAACCCCCTGAAACTTTTATAATTTATTCATATGCACATCAACTATATGTAAACAAAAAATCAAGCCTTAATTTTTTTGAAGCTTCAGTGCTCGTACATCCTTAAACGAACATACATGGTTGTCCAGATTACTTTTACATATAATACGTGCGAAAGGATTACTTACCAATTCTACACCTTAGTTTATGCCGTTTTAAATGTGATTTCCTTTTAAATGTCGCATAACAATTATCACATTCAAACGGTCTTTTATCTTTTTGCTTTTGTTTTTTATTGACATTTGACAAAGATTTAACTTTCAATTTATCATTGATTAGATTATTATCATTGATTAAATCAGATGATGCCGCTAATAAGGATGATTTATTATCGTCATCATTATCAATATCATCATCCATATGATTATCGTTAAAGATAATTTCATCTTTAATATCATCATTATAATTTGAATGTATTGATTCATTATCAGATTTTTCTAATTTGACTTCGTCATCAGCTGTAGTATTTAATTTTTTATCATTTATTAAAATAGTTGTGATTGTTGATTGTGTTTGAGATGATAAAGGAGATGATTCTGTTGTTGATAGAAATTGTCGTAATGTAAGATCAGATTGTATACATAAAACTCTAAATCGATATGCTACATCTAATTGTACAATACAATTTTGACATATTGTATTTGGTAAAGTATCACCATATGTTATCTAAAATCATGAGAACAAAATCAATCGTTGCAAAGGTTTATTTCTATTTAACAATAATGCAGAAAATATACACGCCAATAATTTACATATTACTTATCAGTAAACAAATTTTTACTTATTGTTACTTTATAATTGGGATTGATAGTACTTATACCCTGAATTTATTTGAAACAGTTAACGTTGTAGTTTTGGCAAATTTGGGCAGTTAAGGACGTTCATTTGCTACGCTAAAGTCAAATGAGTACTATTTTTAATAAAATTTATTTAGGATTTGAAAAAAGTTGTAAAGTATATCAATAATCTTACAACGATTTATAACCTTTTTTTATTTGTCCTAAATATTGTATTTATTGTAAAATATCAGGAAATGTAAATTAGAAATTGATTTGAATTGTTGTGACAGATTTGACGGTAAACTATGTTGTATATTTGTGTGATGTGCATATTATTTTAATGTGCGTGGTCTAAAACTTTCTATACTATTCGCACTCTGGCGGACAACTTAGAAACTACTGCGAATAGGTCAAAATAATAACCTCCGTCCTTGCAATAGATCCCAAATCAGTGTTGCCAGGTGGGATTATTTACTTACCATGAGGCTATAAAATTTCTAATTATTGGCTATACGAAGACAAAAAGGTTATACTTTTCTTTTGTTCAATAAGTAAAAAAACTATATTATTACATTCGTTTTTTGTTTATTTTCTGGTACGAAATTTTTTGTTTTCTTAATAAATTTCTAACCAGTATATTAACATAGTTCATTATTTTTAAAATTGAAATAAAACATCTAAAAATATTGTTACTAAACGAGCTCCCGATACGACGTTATATAGTGTCAACTAGTTTACTTCTAGCTACACAATATGATAGAAATAAACATGCGTTGTCTTACTAGAAGAACTCCAAACAAATGTTGATATGAGATGAACTGCTTTCTAAAAGACTTAGAGTAACTTAATTTGCTTATTTAACGATGAAATGACTAGGTTAGAAAGAAATATGAAAAGCGACTTTCTTTTGCTATGCAAGAAATTTTTTTGAAATCATAGGAACTAAATTTTACTCTCTAACCATCGACAAACATTTATTTACATTGTACATTGCAACGTAATGTAAACAGACGACTATTATCTTGGAATGTCTTACAATCAAATCGTTTAAAAAAACTAATATTCTGGTAGTTAAATCGAGGCTTAAATTTGAAATAAATAAAAATAAAAGAATATTAAATGAAAATTACTTGAATTGGAGCGCATTCCATAACAGCATTTGAAATCATGGAATAGCCTGCTAACGCCGAGAATAAATCAATTCGATCATCACTACGTTGTAAACATACTCGGCACATTATATCGAAATCTTCATTTTTTATATTTTCATTCGTCATTTTATTATATTTTATATTTAAAATCGTTCTTAATTTTTATTAATTATATTTATTATTTATTTTATTTTAAGTTGGTACTATGTGTATTTTATGTACATCAACGTCATATGTTTTACTTATTAACGCCACGTTGTGTTTCAATTATGAACTTTTATTACATTCTAAATGGTTTTTTCTCGTTGTGGCCCCTTACAACAATTAATTTTCCTTTTTTAAGGATTCTTCATGTATTATCGCATCTAATAAATTAATTTTGAAGCTTATCTAATTATTGCTAGGCTATTGCTTTGGAAGCATTTATAATGACCGAAACGGTAAAAATTTGTCTAAAGCGTACGCGACTTAAGCTCAAAGAGCTCAAAGAATATCGGATCAGCTTTGCCATCCTAAAAGGAGCTTTGTCGCAGAAATATATTTTTTATCGCTGCGGCAATATATACAGTTGTAAAAAAGAACAAACTTGTCGCGAGATTGCTTTACTAAGAATGAGCGTATAAGCTGAACTACTCAGAAAGTGTGGAGAAATTGTATCATTTAGTTGTACATTCCCGACTCCCATGTCTTGTTAGATGATTCTCATTTAATTCGTTATTTTCCTCTTGAGATGGATATATATATAGATGGATATCATACCTTAAATTAATTTTTGTTTGCGTTATTAAGATGTTATTTCTTACCCGAAATATAATTCAATTCTGAATCTAAAAGAAAATATATAATTAATAGAAAAAACTGTCTGAAAACTACCATAACTACTATAAAGTAGCCAGACTACAACTGGTCAATCGTGGATTAACGGTTTTTTACGATATGTGCCTCGACTTTTAATATTTTTAGCCCTTTATAAAAAAATAGATATTCAGATACTACTGTCGAAATATACACATTGCCATAGATATTTTATATAATGCTCTGACTAAAAGCTAAGCACGAAGGCTTTTATAAAAATTACATATTTGAGTGTTGAACTATGGGAATATTAGTATCGGAGTGCTCTTATCCAATTTTCGTAGTATGAGTTGAATAAATTTAGACTAGGCAATTATATATATATGACACATGACATTTACAGTAAAAATTTTACCTTACTTTTAACAGCGGCAAAAAACACACATCCATTATATGAATAGACTTAGATAGTAGACTATACTTTTTTTACTTCAATGTAATGTTTTTTACTTGAATTTACTTGTTCGCTTGGATTTAAAAAAATGTCAATCTTTTCGTTAATCTATTAAACGATCAATAATTTTTTTTTCGTTCAAAATATAAATATAACATCAGCCAATTCGCTTGACGCGTTTTTTAAAAAGTGTGGGTGAAATGACTACTTTTGTATATACCTGTAATATCGTACAATTTTTCACAGCGATTTTTATCAAAACTAAACGATTATTAATTTGGAAATTTCAAATGAAGTTAGATATTTATATTTTGAATTTCATAAAAAATTCAGTCAATTTCGTCGACAACGTGTTTCACATGACAACTACCTCATTAAGCGATTCACTTGTTTTTTTTTTTTACAAAGAATAATTTTGAAAGAATAAACACCACTAACGATTTATTTATTAAAATGATTATTTATAAATTATGATTGTTTCATCAAGACGGTGGTAATTTAGCAATATATCTTGCAAATGATGGATGTCTATCATGGCAATCCCATATATGTGCTTTCAATCGACGTAATCCTTTAAATTTTTCATAACATAATTCACAAGTATAATAAATATTAGGTGTTCTTTCATGTAATCCAAATCTTGATAAATACATTTGTTTGTTTAATTATGAAACTTTTTATTTTATGTTTGTATAAATACTTAATTGACGAAATATTGTGAATTTTCCAATAGTTAATAGTCAACTTTCTCAATAGTTAAGGATGTTCCCAGCATGAAACCACTTTTCGACAGATTTTGCTCATTTTTTTTCACAAGCTAAAAATAACGGTTTCTCATAAATCCCGAAGTTTCAGAATTTTTGACCGTTTAGAACGCGAGATAATTAATAGCAAAGTAATCATTCTCTCTCATTAGAAGTATGTAAAATTTCATGCCCGCCCAACTATTATCTGTTGTATTAAAAAAATACTCTACAGAATTTAAAAAAAAACTAGAATAATAAATATTTATTAAATAAATTTTTTTTTTAAATCGCGTTTTATCGTTTTGTCTACGAAATATAAAAGTTTAAAATTATTATTTTTTTCCAAATTATATTAATTTGTATATATGAATAGTGAATATAACTATGCGTTGTGTATGTGTGTATATGTATTTGTTCTATAATAAAAGTAAACCGGTTTTTTGTCCTGATTATATAAGACAGTGCTGGAATTACCTTAATAGATTTTTTAAATAATATAAAAAAAACAATTTTTAATAACATTTGTATTTATTTTTTAATTTAATATTATTACATAATAATAGGTACAGTCAGTTTGTTTACAAAACGTCTGACGAAATTTGTATTTTCTTTTCATTTTGTTGGAGAGATATCAGCCAAAACAGAAGGGAAATAGTGTAATTAGTTGAATGTAAATAAAAAATTACATATATCATTCATAGACTAATTTATTATTAATTTTTTGAATGATTACACAAAAATAGTAAGTTTAGGCCTAGAAAGTAATGATTTGTAAGAATATAAATTAAATACATTCAAAAATCTTCCCAGTGATGTAAAGAATCGTCAAATGCGTTTAAGAAAACTAAATTTTCTGGAATGACATTCATTTAATTTAGTGGAATATTTAAAATTTTACTTAACGTTACCAGTGTTTTTTTCGCTGGGGAAGTTTTTTAAACGTATCCTCTGTTAAAAATAAGAATATAATTTTACATTGAAATCGATTTATAATACTTTCTAGATACTTCTGAAACAATTTTTATAACATTCAAGTAAAAATTTAACAATTTATCTTTTGTTTAATTAATTTACAGTTAAAAGTTAAAGGGCATTTTATTTAAATAATACTTAAAATGAAATACAATACAACAGACCTTCATTGTACGAACATAAATAGGGTGACATTAAAATCGTTTTCGCTCCATGCTCCGAAGACCTTTATGTTATGATCATATTCTACAGAAAGTCTATTGTAATTAAATTTGTATGTAACTTGTAACTATAAATTAAAATAATTCGATATATATTTTTAATAAATAAAATAAAAATATCTTTATTCACATTTATTTTTAACGGTCACCATTATCATATTCGTTTGATGAATTAAATATAAGGCACTTATGAACACTGCGTTTGCTCTGAAAATTAATTTATTAATTATTAATGAGTTGTTTTACAAACATAATAATTTTTTTTCATAATTATCAAAAACAATATAAAGATAGGTAAGGAATGATATTACAGCCGTATCCCTGACAGGAGGCGGAGCTTAATATTTCAACCTATTAGCAGTAGTTACTATGTTGTTCACCAGAGTGCGACCATGAAACTTGTCGGCCAAAAAGTATGTCATGGGTGTTAGGGCAGGACTACATAACATAGACCTACTAGCTCTAGTTTATAATTTACCCTCCAGAGATCATATCCAGGTGGTAGAGTTCCTAATACATAAATTCAACAGAAGTGGAGTATTAACGAGAGGCTAAAGATAAACCCTGAGGATACCACACTGATTCCAATTAGCACAAAAAATGAAGCTGGATAAATTATCGAAAGATTGCCGATTTAAATGGAAATCAAACTCGTGGGAGTAATATTAGACTTCAGCTAAAATTATTCAATATATTAGAAACAAAAGCATATCGTTTCAAGAGACTGAAGAGAAATAGTCAAATAATTATTATTAGCCTCTTGATAACACACTGTACGAAATTATCAATTTAGGGCGTATTCTAACTGAACTTAAAAATGAGTTGAAGAGAACAATAGACATGCTGAAATCGTTAAATTAGAGTATCTTAGTTAACATGAAAATAGAAAAAAGTACTTACTGTCCTTCTTTAAAATATTCTTTTAATGTATTACTAAATCGCTTCGAAAATTTAACAAATTCTCGTTTACGTTGTTCCAATGCTTGTTTACCAGTTGATCCTGGAATAAATGCAGCCACTTCATTCACTGCATCCAATAATTTTTTAATAGCACTTGCTATTTCCTTAATTGTTTCCAAAAATGTTTTTCTATCAGTAATTTCATCTGGTATACGACTTAATATTTTCTTTAAACCTGTTGATTTTTTATTCAATTCTTGGAATGTATCCTCGGAACGACTTAAACGGAATTCTACAACTTACAATATCAATTAGAAACTGTTCACAGAAGTCATTTAATTCGACCTCATACCATCTGTTTCGGATGCAGAACCTTGTAATCGTAATATACTTTCATTCATATTAACACCAAGTTCTGCATGTCTCATGATTCCCACAACTAAATCATATGTTAATCCAGCATATGCAGCCTCAGCTTTTGTAAATGCTGCACGTAATGTTTGTGATGCACTCAAATCATAACGTTCCAACTATAAAATTAGAGTAACTATTAATAAGGACACTCTGTAAATAAATCAGCCTATTTTAATAAGTAAATAAAAATAAATAATTACTTGGGATAGAACGGGACGTATTAATACTGGAAGAATTAATGATGTGACAGGAGTATCATCTCCCATTGTCATATTTTATTAGATTTTACCAAAATTTGTTACACTATTAATAAATAATTAATATTAAACTTGAGTTATTTATAATAAATTTTATAAATTATATTTATTAATTATAATCAACATTAATTTATTTTTATTTTAAATACAAATAAATAATAGATTGTCACTGACTGTCAATAATTTAATGCAGTCATATATACTTTTTATGACGTATGTATTGTAAGTACTATGAAGGCGTATCAACTATCAAACTGTCAGCTATTCAACAACTTGTTTTATACTCCAGTCAATATTTGCATTATTGAATTTTTTGGCCACGCTGATTTGAAAGTTTTTTACATTTGGGCAGAGGACCCCTTGGTCTAGGTGCTAGGGACCCGTATGCGGTACCCCCTCTTTCTTATTATTTTTATATTTTCTTCAGAAAGGTCTAAGAATTGAAAGTCAAAAAGTTTCGGTAAAATTGTAGTTTAGCGGCAATTTCAGAGCTAAAAAACATTATAAAAAATGATTATAATTGGGAACTTAAAAAATGTGAAAAACTGTACAAAAAGGTCGATATTGTTTTTGTATTATATTATGCTCGACGACTTTCACTTCATCGGTCATACCCGCCATTCTCCGAATTGGTCGGGTTTGCGTGTTTTTGGGCCCCCGCACTAAAAGGCGTTCTATATATTTCAGTTATTGTGGCAAAAAATGTAGTACTCGGTTGGAATAGTTACGTAATTCAGTTTCAAAGTGGGTAAACAGCCATTATCACGTTCAAAAACAGCAAATCCTGAATTTTTTCAATAGCTACAAAAAAAAACTGAAACAGTGATGTTTTTTATTTGAAACTATTAATGTTATTTTTATGATAAATTTTCCTTTTTCCGAAGCTTCAATTTTCTGACGTGAAAAACCTTACTAGGTACACCATATTTTTGAAATTTGGGGCGGTTGTTTTCCCACTTTAAAAATTTTTGACTTTTGATCCTTAACGTTTCTGAAGAAAATACATAAGTTTCAAACCGATTTCAACGTAATCAAAACGTTTCGTAATTGCGTAATTTTTTGAAATTTTTACTGGAGTATTATATCATCAATACTATTTGCTTGTCTTTTGTTATTATCAACATACGTGACGTGAACTATGTTTACGCTCAACGTATAACATAGATAATAGATTCCCAGTAAACAATATGACGTCTTTAAGAGCTCTTATTAAAGATTTGGACGTCTTAAATTTTTCGTCAAATGGGGTCTTCAGGACTTCATGAGGATGTCCAATGCGCCACCTCAAGAACTACTGAAGACTTCATTATTAAGTCTTTATGAACTTTTTTTTCTGACTTCCAAAAAATAGATCTTAAGAGTTCTTGATTCTGACCTCTTCAAGAGTTTCTTTTGAAGAGATCTTAAGAGTTCTTGATTCTGACCTCTTCAAGAGTTTTTTTTAAGAGATCTTAACTGCTTTAAACAGTGTTAGTCAGCCTAACACTGTTTTGTTATCAAATAATTAATAATTTTATTATGTCTTATCAGAGTGTGCGTATGCAATGTAATTTCCTATGTTCTATGTATTATACTATGTCTGTGGAAAAAGTATTAAGTGCACAGTCGTGATATTTACGATGTGTACTAGCCTTTAAAGTTTATTTTATAAGTGAAAATCATTATAATCCTTTAAAAGTTGTTTTTATTATTAATCTTTTAAATAATGCCTAACTCTGAACCATGAACAAAATTTCATGACATTTCCAGGTATTACCTGTCTAACAAATTCCACAACTTCCCTAGGTCTGCGGCCACCTTGACGGGCATAAATAATATAGTTATATGTAGTAGCTATGTGAATGGAAAAAATTTCAATTAATTCGGGAAAGTTTTATATATCAGGCGGATAAACTTGGTTTTGGTTTCAGCTATAATTTGTCGTATGGTTAAAAGATGGGACAAATTACAACATAGAATAACCATTCAAGTTTATGTGTCTGACATATGAACCTCTCTCGAATTATTGGTCATTTTCTCCGTTTTGTCTTCAGCCGCGTTAATTGTGCACCTGACCATTGAAATAATTTTAAGACAAATTTAAATAGGAAAACAGGAAATAAGTTTTAATATTATAGAGGTAAGCAATTAATAAACTTGTTTATAATTAAAAAGTCGTTATTATTAATGGATTTGTAAAAAAAATTATATTTAAAATGAACACTCAAATCATATTCTAGAGAAATTATTTTTTGAACATCTATGTAGTATACTTTTATTTGTAGAGACTACCAGAAGAAGCTATTATTAAATAACGAAACGGTGTAATTGATATTAATATAAAATTTTTGTGAAACAATCTCTTATTTTATTAGAAACATCAAAAAATTATTATTTTGATTTAAAATGTATTGATTGATTATTTAAATCACAATAATCAATCATTAATGTTGAACCATTGTTAACAATCGATTGTTTTATTAAATTATCAAAACGATCTGACATACTATTTGAAATCAACTCAACATTTGAGTCTGTTTTTTTAAATAATTTTAATTTTAACGCATCCGTAATATTGTTATTATTTTTAAGAGTACATAATTTAGCAATAAAATCAATAGCACGTCCGATGGACCATTTATTTGATACATAAACTGGAATCGATGATTCTTGATCGTTTAAATAATAATTAATTGTAAAATAAATACGTTCAGTAAATGGAATTGAAGTTTCACCTTTTGCCCGTGATTTTAAACGCATTAAGTTCACTTTGACCGCAATTTGTGAAATAGATGGTTTTTTCAAAGCCGCTTCTAACTGCTGATTAATTACATGATCAATATTCTCTTGGGCTTTTTTATATAAACCTGCAGTTTTTTGCTCTAGATTTTCATCAGATTTTTGTGGATTCAGATCATTAAAACATTCGTTATGATAACGGTGTTCGATACAAAAATACTTTGAACATTTCGAACATTCAAATGATAATAATTGATGTACATTTTTACAATTATCGATTGAACAACGATTAATATTATTTTCTGATGTTGATAACTTAAAATCGTTATTTAATAATTTACATTCATTTGCATGTAAATAAAAATGTTCTGAACAAAAATAATTTTGACATGAACATTTTAATGGTAGAAAATCTAATTGTTTACAATCAAGAATTGAACATTGTTGACCTATGTTTGGCAATTCCATGATGATTAATTTTGATGATGTTGTTCGTTTAAGATGTTCATTAAACCAATATCAGTCCATTTCTGTTCTTGTTCTTTTAATGTTAAATGTGTGTCACCATTATCTGCTTCCGGATCAGGTAGTTCGCTACACGGGACTGTTATATCATCGTTTGGTAATTCGTCTTCACGCCAATTTTCATCAACAATATCAACTAAACGTCCTTCTGATGTAATTTGACTATCCATGGGATAAGATTACTGTTAAAACCGTTTAGAGTATTTAAAGGTTATGTTTGTTAATTATTTCCATAGAGATCTATTTTAAAGAAAAATAGAGAGTGGGATGTTTGATACATTTGTTCACTGACTTCCATCATATATGAGATGGATCATAATCTATCTCATTCTATTATGAAGACAAATTTTTCTAAAAGAGCCACATTTTCTAAATTTCAAAAGATTTGGCGATCGGCTTATATTTCGTAAACTATCCGTCAATACGCCAAACCAATTGCATTTTTGTGTTCCGTATAAAACTAATTTTTATTCAAATCTAGACTTGGTAAGCGGCTTATGTGATATTGTTTCAAAGCGTATAAAAGGGAGTACAAATTTTTAATAATTATTGAAAAAGAGATGGCCTAATCAATTAAATTATTTTCAATAATTAAAGAGTTGCATTAAATTAAAAACATTAATGAATTCTGAAGTTATTTGTATCATATTCTCTGCCCAACACTAAAATTTCCTGACTATTCCGTAACTTTTTCAGAATCTCAAAATTATCTGACATTTCAGGTTTTCAAACTATTTCAGATCATTCGCCACTGTGTTGTACATAGAGATTAGAGACTTTTAGGAATATAAGGAGCACACTCTTATATGGCTGTTTGACTCAAAAATTGTCCACAAAATAGCATGAATAGCGCCCAGAATAGCGCTCGTGTAGCGGAGGGTAGAATCTGAACTGAACTGTTTTAGATGAATTGAAGTTTGGTATAAAATATTAATAAATAAAATTAATAATAAATAAATATTAATTAACTAATAAATATTAATAACAATAGCAACGTCATCTTAATTTAAGGCTATTTGGGGGACACTTTTTGATACACAGAGAATGTGCTCCTTATATTTCTAGTCTCCATGCTGGTGTAATATTGAGATTTGTTGCCATTTTATCTCCAGATGTATTTTTTTTAAAACAGTATGCTATGTGGTGCATAGATAAAATTGATGCTATGTAAGTCATAAACATGATGCATTTCGTTACCAAAATTTCAAATATAACTCAGTTTATATTAACTTAATTAAAATAATCCATTTGAAGCCATAATTGAATTTGGTATTAAATTAACGCATTACGTATCGATTATTTTAACGGAACAATAACAAGTGATTGTTGCGATAACCTAACTTTCCACTCGTATGTTTCTCTATGGTTTATTGTTTTACTATTGAAAATTAAATTAACACAAAAATAAATCCATTTCAATTCAAAATTAGTAAAATTTAAAAAAATGGACAAACCTGTTACTATTTGAGGCGAATTATATGATCATGAAGACATTGATTACACATCAAAATTTGAATAAAATTATTCGCAATATGTCTAAAAAATCAAACAAAAAATCTGATCCAAAAACAAAAGAAATTGTTCAAGAAAAATCACCAATAACAATTGATAAATCAAAAAATATTTTAATAGCAATATTAGCAAAGCCAGGTGCTAAACAAAATTGTATCACTGATATTAGTGATGAAGGTGTTGGTGTACAAATAAGTGCACCACCTAGTGATGGTGAAGCTAATACTGAATTAATTAAATTTATGGCAAGTGTATTAGGTGTACGAAAAAGTGATGTATCATTTGAACGTGGTTTCAAATCACGACAAAAACTTTTAAAATTAAATTCTGATGTAAAATTAACAGTTGAACAAGTTCAACAAAAAATTAATACTGAAATACAGGATAAATGAATAATCTTAGATTTATTGTAAATTTTTTATATAATTAATATAATAATGTATAAATTTATTTGTTTATTTTTTTTCTCCCATTTCATGTAATATTCTTAAATTCGATAGTACGGCATTGCAAATCTTAACCTCAATAAATAATGTTTACGCTTGCAATATAAACAATTAAGGAAAAATGTCTAATATAAAATTTAATGTATCTCGTGATGAAGTATGTCGTACATGTTTAACAGAATATAATCAAAATGATTTAAAATCAATCGCACAATTAGAACATGATTCAGAAACGTTTATAAATATAATAATGGCATGTACATCTATACAGGTAACAAACGAGTATTCATTCAAATCATTGATTTATATTCAAATATCCTTTAATTACTTCAATAAAAAGATTTAAAATGTGAAGTTCAAGATCATTTAAAACTAACCTGATGTTATAGCAAACTTATATGAATTTTAAATCTATAAACATCAACTTAGAATCCTTCTGTTCCTAGATGAAATAAATTTGATACAGGATTTTATTTTATTGCATCCTTTTTTCTGATTCACTCTAGAATCTCGACTCTCCGGTCGAATTCTAAGTTGAAAACTCTGATTTCACTTGATCGGATTTATCGAATTAAACCATTACTTTTAAATAAATTGATTAACGAAATTTGGCGCATTTGAGTCGTTTTCCAGATAGCGCACTTGAAAACATAAAATTAATTTCGATGTGCTACAATTTTGAACTCGATATCTTGCTTCTTCCATATTGCAAGAAGCTATATTCATTTAAAGTTAAAAAATCTTATAGGTTTGAAGATACTTGGAAAAACAATTTTTTTTTTCACACCACCCATTTTGGTTCTTGCAAAATTTTGACAAATCTTAACCATTAGTTGTTTTTAGTTTTAAATATTTAAAAAAAAATTGGCTCCAGCGGCTCCGAAATAAAATTCTAAGATCGTATTTACACCAAAACTAGAAGATGTATGAAACAAAGTTTCAATCAAAAGTGGTTTGTTTTTATGTGACACACATTTTTTGAATTTAGAGATTTTCCCTATCTTGCACCTTTTAAAAGATATATACCACGCGACACGGATGCATGGAACAAAAATATAATTATTGTAATATGTTTTCCACTTTTCATTGTGAAACTTTTGTTTCAAACATTTTTTTCTAACATGTATTTTTTTTAAATATTTAGCTGGTAACTTTCCAAATGACCTCCACTATATAAATATTCAGCACTACGTGAATGTTTATTTTGACCGCACTATTTTAGTTAGTATATAAAGGTGGTCGTTTTCACACCACAACTTTAAAAAATTTTTTTGTTTTCAGATTTCATTAATCGATGATTACCCATCAAATATTTGTACATCCTGTATTGAAACATTAAAAACCATGCACAAGTTTAAAAAATGCTGTCTACAAATCGATCAACAATTACGTACAGGATGTATCATATTTAACAATACAACAAATGATACTGATAATGAAAATGATTGCGACAACTTAAAAAATGATTGTGATAATTTAGAAAACGAAAATAAAGATACGATAACAAAGTCAAGTACAAGATGTACAACAACATGTACCGTATGCGGCAAATTAATAAGTAAACGTCATATACGTGCACACATGCGTACACACACCAAAGAGAAGCCATATAAATGTAAATATTGTGAACTGAGTTTTACAATTAGTGGAAATTTACGTCGTCATCAGATGATTCACACCGGAGAACGACCACATCAATGTTATGTGTGCGGTAAAGATTTTATACAGTATGTCACACTAGTTACACATATGCGTGTGCATACAGGTGAAACACCATACACGTGTACTGTGTGTGATAAACGTTTCAAACAACGGAAACAATTAAAAATGCATTTAACAAATAAACATATTAAAAAATCAGTCCCTTCATCCGATATCGTAATTTGTAAAACAAAAACGATAGATAGAACAATAAAAAATAAAGAATATACATGTACAGTATGTAATAAAAATTTTACAACAAAATTTACGCTAAATACACACCGTCAACGGCATACAAATGAAAAATTGTACTTATGTTCTGAGTGTGGTAAAAGTTTTATCTGTAAAACTGGGTTAGATTCACATATGGCTGTACATAATGTCAACAATAAACAATATCAGTGTACAATATGTTCAAAATCATTTACACGTTTAAGTACATTACGTATACATGATAAACAACATACGGGAGAGCGACCATATAAGTGTACAGTGTGTACAAAAACATTTGCTCAATCGGCGCATTTAAAAACACATATGTATACGATACATGATGGCCATAAACCATTTCAATGCATGTATTGTATGAAACAATTTACGCAACGTGGAAATTTAACAATACATCAACGTACACACACGGGTGAAACACCATTTATATGTGAAATATGTTCAAAAGGTTTCTACGATTCGAGTAGTTTACGTAAACATCAAAGATCACATAGTTAACTATTATATGTAGAGCGAACTTCATTAAAAGTGAAACTTCGAAATTCGGCTAAAAAATTCATTATGGTGCTCATCTATAGATATAAAATTACATGTCCTGACTGATTCATCATCGCCAAAAAAGCTGTACGCGAAACTTTTTAAGATGGTAGCGACGCGTGACCAATAAACAAACTAAATTTAGAGCCAATGTTTATTAATATAACATGTGCCTTGGTGTTTTTTTTAATATTTTATTATTTTATAGCTTTTTTAGTAAATTTTTGTACATTGATACTTCAATAATTTTGGTATTTAGTTTTGTGGCCAAAAATATTAAATTATAACTATACAAAATCCACATTTTTGGTTAATTAGTAAATATTAATAATTTAGTAACTACAGTGAAACCTTGATATAACAAATCTGAAGGAGATTAGAAAATATTCGTCATACCAAGTAATTTGTTACAATGAGGTTTGTATATAGAGGTTAGGTTGGTCTAAGATTCGTTTTAGCTAGGTAAGCAAACTTAAAAGAAAAACAAATAAAACACAGTCAATTTTTTGGTTTTTTTGAAGTTAGAGACATGAAGATATTTATCTAAATTATATACCATAAAATACGTTTATCCGATATTTTAGAAAATGGACCCAGTCAAGGGGGTGAAACTGTGAGCGTTTGTATGGAAGTTCAGTATTAGAAAATTGATATTTAGCTTAAAATTTTAAATTAAACAAATAAATACGTGTAACAGCGTTTTAAGAAAATCAGTATTTAACGGGGAGAAATATTATGATACTTAGTTATAAGGTCTTTACACAATCTTCGTGGGCAAAGCCGCAACGGGTAATGCTATTACCAAATAGATGATCTTTCGATTTCATAAATAAGAATTCACAAACATTTTTTAAATATATTTTTATGTTTAGTTATATTAGCGTATAATTCAATACATGTTCTATATTTTGCATAGTATTCGAGTCGACCATATGCTAGCTAGTCGTTGGAAATTCGTTAAGGTATAAATTAATTTTAAGATTTTATTATATTAATGCAATCTTGTTACATCTTTTACATCATTCATCCAGGTTTAAAGATGAAAACGCTAAACACGTGGCGGTTTTCGAACATTTGGTTTAATAAATTTCAATTTCATCTGATTTCAATTTCAGCTAAATAAATAACTAGATGCTTCCATAGAAACCACCTCAAGCAATTTTTAAAGAATTATTGCAGGCTTAAAAGTATTAATTAAATGGCAATAATTTCGTAAGCTAGGCCAGTCAGATTATCTAAGCATATTATAAAATTTGTTTAGTTTGGGAGCTCATGACTCCTCTCTGGTCCCGTATCTGTGTGGGTTCAAATAATTATATTTTTGTCTAGGGCTCATCAGTTTCTTTCATTTCAATTCATTAGCATAATTCAAAACAGTGGCGGATTTACTAAAAGGTCGAGTAGGACAGTTGCTACAGCTATGAGAAATAGTACCGCAACATAGAAAATATCCAAATTTGTAAATAGCTCTGCGTATGTACTCCGATAAGTCAAGAAAAATTGAAGTTTTTTGTGATTTTGAACATCATAATCGGAATTGATATACACTGTGTGTTATATTATAATATTATTATCGAGTTTGCCAGTCAAAAATTATAAAAATTTAAAATATGTTAAATGATATTTATGAATTTATCGTAAGAAAAACTGATTATATAGAAGTATGCAATAAAAAAATAAATATTTTGTATTTCGTTTGTCGAGTTATTTCTGGAATATCAAATTGCTTTATCACTTTATTTTTTATAAAGATAATCAAAATCATTTAATTAATATTAATTTTAGTTTAATTACAATCTTTTTTTAAATTTTATATAATTTTTGTAAAGCTAATTATTTAATGTTGATTTTACACTCTTGAATAATATCTCATTTTCTGAGTCGGTCAGTTCCAATGCATACCTATACCTATATAGATTTTTTTTACACATTTCTATTGTTCCAGCAACATTTAAATAATATTTCCATAGTTTGTTGTCATTTATACACACTGTACCACCACCACGCAATTTTTGATGATCCGCTCGATTAATATCACCAATACACACCCAAACTGGATCATTCAAGTTTTTTCGATATGTCACAGCCCATTTTGAATGATCCAAACTCGATTTAAAATTTACACTGAATGTTTTGAATGATATGTCCTGAATATTATCCACTTCAAATTTAGTACTACAATTGGATACCATTTTGCCAGCACCATTTTGCCAAGTTTCTGCATACATATTAGAATGTAAAAATGGTGCAACCAAATCCACATATAAATCTTGATTAAAATTTTTTGTTTTAGCAAATGATGTAAATTGTTGATTATTGATTGATGTTATATTGATCACTCGATACCATGGGGAAGTTGTAATCGTGTTATCATTGTTTAAATCATTCATGTAAGGTGCGGCTTCAGATACGGCTTTGCTGATCCACCTTAAATATATGTGAGGTTCATTATACACTAATTGTTCACTTACTAAATTAATACCACTTATATTGAAGGATATGCATAAAAAACTTTGTCCATATACAGTACCCGAAAACGGAAATGAATACTCTTTGAATGTGTCAGGAAAATGTGGTACAGAATGTATAAGCCAAAATCCATGTGTTTCATTTGCAACTAGTAAACCTTTGGTATGACCTCTGCTACTTTCGCCGCCGTTAGGTGGTTGATCATTGTATAATATATAAGATGCATTGCTATTTTTAGTGTATAAAGGCTTTAAAGTTAATCCAGGTATTGAATCAGTACTATTCACTGAAATATTCGATAGCTTCCAATCGTCATTTAATTTATCTGATGTAATATATGCGTATGCATATCCATTTCTTATATTTTCATCATTACTTTTCTTTATATGTGGAATTTTATATAAGACATACCAATCAATTTCATTATTATTTTCATCTCGACATTGAAATCCGTACGTAACATAAATCAAACACAATAATAGAAATATTTTTAACACAACCATTTTTTCAAATGAATTGTAGAATTTAAGTTTTATTTCTGTTATTGTTTTGAAGTAATCCAATTAATATTTGATTACTCAGCAGCAATGAGTCAAAGTATTTTAATCGATTAATTGTTTAGGAATTTGCATACTTTTTAAATTTATGTGCAATTATCAATTGAGTTTTCTATTTGTAAGTGAAAAGAGCCAGTGACAGATTATATTTGAAACCCTCGTATAAGTATTTATCGCAGGCGCAGTGTGTTTACAACTTAACGTTGGCATTTAGCAAACCTTCTACAATTATGAAGTTATTATTTTGAATATATCTATTCTTCATTTATTTTGCATTGAAAATTATAATCGTCAGAAGCGCAGGTATGACCGGTGTTATTTAAATACGAAAAAATTATAGCGCCAATTTTGAAGCAATTTCTGCGAATTAACCTCCCATTGAAGGGGTGAAATTTTTTTGTTTATTGTATTCTAATATTTATTTAAAAATACATATAAGACTTACCGATTTCTAGATACGGGCATTTCGAGTGCAACGTAATCATCGTCAGTAGGAAAAATCCGTATAACCCATTATAGAAATAAAATTAAGCCTTAACAGAAAAAAAGTTAAACACACCAAATGAACTTTTAATATGTTCAACGAAAAAGTCATTTAATTGGAATAGTACACTTAGAATGGGACCTACTGTTACAAGTATATCGCATTCAAGTAAACAGTTCATTATTTAAAAGCTCCAAAAGCGTTACACTATCGAGGCAACGTGGGAAAAATAAGGTCCCACAATATTAGCATCAACTACTCCAGTCCACACATTTGTAGCAATTAAGAGTTATTAGTATTGTGTAATGTTTGAACACTACTTATGTCCACTGATTGTACTTATGTGGAACATTCAGTATAAATTGCGTACCTATAGTAACATGTCAAATGAAGTGACAGTAAATATAACATATTGTTAATGAAGTAGTCGGGAATTTTTGACATACAATTATTTTTACATATTTGCAATAATTAAGCTAAAAAATAATAAAAGCATTATAAATTATTTTTTTAATTGTTCAATTTTAATAAATTGCTCAATATTAAAATTCGTAAAAATCAATCTCAAATCAATCTATCAATCCTCAAATTGGTTTCACTCTTTTAGTACACTGATAATTCTTTTACCAGGAGTTTTGTGAGTTGAATTATTACAGGCACGAAACAATATTTATAGTTTTTTATTTTTCTCCCGTTTTTAATGCTTATCATTAACACTAGTTTGTTTTAGTATATTGACTGACAGCTCACTGGTTAATGACGTCACGAAACATGCGCGTTTTTTGGGAGTGTTTTAAAAGTAATTTTTTTTTAATTAGACATTTTATAGTCACATTTTCGATTCTGTACTATAAAAACATTTTCTACAATGATTTTTATCTCCTAGATTAAACATGTTTTAGAGGCTTTCATTTAAGACTGGATTTTTCTATTGATGACTTAAGACGTTTTTAACATTTTTAACAGTGTTGTAATGTACTTACAATACTGTTTTAACTTTACATATACCGGATATTTAAGCAATTAACTCTGTTAGTTGTTATTTTCACTTGTTTTTTAGATACTTTTATGCTGTTCCTTTTAGCTTTACCTAGGTATTTTCTAACATAAGTACCTATTCTGGTAGCTAGGTAACTTTTATACTCCGTACTTGTGTCTGTATCTAGATACTTAAAAAAAAAGCAAACTATAAATCATCACAACACTGTTTTTTACCATTAGTTTAAGTTTGCATTCTCAGTTACTAAAGTTTAAGTTTTAAAAAGATAAGGAAAACTATGAACCTGAAAAATAATTTTTAAACATATTTGTTACATTTTTAGAATTATTTCAAATCAAACAGGTATGTTATTGGCATTTACGTGCATGACAGTGAGATGGTAAAGGATAACAAAATTATGTACAATCTGATTATATTTACTATCTCATCTCACACGTGTCCTCGTGTTTTTTAGCACCACGTGAATCATTTACTTGTGTATTATTTATTATATTTAAAATAATATTATTTTTATTTTTCACATGCGTAAAAGTTGAATTGATATATCCCTTTCTTTTTTAAGTCCCGCATCTACAGTAAATCATATTTCGTACGTAAAGGCAAATACCTCGCATTCGTGGAAAAAATTTTACCATTCTATTTTTTTGCATATTCACTTTTGGGACATGTCCTTGAATAAGCATCAAGATTTTTTTTTTACCAACCTGAATATTTTGACCCAAATGGAGTGTATAGTGTATACGGTATTTTGGGTCATTTTTAACAAACTTGAAAACTTGACCGTTTCCTAGTAATAAAAGTATAAAGTATAGTAATAAAGTACGTTTCAAATTTGAAAAACAATAATGAAATTTTTGAGTTTACCAAAATTCGTAAATAATCTGTGAACATCCCTTACAAAATCCTGAAGAGTAATTACAGATTATTTAATTCTAAAGCTTTGTTTTTTAATTAAAGTATGTAAAACATTATATATATATATTTTATATATATATATAAATTTTTTGTAACTTTATATGTAAGTGCAGTATTTTCGTATGTGTGATATTTTCTTTTTTTGTGATTTGTACACTTTGACCATGTGACTGACTCGGTTGACAAAGAAAAAGTGAAAATAACAACTGACTGAGTTAATTGCTTCAAAACCCGGTATATACTGAATTTATGAAAAAAAGTTTCTTACAAAAGTTGTTTAGTTTTAAAAAAGGAACATTTTTTTACTTTAAATTTTTTATCTATCTTTTACGGTTTCAAAGATAGGCAGTTTTGTCCATTTTGCCCAAACATGGTCCGATTTTGCCCATTCACGAACTTGACTCTACTTTTTAGCTCTAGAACACACATACAAAGCTCCCTATCTCTTTTCGTTTTTGAGTTATCGTTTTGACGGACGGACGGACAGACACATTTGCGGAAATGGACCAATTAAGTCATTTTATGAACACCTATACCAATTTTTTTTTCTGCGATAAATATTTTCAACCGTTACAAAATCGGAACTAAATATACCCTCGTATATATTATACATACCGGGTATAAAAACAAGAAGATAATTATTTATAGCTGTTAAAAAACATGCGATTGATAACTTCCATGTGAATTTCATCGTGTGAATAGCAATGTAATTTTTGGTATGTCAACAGTTTTTAAAGTGATTAAAAACTTTCACGTGTAAAAATGGGCTTACTCTACGTCTTTTCAAATGAAAAATTATGTCAGCATTTTTTTTTTCTGACACAATAACATATTTCTATTTTATATTTATTAGATATATATACCGTATGTTTATTTAGAAAGTTAAAACCTAAATATTTTTTTTATATATGCATTTTAGAAAAAAATTCTCAAATAAAAGATTTGCACAGTTTAAATCCAAAAGAATATAATGCAATAATTATATTTTTGTTTGGGTGCAAGATAAGAATCTTTAAATACAAAAATGTGTATATCATAAAAACAAACAACTTTTGTTTGAAACTTTTTTTCAAACATCCCATAGTTTTGGTGTATATACGTAGAATAAATTTTGTATTTACGATATATTTACGACATATATTGGATGCATGTAACTTTTCAAATGAACACACGGTATAATAAAGTAAAAAGATTTATAACAAAGTATATGTAATAACAAATATTTATTTCAAAATAACAATAAAACAATCTATATAAATTTAATAGAAAATCTAACTCTTATTAATTATATTTAAGGTAGTTCCAGCCAGCGTACATCAACTTTGTGATATCTTCAAACTTTTGTTTATAGGCTAAGAGTAACGTTTACTAATGATTTCCAAAGATTCGAACATTACATTACTGATTTAGTCAAATTACATTTACTGATTTAGTCAAAATATGGTCCGATTTTGCTCATTCACGAACTTAGCCTTACTTTTTACCTCTAGAACACATACAAAATTTCAGCTGGTTATCTCTTTTCGTTTTTGAGTTATCGTGTTTAAGGGCAGACGGACGGATATGCGGAAATGGCCGAATTAGGTCATTTTATAAACACCTATGCCAAACATTAATGCCTGCGATCAATATTTTTTTACAGACTCGGATATGCATATACGTGTATTTGCATTTGTTCTGTAATAACTAGCAAAGCAAGTATATGTCCGGATCATACCACGTTGGGTTGGAACTACCTTAAGATTACTCGATGGAATATGATAACACGTGCAAGAGATGGAATTCCATTGAAAAAGAATGGGAATAGCTTGTAAAAAAATTCTTGAATAAGATGTATTTTATGCGTGGTCGCGCGGCTCTACAATTATATTTGGGGGGTGGGGGCAATATGTCACAGACTTGAATTTCTAGATCTATAACAATGGTAATTTGTTATTAAATATTGATATGAAAAAATTATCCACCAGGTATCGAATCTTGGACCTGGATGATAAAGGCGAATGATTCAATCTTTTCATAGGATTCTGACAAATAATTCGTTGAATTTTTAATTAAATATTGATATAAATATTACTTTTAATCGAAACATTTTCTCAAAACAAAATGAGAAAGGCACAAGTCAACTATAAAATTTTGAAGAAGAAAACGCTACTTTTTGGTCCATGGTACGGCAAACTAAATGATTATAATTCAAAACTTTTAACTGATACAAGCCTTTCTCAATATATGTATTTGAGTTAACACATTACATTTTGGAAAAAAAAATTTAATTCTGAGGCAAGTCATGATAACAAGACCCCCATCTGGATCCACGTCTGGTTATTCTTGTTGTTTATATATGATGCATATAATAAATAAATTCATGCTATCTCTTTTTTAATAACAAAAAGTAAGATGTTTTGATTATAATTACATCTCTTTCTATTGAACAGTGTAGGCATTGTGTAGGTGCTTATTACTACAACGTGTTTATCTCACGTGGACGGGAATTATTGTATAACATACAGCAAATAATAACAACGCATGCGTCAATATTGTAATACATAACATAAATAAAACAGTGAATTTCAATAAATATTTATTTTATTTTCGCATGCTGAATTTACTTTAATCTTTTACTCCATAGGCAAACTTCTTTTGAAGTTTGAAAGAAGTTTGTCTATGATTCCTGATATATCGCATATCGCGTAACATGGGATAATCTGTTCAGTTATATAGAGGTTAGTGCGATATATTTAAAACAAGTTATTGTTAGCAAAGAAATCGATCCAGTATCCAATTTTTATGGATTCTACCGCTTTAAAACGAAAATGTTTACTTTACAGAGAATAACAATACTTAGGCAGCACTAACTACAATGCAATGAGCGATAAAAGGCAAAATTATAGTTTATAATGGAATGTTTTATATTTTAATACTAGGTATTGTCACCATAATGGCTCCTTGACGGTCTTTTTTCGACATAATCAATCTTACAATAAGTTATTGTAGAATTCCAATTTTCCTAATCACATTTATCTCAGCCTCTACAAAATAATTTTGTGGTATTAATAAAGGGAGTGAATCGATTTCCTTACTGATATCATAACCGACTGTGAACTACAAAAAAAATACTTTTCTTAATAACTCTTAATTTCTTGAAAAAAAAAAAAAAAATTATTAGTTTAATTAGTTAATTATTAGTTTGTCTCTGAATGAATTTCTACTCAGCGTTTTCCGTATAATCGATTTTTGGCTCAAAATGGTTTAATATGACCCCTATTCGGCGACATACATTTTTCGTATACTTGGAGGATCCCTTTAGGTTTTAGATGACTCTAACAATAAAATCCGTTCACCGGCTTTTGTACACTCAAAACAAGATAGTTTTTGTCCAAACGATTTTTTTTTATATTTCCTGATGTTTTATATTAAATACTTTTAAAATATTTAGGACAAATAAAAAAAGGTTATAAATCGTTGTAAGATTATTGATATACTTTACAATTTAAAAAAAATCCTAAATAAATTTTATTAAAGATAGTACTCATTTGACTCTAGCGTAGCAAATGAACGTCATTAACGTAACTACTTGGGGGTTATCTGGCCTACCTTATATTATTTACTAGGGAATCCTTGAGATTTCATTAATTATTTCAAAGAAATGAAACTTAGACTGTGTAGTCTCCATGCCTAAGACACTCAATTTCGTTTTGTTCTTTTGGCTTATCATAACCTAAACATATATTTTCTTAAATTTTGACTAATTAAAATAAGTAGTCTAGTTACCTTCACGAAGTAGCATTTAGATAACATTGTATATGAATAATAATACAATATAATTTTTTTTTAGATGAATATTAAATACTCATGGTCCAATCTATTGATATTCACTGATATTTACATATCGTGAATATCCTTTCACCCTTCATAATTCATTGCTAGATATGCACGTTGAAGTGAGAAGAAATCACGTTGTTGTGACACGTGAATTGTAAACATTAACTTTGAAAATGTAATCAGTATTATTGAAAGTGTAATGCAGTTAACAAGTGAACTTTCTGTAAATCGTTTCTCTAAGTTTCTAACAAATTCGTTTTTAAATGTCTTATAAATATGTTTATAAAATTTATTAAATTAATAATATATATATATTTGTTTTAAAAATGTTATTAATAAATTTTCAGTTTAATTAAAAATATACGTAAATCTTAATCAAATACTAATGAACTATTAATTCAGATTACGTAGTTAGTACGTATTGTTTTTATTATAAAATAGATCTTTAAGATTCATAATATTAATACAAAGTGTTTTAAATTAGTGTAAAACAAATAAATAAATAATCATGGCTTGGATTTTAGTTAATCCAGAGATGCATAGCATATTTGCATCTCTGGGTGTTTTACAAGGGGATACGTATCAAGTCAGCGAACATTGTCTTAGTAAGTTTTATGTTCTATTTTTTAAAACCACCTTGGAATTCCTAAAAAAATTCAAAAATATGTTTAATTACCGTCTTTTATTTAAAGATCTATTCTTTCTTTGTCGATGATGTGATTAGACATTTTATCCTTGATACCAAGTAGGTATACTATATTGTTAAAGCGGTATTTGAATATAAGAGATACTTTATTTCAAATATCACTGGGGGCAGCACTAAAAGTTGGAATAAAATTGGCCACTTTCTAAAACAAATATAAATATAAGCAAAGAATCTAAGTCATGCATTTAAATACATTTTTAATGCTCTCTTCATGTTTTCATTTTTTAGAATAGTACTTTGTATTGGAAAGTAAGAGATTTTGTCCCTACATTTTTTGTTACCTTTAACAATTTTCTAAGGACTTGTTACCATGGGTAGAAGAGGATTGTCTTTATGCTATTTTTCAAAATTTATTAACCAATTTGAACCTTATTCATTCGGTTTTTGGTCAAATGCTTCAGATAAAAGTTGTTCATTATAAACGTTTTAACAACTTTTAATCATTTTCCCAAAAATCACATGAATAAGGCACAAATTGCAAATAACTTTGATTAAGTCCACGTAAATATTAAAATTATCATTATTTAAATAGTTTATAATATAATATTATTATAATTTTTATAATAAGAGCTTTTATCTATGTTAGAATTGATTGCATATAAATCTCAAAAAAGATGAACAAATTGTTTATTTTCTTACCAATTTTAATAGCTGTTTTTTTTTCTGAATTGTATTTTGTTTTTATAAATTTTTTGAAATAAATTAAAAGAAATAATATATATTATTCTGGTTATATTAACAATAACGGATATGTGAATGTATTTTCTGGTGCCGACCAGAAAATACGTTTCCAAGAAGGGGAGAGTAATTGCATAACGTGTATATAAAATATAATTTATAGTACTATGGGCCACAAAGGTAGCGCTTAATTTTGAAAAATTTTTAAATTAATTCAAACCTTTTTTATTTGGTTTTTGGGAAAATGTTTTGAATAAAAGTTCTTAGTATATTTATAATTAAGCGACAAATTAATTATAAAATTTGAGAAATGACCGCTAGTTTTTCGATCATTACTTTTGAAACGTTCTGCTAGATCTATTTTTAACCAAAATTTATGTATTGGATCTCAAAAAGATCCAGTAAGTGCTACTTTTTGTCGATTTTACACAACATCAACACACCAATGTCGTACAAGTTGCATACCTAAAAAGTTTCACGCTATTTTTTTGTTTGTGAAAAACCGGAAACAAACGAATTTTCCCGGTTTTCCCTTTCATAAACTGAACAGTTTTGCCACAATTTTAACTTAAATATCTGTAAAATTACTCTAACTTACAGAAGCATGTGTTTACTACATTCTTGTGCAGTCCCTTGGTCTACGCACCTGTGATATTTCTATACATCTATCCGGATATAGAAAATAAAATAAACAGTTCACGTATTGTTAATTAAATCAATATTTACAGACTATTTAAACAAATAACTCAGTTCTATAATGAACTCTGGTCTATGATGAACGAATTATAAACGTAATAATTTTTGTTTATAGGCTACTTAACAAATATATTAGAGAAATTAATGAATGAAGATCGTACTCTACGAACATTTCGTCGTGCAATTGGCTTCGGACAAAATATCAAAAAAGATTTACTACCATTATTAATATATTGTAAAAATGATAATAAAATAATTGATGCAACAATACGTATACTAGTGAATTTAACGATACCCGTTGAGTGTTTACTATCAACGGATGCAATGTTACGTACCGATGTCGGTCGACACACCATATTCGAGTTAAATCGTTTGTTGGCGACGAGTAAAGAAGCATTTAGTGATGCACGTGCTACAAAAGCAATATTAGATTATATTAAACAAATTACTGAAACACAAATAACAACATCATCAGCAACAACATCAACAACAACAACAATTATAACATCATCGGCAGCAGCTTCATGTTCGGGTGCATCAACTCATAAATTAACATTTGATCAATGCGATTCAATCAATAATTGTTTACTATTATTACGTAATGTATTACATATCCCACCGGATTTAATTGAATTTACAACACGTGGTAATGGTGAAAGGAATTGTGAGCGTAATGACACAAAAGGCACAAATATACAGAATCAAATACTATGGAATTTATTTACACAAAGTATCGATAAAGTTATTTTGCATTTAATTACCCATAAACAAACATTTGTTCATGACGGGCATGTGGTAAGTAGCTACACTGAATATTTAGTTTGATATTTTTATCACTAGTGGAGCTTTTAATAATTTATATTCCAGTGTTGCCAACTCTTGAACCTTTTCTTTCTAAAGGCCCCCATACAATTTTAAACATTTTCGCAACAGATGAATATGTAAATATTTGCAAATATCGGTTCATACACCTTCCAAGAAATTGTGCAAACCGCATTTCATTTTGTGATGGTCTCGAGAGAAAATGTTTGGACAAACCATTGAGCTTTTGCATAACGGTTTGAAACAAATAGGTTGGGGATCGATTTTTATTGCGCAATACCTGCGTGTTTGACAAACGGTTTGACCGTATATGACAGTGTTTGACCAAAAAACCATGAATAGTAATCGCGACTCAAAAATCTTCTGCGCAAACATTTTTCTTCTCCATTTTAATAATAATCATTTTCTAGGCTAATTTTGACCCAAACAGTACGAAAATCAGGTTCATTTAAACGTCCAACCAACACATTTCAAAATTTAGCCTTCTCAATTCATACAGTTTGGAATTGTAGCACTATGAATCTGATATCTTGAAAACCGTTAATCGTATCGTATTTTAATCAACGCCATCATTTTCGCTATGTCCAAATTAGCTTAAAACGAAGTTTTTATCAAAATCGGGGACATAAAATTTTGCTCCAATTTTTGCGATTTTTTTAAGGGGTACCCCTTGGAAAAAATGTGAAAAAAGTGAAGAAAATTTTTCTTCTCCATTTTAATAATAATCATTTTCTAGGCTTATTTTGACCCAAATAGTACGAAAATCAGGTTCATTTAAACATCCAACCAAAGCATTTCAAAATTTAGCCTTCTCAATTCATACAGTTTCGAATTGTAGCACTATGTGTTTGATACCTTGAAAACCATTAGTCGTATCGTATTTTAACCAACGCGTATCGTATTTTAAAATATAAATTAATAAACAGAGAAGTAAATTAATAAATAAATATATATATTAAAAGTTTAAATACAATATTATAATTTCTTGTATACAATATCTGGATCCACTTAGACTTTTTAATTTTTTTTTTCCGCTTAAAATAGGAATTTTGGGGTGTAACAATGGTTCAATTAATTGCACTAATGTATAAAGATCAACATTTTGGAACTTTGCATAAATTACTAAATTTATGGGTGGAAGCATCGCTTAGCAGTGAAAGTAGTGAAGACAATGAATCAAATACATCACCACCGCCACATGGCGGTGGTAACGGGAATTCTAGTGGTGATTCATCACCCATTTTAACATCTGATCCAACATCTGATTCATCCGATAACGGTGGTAGTGGTAATAGTGGCGGAGGTAATGGTAATGCAAATGGCAATAGCGGTAATAATAACAATATTAATAATGATACAACAACAACCACAAATACAACAACATCAATAACAAATACAACATCAACAACAACAACAACAAAATTACATCAACAATTACATAACGAACATATACATAAACAACATCAACAACAATTTGAACAACATCAACAACAACAAATGAGTGTAGATGATGGTGAAAAAACAATAGTTTCAAATCAATTTCGCCCAAAAGGTATAACAGCATGTATGAAAAATATATCACAACGTTTTAAGAAACCGTTTGAAAATGGCCACCAAAGTGCATCGTCGTCGTCGGTTTCATCTTCGGGAGTTGCATCTGCCGGTGGTGTGGGCAGTAAAAAGAATAGCAATAGCAAGGTAAGATATTAATTCTTTTATTTCTTTTAAATTATCAATGTTTGAAATTGTTACAATTGGGCTGATCTACAGTTTTTATTTTGAAACATTCGTTTCTGTTATGAGTTCTCTAATAAAAGTTAGCCAATGTTACAGTTGGCTAGACAATATCTTAAATATAAATTATAAACATATGTTGTCTGGAAATCTATTAGAGGAACTCTTGAGTACCACAAAATCGTGGGTATCAATAATGGTTTTGTATATTCTTTGAAATGGCTATTTAGTATGTTTTGATTGATATGCTTATTTACGGTCAAAAATTCTGTATGTATGAACCATAGACAACTTCATCAGTATTATGAAATCCATCACGTGACGTAAATTTGTAACCCATATAAAATATAATGATAACCGTCCACCAGCGGAAGTGTTTTAAAGTCACATTTTATGCCAGAAAAATGCGGCATTATTAAAACTAGAGTCTGTCTTTCTGTCTTTCCGTGTTTACTCAGTTAGTTGTTATTTTTACTTGTTTTAATTTCAAATAAATACGCATTTAGAATATCCGGGGAGTGGGGGGGGGGGCTTGTTACTGTTGCACGCTTTTTGTTCTTTTATGTTTTACTAGCTGACCGACTTCGTGCTCAAACTGTGTCTTAACTATAGGTTGTGTCTCAAAGAATAGTTATATGTTTATATACGATAAACTTTTTTTGTGCTTATAAATTTTCTCTATCCCGCAATATTTAAAACTTAGGCTTTGGAGATAGCGGCTACTCGAGCATAAATATGCATTAAATTTGTGTAATCTATATATTACCTGGTAAAATTCTTCATCAAGCTGTGAAAACTGCATCAAAATCGGCTTTACTCTGACTTCATTTTTACTATAAGTATAAATGGGTCTCGAGTTACAACAAAGTTTATATCAAAGTGACGGATAATCTCATTGGCGTTATTGGTTTCTCGATAGCCGTTGTGAGTTTCTTGATGGATCACATATAAAATTTTTTTACTGTGAATAATCAAGGATCACGATATCCTAGGTATTTATTTCAAAGTATATACTTATTTTTTGACTTATTGTATCCTGATACTGGGTTTTTTTGCAATAAAAATTATTATTATTATTATATACAAAATCAGTTTTGACATCTACTATTTTGTGATACTAGTTATTATATTCTGATCTATTTTATAAATACTTTCCTTTCGTAGTATTTGCTAGTTTTTGCATTTTTATTGCAGCTATTTGAATCGGTTCAAATGAAGAAGCAAAATCATACCACATTTTTTTTAAATGAATATTAATTTGATAAATTTTACAGTAAATATTTTCGCTGCCATAAATATGTTTAACATAGATAATCGATAGATAATTGAAAAATTTACCTATATATCATGCCGCAATTACATAACATCAATTTTTAACGTATTTAGTCAATTTTATATATAAAGAGTCAAACTTAACGAAAAACAAAATCTATTAATAGGCGATTACCAATCGCTAAGTAATCGATTGAAATTTTTCTATCGAATGCAATTGACAGAAAAATGAATAAATTAACGCTTATAAATTATTTGAATACCTATATTACTATGTGTTTAGATAATTATTAAATAATGAATTTTAAATAAAGCATATGAAACATAATAATTATATGCTTTATTTTAGCAAGCGTTAAATTTTCATTGTGTTATTTAAGGTGCAGTCTCACAATCAGGGCTATACTACCACATTGCGACCATCACGTAAAGAATGTGTGAAACGGTACCCAAATTATGCACGGAATTCTAATAATATTGGATACATAATGGCAACAAGAACTTTTAATACTAGGGTAAATAAGTAGGTCTCAAACTAATTATAATGGCTATGTTTACATTTATTTTTTTACGGTTTGTAAATATCTTTTCCTAAATGTGTTATGATTATAAAGTTTCAATTTGCCCCAATTTCTAGATCAATTACTTTGTACTATAAATATGTATTTGTACTACAAAATAGTCACTATCAATATTAAGCTTGTACGAATGAATATAAAAATTTAGGAATCAAGATATTCTGAAACCTACGCTATTGGGAACTCTAGCACTTGCATATGCCCTCTGGTGGTCAAATCATAAACTATAGTTAGAAGTTTCCTACCCCAACCCCCGTAACATACTGTTCGGCTTATAAGTTTCATGGTCGGCTTTACAAGTTCATTCTGGTGAACAACCTAGTAACTACTGAGATCCCAATAAATGTTAAATAAAAGCAATGGTTTGAAATTACAACCAAACGTTTATTTTGCGTGAATATCTAATCAAATATATGACTTTGTTAGTAGTTACCAGGTAACTCAGAGAAACATGTACTGTACTCATAGCACTGACCTCCACTATAACTCATAGGTATCCAAATATTAAAGAAATAAATATAATATTTAGAATCGAGTAGGTACATTACAAACTCATACTGCGGTAATGCTATGATTTCGCTAATTTGATGACAGCTAGACGACTTACTATCTTCCCGGAGAACAAATATGATCACTATTTATTCTACTCATGACTACATTGTAACCAAAATACGTATTTATAATAGGTACTAAATAATTATGATCCAGGAATTAAACAAATTGAAATTTTATTTTGTAAATCTAGAGTTCTGATTAGTTATCTTTGGTACTCTAATATCAGATTAGTAACAATGTCGTCACAAAATTGTTAAATATTTCCTTGGTCTTTGTTGATTTTAGTGATGTCTATCTGAAAATCAAAATCGATGAAAAAACAAGGCAGTTATTGTCGAAATACATATGTCATATTTAATAAACATATTTTGATTATAAGTTTAAATTTGAAGTTTTAGGACCCAAATGTTTTTTCAAAACTATAACGGTTTCTTTAAAAATAAATGCAGATGTTATGTTTTGTTAAATGTGGCATGCGTTTAGGGATTATGGAGAGTACTCGAGAGTTTAACTGCAACTTGATCGCACTAGAGGCGCCAGTTCTGTTTGGATAATCAAAACCCCGAATGGTGTCGTATATTTTTCACTACTTAAACACACCTATTTATGAATAGATGTAAACATGGCCACTAATAGTTTAGAGATGGTGTAGATATTCGTGTGCTTTTATTATTTTCAACAACAAATAACAATTACAACAATAACAATACAAAATGCTTACGTTGCTCGTTATAATCCCACACACAACGCGATTTCATTTACAATTTTCAAGAATTAACGTAAAAATGCGTCCATAGGGATCGAACTTGTAAAAAGCTTTAAGCAAAAGACGCTAAGGTCCTAGCTTTAAGCTTTTGGTAAATTTTTTTCCCATTTGATTCAATAATGTAAAAGCAAACCGACGACAAAATTAACGAAATTGTCTACCTTTTTTCTTGCAAACTATGAGCCCGAATTCAATGAAAGTTTGTACAGTGTTTAGGTAAAAAAAGGCGTACGGCGGACAGACAGAATTTTGCTTATTCATTATTCGGATTCTACTAAAACTAAACACAACAAATAGTACAGCCACATAATGCACAAAATAGGTTGATTCTCGGAATGAAATATAATAAACTGAAAATTTGCATAGACCTTTCTTTTGACACTCTAAACACTGCTTCAAAAGTCACAAATAATCACAAATTGCGGAAATCGGTTTTTTTACAAATATCTCGTTTTTTATGCGTTAAATCTATTATTTACAAAATACGTCGTCATTATTCTATTTATCATTGACCATTTTTTAAATCCGAACCTGATTAGGTCGTAATAGTCAAATCGCAAAAATTTCTACAAATTTACTTCAATAAATTCCATCTCAAATCAATACTTTCCTGAAATGATAAGTCCAAATGATCAAGAGACACAAGCCTACAACATTAACATAGTTAATTACACGATTTTAATACTACGTATTAATACTACTATGTATACAGCATTTAGAATGTGACTTGACTTGTACTGTTTCAAATATATTGCATTCGAGTATAGATTTTGATTTATTTTTTTGAAATATTTTTTGCTTAATTAACAGATGTCAAATAATTCTTCGAACAATAATAATAACAATAACAATACATCATCCTCAACAACTCTTGGTGGAATTGGCTCAAATGGTATGGACAAAATGGAATTAACATCAGAATTATCTGATTGTGGATATGGTACACAAATGGAAAAAGAATCAATTTCAACATCAAGTAATGATGATGATTACAAACAAAATCAATCGAATCAAAAATCAACTCGAACAAAACCACTACATCAGAAGCCACCATCACAGAAATCACGTTTTACAAATAAAGATAATAAAATACAACGGGCAACGATTACATTAGATGATAAAAAAGAATTTCGTAGAAAAAAATTAGTTAAGCGAAGCAAAACACATATGTAAGTATTTATTCGGTACTATTATGGTATAATCCTGTGTCGCCAGTCATTCAAAAAGTCTTACTAAGGATAAGCGGCGCTCGTAGGGTTTTTCATTGCATTGTGGTGTTTAATACTTACCATATAATTTGTGCCAGAGAATTAAGCGAAACCTTCGCTTCGGTGTTTAGACTCAGTGCTCCTTTATTGAAAGAATTTTTATAATAGGAAGTCTGGAAATGATTTTGATGAACACTGATGAGTATACTGTACCTCTGATACACAGGGGCGGATTAATACAAGCCGCAGCCCTAGACAGCTTCAAAATTGTCGCCCCCTCCTTTTAAGATACATTTTCATGTTGCCTATTACTAACTTGATTGGTCACGTGACCAGTTTTGACGCCATCGTCGAAAACGCTAGAAATTGGAATGAAACCAACTTCTTCGCTGGAAGCCAATGGTTATTAATTAATGTTTTTATTGTACATTCGCTATTTCGTCCTATATTGTCACACACGTAGAAATTGCAAGTAGTGTTAGATGAATTAATTTAGAAAAATGAGATAATTTCACAGTCAAATTAGCTCGACGTTGCCAAAGAACGGCATCGATGCTCGGTTGTCAAATCGGAAAATAAAGTTCATTTTCAGTGGTTCAAGATTGTATCAGGCTTGTACGCTTTCAAATGAAAAATTATATTTTGATTTTGTAAACGATCAAAATTTGCCGCCCTAGAAAACTACCTACCTTGATAAGCTAGCTCATTATCTGAGACCAACACCACTCTAACTATTGACAAACTTATGGATATTGTTATCGAAAAATCGTTGAATAGTGCTCAGAAACTGTAATTTTTAACAGTTCCGTTTGCAAACTCCTCTTGATTATAAAAATTAGTATATTTTTATATTTTTTAGTATAAACATGAAAGGTTTAATGCAACATATTCCGACCGATGAAGATATATCAAATATATTAAAAGAATTTACTGTGGACTTCCTGCTAAAAGGTTACAGTTTATTAGTGGAAGATTTATATAAACAGTTATTAACTGATCAATTACATTTGCAAATTGATACGTCGCATTTTTTTTGGTTAATTACATACTTTTTAAAATTTGCAACACAATTAGAATTAGATTTAGAACATGTACAAGGTGTTCTCTCATATGACATAATCTCATATTTAATATATGAAGGTGTTAATCTATGGGAAAAGTTAGAAATTGCATCCAAACAAATTGGACGTGATTTAAAACCATTTTTACGGCGTATGCATCTGGTAAGTTCACTCTTTTTTTATATTTATTTACGGTCAGTTTAACTTTAGGAATATAAATTTCTTGGAGTATTTTTCGAATTATAGTGTTTGCAAGGGTTCATTTAATGGAAGCTTTAACCATTTTTTATTTTTTTTGTCCGTAAATATGAGATTTTTTTATTATATTTTAAAATAGACTTAATAAGCTTTAAGGGTAGAAAACGGTTTCATTTTTTATTAGTTGATCCAAAAGTCATAATTTCTGTTTTTTCAATATCATCTAATTTTGCTCCGACCGGATTAAAACTGTAACACATGTAAGCAATTCTCTATTCCCTTGTATAGGAAATTCGCTAGAAACCAGGATAGGTTATCATATTTTAAATGATAACAGATTTGTGTGAATATAATCTGATTTGTTTTATTTTATAAAATTTTAGGTAGTAACAGCAATACGTGAATTTTTACAAACATTAGACATTTATCAGAAAATTCAACGCTTAAGTGCAGATGATAAACAATATTTAAAAGATTTACAAATACAATTAGCAAAAACTGAACAATTTAAATTATTATTTGTATTATTAATACGAAAATATAATCCAAAAATACAAAATTTACAATATTTACAAGATTTAATTGTTACAAATCATATATTAATAATGTTTTTGGATAATATTAATAAATATGAAACAAATATTATTAATAAACAAGAATTTAGTTTAAATGCACATGTCGAGAAGTTTGCAACAGTTGAAATGATGTATCAATATGGTTTGTTGTTAGAACATTTTCAAAACAATGGTGAATATGTAAATAATTGTGTATTTACAATGATGCATCATGTTGGGGGTGATTTAAAATCAATATCAACATTATTTCAACCAATTATATTGAAAACATTCTCACAAATATGGGAAACGGATTATGATATATGTGACGATTGGGCTGATTTAATTGAATATGTTATACATAAATTTATTAATACACCACGTCAAACACCAACCGATCCGAATACACATTTAAATACAGATTGGCCATTTAAAATATCACCAAATTTACCATCGTAAGTACAATGATTATTATTAACTAATTGACTAAAAATTAACCCGCACCGTCTTCGCACTCAAATTGTGTGTAAACTATTTGAAAATTTATTTATTATATTTGTGTATACTTTGGCGTCAACAATACAATATTTGTCAAATTCCAATTCGGTTACGTAAGACAAATTCGCGAGAATTAGCGTATACTTTGTAGACAAATGTCATTGAATTTTAATTAAAATACATTTAATTATAATACATTTAAAATACAAATTAAAAAATGTCATTTACATTTTAAATACCTATTTAAAATGGAACCATTTCAAATATTGTTTATCCCTATGAATATTATATATAATTTGACTCCTATGAATTAATTTACAGCTATATCAAACCAAATATTGGAGATATATTATTAGATGAACAAATCACTAAAACATTAACACTCAATGATAATAATGTAGAAAATATTGTTGATGATAGTTACCATAAAACCGAATCAATAGTCGAATCAAAACATTCAAAACAATTAAAACAAGATCCACAAACAACAACAAGTGATAATAATAATGTTAATCCATCACATATAATATATAATCATGAGTATAATGATAATTTAGATAATGATGATAATAAGAATATAACTGAACTAAATATTTATAAAGAATTATTATTAAAAGAAGATAATTGTGATCAATATTTACTAGAAATACAAAAATTATTATTAGATGTTTGTTATTGTAAATTAAATATCGTTTATGGTTTTAATACAACAAATACAACAAACAAAAAATGTACAAACATAAATAATATCAATCATTGTGTGGAGCCAATATCATATCATTATTGTGGTTAGTTTGAACTGTTATTTTATTGTTTTAAAGCAAGGATCAGTCTTCAAAATACACATTTTAGTCAAGATTAAGGTAGTTGTCTTTATCTAAGATAGTCTATGAATGCTTCGAGGAACCGAACCTAGCACTGAATAACATAGTCAGACTGATCTGGGTACCGGGTCACTCTGGCGTTAAAGGGAAGGAAGCAGCGGATTCGTTGGCACGAGAGAGGTCATCTCAAATGCCCCTTTCACCTGAGCCTATCATTCCCATAGCAAGATGCTCCGTAATTTACCGAATCAAGGAGTGGCTACGACAAGCTCATCTCGATTACTGGGACCACAGCTAGGTCATTCGACTGTGCTCGGTTGAAACTCACTAGAATACAGTTGAGAAGGATGGTGGGCTCTTGACAGGACACTGTCAAATGAACTATCACCTTCATAGCTTGGGGATTCGAAGCCATAACCCCCAGTCTCAATTAGAGCGCCTTAACACGCACGGCTTCTTGGCCGGGTTAAACGAAGTTCGATACTTATATTTTGAATAATTTATCAAAAATTCAACCAATTTCGTCGACAACGAGTTCACAGGACAGCTACCTTAAAAATAATTTATACATGGTGTAGTTGGTGAATCAGGGTGTAATTTTGAAGACTCATTATGACTTAATTTTTTTTAATTAAAACATTTAAATTTTAGTATTAAAAAAATCGATCCCGTTAGTAACATGGAGTACAGAAGAATGCCGAATATATGAAATTCATCCATTTATAATGTTAATGCAAAAATTAGGATTATTATTACCATCTGATACTGGTAATGTGTTTGTACGAATACCAATTACATGGACACCAGATCTACTATTTCAAACGGCGCTCCGTTTGGGGCCAATTGATACATGTAAATATTTTATTTATTTATATATTTTAACCCGAATAATGGTTTGCATATATATGAATTTTATGAAACATTTGCCTGTCTTAGGCAAAAAATGTAATAATGGCAATGTAAAATATGGCAGACATAAAATGTCAACATTGTTTTTTTATACAAATCTCATCGAAATCAAAAGGATTTTTTGTTTAGATTATGTAAAAAAACATATCTATAGAGAATTTGTTAACATTCGGGTTTTAATTATGAAATATTTTGATTAATTTTGGTTTTTTTTTTTCAGCAAAATTAAATTTTGATATCAAATACTTAAAAGGTTTTGATTTAATGAAACAAAAACAAAAAGATTCCAAACTTAAAGATGATTTCGTTATTGACCAAAAGACTAACCATGGAAGTTTTATTCCAAAACCTAATTCATTATCAATGTTTCCATTTAGTACTTTGTAAGTATTTAACATTCTATGGTCTTGTTTAGAATAACTAAGTAGGTTACTAAGTATATCTAACTTAGTTTATTGCCCGAAGCCGGGCATTTGAGAGATAATCAACAACTTAAGAGAGATAATAATATTATAAGTAAAGGATTTAGTTGTTCTGAACACGATCAATGTATACTATTTTAAACACCATCAATCGGGGAAATGCTTTAAGATTGCAGCGCTTGCGTGGTCATAATCGTTACTTGAATGAGTCAAATTAATTATGCCAGTAGTACACACTCGGCGAGTGTTCGGCCGGCAATGCAGTTTTTATTTATTTTCGTGTTGTATTATTAAGATTAATGGGTACAATTTAAGCGGTTGTTAGTTGAATATTTAAAAATCGCTGTTGATAGTTGAAACGAATGTAGACGAGAGTGTCCTTCGTGCTCGTGTCAAATGAATTCACCACTCGCTTTCTTTGAATCGTGTTAAAAAAACCGACTTTTAATGGAGAGATGGCGAGGCGAGTCGACATAAAATAGGCGATAATAAGGCAGACCGAACGTTGCGAGCACACTCTCGTGCTTGTTATGTCTTGCCTTGTCTCGGCGAGTGTGTACTGCCGGCATTATATATCTACGATCACATTTTTAAAGTTTTTTAATAATTTATACATTAAAATTTTGAATTAGATTAGAATATTGCACAAAATAAAATAAGAATGATAAATTAAACACGAAATACGAACCCTGATCGGCATTATAGTGTGGATCCACCCTAATGCTGCCAATACACATAAAAAAGTAAATAAAATGCCAGTTTGACAGCTTGTGCAGTAACGTCCTCTCTCTATTTATTTAAAAAATCTATCAAAGGGTAAAAGAGAAATAGAAAGATAGATAGGTGAAAAAAAAATTAAGTCATTGTTAGCTTATTTTTATGGAAGTTAAATTAAAATTTTTCAAAAGCTTAAAAGTTGGTAGATTGGTAGACTGTTTTTTCAAGGTAGTAATAGACACTAAAAGTTAGTATATCTACCGAAAAGTAGGTAGAGTTGGTAACACTGTTCTGTGGTGAGAACGTATCAACCCCGCCACCGATATTAATGTAGTATAAGTGTAACAAAGTACACCATATCATAGTACACTTCATATAGACAGCGATAGTTACACTATACATGCTTCTAGATTGAGTCTATTTTAAAATGCAAGCTGTATATGTCCTTTCAAGTTAGTTATATACATATCACTAATATATGAAACTATTTGAATAATAATTAATTTTCAGGCCGAATCCACCAACAAATTGGTTGCAAACTGTGATGCGGGCAAATTGTGGTTCAATTCCATCAATGAGGTAATGACACATTTCAATATCATTTGATTTATTTTTTAATTATTTTAAATTAAGCATTTATTTATAGCCCAGTTATTTGGTGCTTTACCTGGAAAGATTAATTGAGATTTTAAAAATTGCTAATGCTATAGATTTTGAGAAAAGGCTACCAAAAATATCTCCGTAACTGTTAATTCTTCGATAAGAATTGTTATGTACAAAGTTGGAATAAATTAACATTTATTTCTTATTTTACAAAGTCAATGATGGTTTTTATTTAAAAGTTAGTTTACTTCATTCTTGCACATAATTATTTTTATTGAAAATCAATCGGTAAGGAGATATTTTTGAAAAGCCGATTTTTTCCCGAGATATCATTGTCATGTCAAGACATACATTTTCTATGCCCGTACAAAAATCTGTAGCAGTACTAATTGTTCAAACTTCCACTAAACATTTCAAGAGAAACTACCAGATTATTTTTAATTTATTTATATAAGCAAATTTTTTAAAATTTATTTCTATAAGCAGTTTATAAACAAATACGATGATATTTTTACTTTCAAAAAGATATTCTTACAATAAAATACAGAATCACGTTCCCGGGGTTAAAATGCTTTTTTGAACTTATTTTTAAAATGGTTAAATGTTTTTTAAACAACATTTAAAATGCTCCATGTAAATGGTTTATTTAAATAGAAAATTTATATTTAAAAGTGGTTGTCTGGAAATTGTTATATTTAGAGACCAACCCGTTTTTTTCATAGGCTAAAAATAATGTTTTCTACAAAAACCCCGAAATTTCAGAACTTTTGATCGTTTAGAACGCGAGATAATTAATAGCAACGTAATCATTCTCTCTCACTCTATCTCATTAGAAGCATGTAAAACTTCATGCCCGCCCAACTGTTATCTGTTGTATTAAAAAAAAATACTCGACAGATTTTAAAAAAAAAACTAGGAGAGTAAAGATAAATATTTATTAAATAAATTTTTTTTTTAAATCGCTGTCAAGTATTTTTTTAAATTCAACAGAGTAATAGTTGGGCGGGTATAAAGTTTTACATGCTTCTAATGAGAGAGAATGATTACTTTGCTATTAATTATCTCGCATTCTAAACGGTCAAAAATTCTGAAACTTCGGGATTTATTAGAAAACGTTATTTTTAGCCTGTGAAAAAAAATGAGCAAAATCTGTCGAAAAGTGGTTTCATGTTGGAACATCCTTAATGGAAATTAATGCCCGTCATAAGCGCGCTACAATTAGAAAAAAAAAACCAAATAATTATAATCGTTATCTCACGGTGAATTAGTGGAATTATCTAAACCATTTACCCAAGTCTGCCAGAACCATAAGTTTCATTGTATGAATATTCAAAAGTAAATGATTACTTCCACGTTTGTTTATAATCTAGTTTATGTAGAATTCTAGTTACAGTTGATTTTCATCTACAAAATACAGCTGTGAGCTGATTGATTGATTGACATTAAGAAAGAGGTAGTATTTGATTCAATTTCATATACTTATTTTCATTGATATCATCTATTTTTTTAAATATAAATATTCAATAATTGTTTACATTTTTGTAATTGTTTACATCCTTAATTGAACGTTTAATATTTAACGAAACTATATTTTAACGTCAGTTTAATAAGTTCAAGAGCATATATCTGTATTCTTTGTTGACTTTATACAGTGCGTAAATTTTTCTCGTTTTATACGGATTTTTTTGTACAGTATAATTAACATAATATGTCATATAATGTCTGAATGAAACAATCATCCTACTCAGTGTTGCAAGTACCTACTCTGCTAATATTGTACCACTATATCATACACATTTAAATGCGCCAAATATGTATAATCATTATTTTAATATCATTATAATACGTAAATTTCCTATATACATAATTTAAATCGGATATATATACAGCCCGTATTTTAAAATACACCCAATTTGCAAACAATGTATAGTGTATCAATCGCTGTCTATATGTAGTGTACTATGATATGGTTTACTTTGTCACACTTAAACTGTATTAAAATCACTATTGTATAACATATAACTATTATACTTATCACTCTCTAACTTCAATCGTTTATATATAGTTGCATCTTACTTGTGCACGCATACATTGTCGTTATTGTCCTTCGTCCGTCGTGTGAGTGTGTCTACATGTATATGTAACAAAAACATCATATCATAGTCACTACATATAGACAGCGATAGATACACTATACATTATTTCCAGATTGGGTGTATTTTAAAATACGGTCTGTATATATTAATATATATATATATATATATATATGTATAATGTATCGGTGTTGTTATGGGTGCGATCCACGGAGTGAATCCGTCCCCCTAACTAAAGACACGTACACAATTGCGTCACAATTTGAGTACTCGATGGGAGAAATCGAAAGTAATATACATAAGTACATTTCATATGCTTATATATATATAATAAAATGTGACACAATTTAATGCCACCACCTACCAAAAGCCTCAGAACCTCCACACACTATATGTAAAACTTTGAAATTCGATATCTCGATTAAGTAAATCGTGTCGCAATTGTGTCTGTATCTCTAGTCACAGGCAGGGATTTTATTCGAGGATCGTCCACGAATGTATACCTACTGTAGTGATATTATTTTAGTCTCCTCACTATATCTAACAAAAATACGCAACGAATGTAAGTACCTAGAAAAACATAATACGACATCCTTTATCCTTTTTATTTCAGTCACTGCTGAAGATAGACAAACTATCTATCCTCGAACTTCATAGACATATTCATAGACATTATTCCAGCGATCCTGAGAAAAGTTCTTATGGACATTTCTGATGTCACTTCTTTAGATCAACTGGCAGCTGCAGTATTTACTACTGCTATCTTTATAAGTAGGATAGGCAAAGATATTGTTTTAATGACTAACTACGGTTTAAATAGGTAATTTGCTCCCTTGCATGTACACTCAAATGCAATTTATTTGAAACAGTAAGTCACATTATAAGCGTATATATTACTGAATATATGTATTATATTATTACATACAGTAACACTTAGAATGTTTCAACTGGTTCATTTTTTTTGAATTGGAGTGTATATATTTATGTAATAAATGACTGACTAAAGATATGATGTCACCAAAATTAAGAACCTAATAAAATCTCACTAGTGCGTGTACCGAAATATCTCATAAAATGGCAAACGTTCAAATAACGATGAAAAGTATAAATTGAACAATTATTGATTTATATTAAAATAAAGATTTATCATTAAAAATTTAATCTTAAAATCATTATTATCAATAAAATATAAATCTATATTTATATATATTTCAGTTCTATTTAAATTATTTCTACGAGTTGTTATCTTAATTCAAAATCTAAAATTTTGTATTTCTTAATTAAAAACTAAAAAATAATTCGATTATGAAAACTATTAGGGTTTTTTCACACACATCAGCTTGCTAAATAGTTACAAATAGTTGCCTTCCTTGTTGAATGCGTGTGTTTTGTAAGAAACAAAAAAACATATATCATTTTAAAATGTTGTACAATGTACATGCATTCAACAAGGAGAACATCTCTTTGCCGTCAACAAGCAAGCCGCTGTGTGGGAAAAAGTCCTTACTATTTCATTTTTAACGTAAATATTCAGAAAGTGGTGATTGACCCGCAATCAAAAAGTTCACTTAGTGCCACTAGACTAGAGAACTGTAGGTAATAGCAACCACAATTTTTCCTTTTGTTTGGTATCTGTGTGTCTAAACTATGGAGGTTAGATGTAAGGAGAATTATCTCATAAAGGATGTCAGTTGCAAAAGTGTCCAACTAAAAGCGTTGGATAGTAATTCAATAAGTATCCAGAATGGCGCTTATAGTCAATTAGAGTTAATGTATAGATTCTAGAGTATGGCTAGGAAATATATATATATTTATATATATAATAGTTGTATATATATATATATAATAGTTGTCCGTTTAATTTTAACCTACTCTAACAATTTTGGTAATTTTGCTATTGTAACGCCATAATCTTAAAGCCTAAAAATTGGTATTTTATATAACTTAATTACACGGAGATCGTCCTCCTTACCTATAACCTCCATTCTACAAAGTCCAAACAAAGGTATTCGACGACAATTGAAATATTAGATATTTAAATCGCTCTTCAATATTTTCTTATACTAAATTTAAATAATCAAAGGACTAAATGAATTCCTTAAACTTTGTATTTATTATCAGCTATAGTGCTCTAGTTATTGTAGATACTTCCACTAGGTCCAACCAAATTAAGATAACATTTTTTAATATTTTGTTTGTTTGTTTAGTAAATCTGCTATGTCTATTGAAATACCTTCACTTAATAATTCAAATAATATTATTACTACATCATCAAAGAACGCAAACATGAATCTAACATCCTCTAGTAATAGACCTCAACTGATCGCAACAACATCAAGATCATCACAATTATTATCAATGGCAGCTGCAGGTGATAATAATGACAATGATGATGAAAGTAAAGAAGTACCCAGAGAACAATCTTGTATAAATGGTCTCGAAGAATCATCATTATCAACATCAACGTCGTTATCATCAATATCAACAACACTAGGTGGTTTATTAACAACAAATATCAATGATAATGCATGCGATGATGATGTAATGCTCATATCGCCACATTTATTATCACCAATTATCACATCATCAACATCATCATCAACGTTGTTATTGATGAAAACAACTGCGGTAGAACATTTACAACAATCAATGGAACAATGTGTGGCACCAGGTGAAGATGATCAGGCAATTAATATTCACGGTGATATCAGTGAAACATGTTCAGTGGCTTCAGACTTAACAAGGATGTGTGTTAGTGACGAAGAAGATGGGAATGATAATGATGACAATGTAGGAAATTCACAACCTGCATTAGTTAAATTTGTATAATAAGTACCTGGTCGATCAAGCCTTGCCAAGCAGTAGTTAAAATTTAGATTTTAGTATAAAACAAATACAATGTACCGGTCTAGTTAATCGCCATGCTGTAATAAACGCTTGCAAATTAGTTTTCCCGCAGATGAGATACCGATAGGTTGATTTCTAGACCCCTTATCCATGATTTTATATTTTGAATCCGTACATTAAGTATACTAGAATTCCCATTTAATTATATATAATAAGACAATTGACGAGATGTTTATAATTTTAAATACGCGACTACGAGGAAGTCAGAAAGAATTTTTGTGACTCGGATATATGTGGATATTTTTATTTGTATTGTTATCTTCTACATAATTACCGTGCGCTGGCTCTGTTAGATTTATATTAACCCTGAGAGAGACATAACAAATTCAATTAATATGAATCGTAGTCGTGTTGTTTTTATTAAAATTAATTGCTAAAATTTAATAGATACCAGATCTTAGACTTCAATATCTAGTTACCTAAGTGAAATACATATGTCTCTAGGTTACACATCGTAACCACCTACAAACTTGTATATTGATTATTAAATATTGAGACAAAAAAATTAACGTTGGTTTAAAGCCTACAAATTGGTATTTTATATAAATTCTTATTAACCTAGGTTTTAGGTTTACCAGAATATCTTATCTGTATTGTAATAGGGTGACTAGAGATTGAAGTTTAAGTTGTAGTATAGATTAAAAGCCATTTTGTCTCCACTTGAAAATTAAAAATCGTATTAAAACCTATTCGAAACCTTTGAAATGTCTTTGTGAGATTTTGTCTCCAGTTTTATGGAGGGAGACTATATATTGATATGTAAACAAAGAGATTTTAAAGATTTCAAGTACTTTTTAATACAAATTTCTAACGTAAAATGTTTAATTTAAATATAATCGATACTGTTTTCTTCTACCTAACTAGAAACAAAATCTCTGTCGATATTATCCACTTGGTTGTACTATTATGTTAGGTAAAAGGTTTAAGGATAAACTCGTTAATTGTCCTCCCTATTACAGATATATGACCTATAATAAATAACATGACATGGATTATTATAAATTATATATTTAAAAAATAGGAAATTGTAAGGATGTGCCTTATTTGTAATGTAGCATTTTAATGTTGGTTTTCCACTACCTCTATATCAAATTATGGCTCTAGACTGTGATTAAAAAATAATCCAAAATTGGTTTACATTTTTTTTAATGTTGAAAATCACGTGATCAATAATGTGAACGAATGGCACAACACTTCAATTCAACTCTAACTCAATAACTACTTTTTTTTTTAAATTCCATGAAGCATACATGTTGATCGTAAAGTTATCAACGCGGTTCTTAAGATATTTCTAACGACATGCGAGTAAAAGTAGTTTTGCACAAAATTTTGCAAAGAGGTAGTTTTCAACGATTTAAAGTTGTAAAAAAAATTGTAGAAGTATTAACCGTCTCTGTCAGCTGCAATAAATGTTCAAAGTTGTCAATATTGAACACATAAAGGATAGGAACCCAACTCATACTGTTTTGGAAATTTTTATTTCGCACTTTTGCTATAGAAAGTAACTTTGCAAACAAAACTGGATATATGTAAATAAATAAATTAGGGATGCTTTGAGCCTAAATAAGATGTAATTTACCGTGTCGTTTACGAAAAAACAATAAACAAAGGTTACTTTTTGACAAATATTTAAGCTATTCCAGAAGTAAATTGTACAAGCAGCATCGTTGCTTTTACAATTACAATACGCTGACCATGTGCTGACTGCTATATCGTGCGCACAGATGAGCAATGCATCTTAGTGTGTGTTACAGCGTTGTCAGATTTACTACACTGTCTATTTCAAAATTTATCTTTTCTCTCTTTCTAAGATGCATCGCGTTCTCTCTCATTCCGATAGAAATACCTTAAACTTATATACATTTATCGGTGAAAAAAAATGGTTGGAAATGTAATTTTATATTTTTATTTATAATTACAGAAAAGGTAGTGAAACTACGAGACTCGTAACACAGAAAAGAGCCTTTCAGTTATAAAATTCTAAAAATTATTTTATACTGAATTATTAATATATTTTTTATTTTTCTATTTTTTTTATTTTGGCAAACATAGATGTCGTACGAACCTATTAAATAGTGGAAGACCCTATATTATTTCATTTTAGGAACTTTTTAAATGTATGAAATGTTTAATGTATAAGAAATAATACTATTTTATTTATTTAAGATCCTACGTGGATATCTTAATTGAATAATAATAAAAAGAGAAAGTATATATCATATAAATACGTAATATATATGGAATTATTATACGTTACAAGATGGTGACTTTGTTTATATGACGCCATGTTTATTTATCAAACTCATATGTTGAATATATTTATTTTTTATGGTGTTAGTTTTAAGTTTTGATAGTTTTTACTCTCAAAATATTTCGATTTTCTAAATAAGTAAGTTTCAAAATCAAATTATAAAAATCGTTTAAGATTGATTTTCATCCTTAGAACCTACTGGCAGTAGTTTCTAAGTTGTTCACCAGAGTGAAATCATGAAACTTATTAGCGAAAGGGTATGTCACGGGGGTAAGGCAAGAAATATAAACCTACCCTAGTGGAAATAATTTTCTTCAAAAACTGAGAATAATTAAAAATAGTTCTTTTAAAACTTCTGAAAGTTTTATTTTTCTGAAAATCTCTGAAAGTCTGAAGAAATAAAATAAATGTTTTATAAATGATTTAAAGACAGAAAACAAATAGAGTTCTAGAGTTCCCGATAAAATGATTTATTAGTGGTGAAAAACTTTGGCAATTGCAATAACAATTATGTAAATTATGGAGCCGTGCTAGAAAAAATGGACACTGTGAAATAGCTCTGTGACAAATTTCAGACATGATATCTGAAGCAGGTTTTTTAATATTTGCATATTTTCTAGCACTCTCATCAAATTTACAATTATATTACATTCGCATGAGCTACTATTTGTCAAAATGTGTCACCAAAATCATCCTGTACACCACACGGTATGTAAAAAGTTAGTTTTCAGTAAGCAATTTTTCAATTTTTTAAACTGTTTGTATGTTTTATGATATCGATGTAAGAGCTATTTGTACCTACACATACTTAGTGCTGATATAAAAAGGGTCTGCAATTCAATTTATATCGCCTTTTTCTATTTTTATTCACTCTTCCTTCAGTGAAATTGATCGTCCCTGCCTTATACTGATCGGGGAATCTACCTGACCTTGTGCGAATGACAGAATCTTTATAACATATATTATTTCAGTCTCTGCAAAATGAAAATTACTTCTCAGGATTTTTTTTCAATTGGTCGAATTAACGCATATTTTTCTCAAACAAGTATATTCGCTCTGAGCGCAACCGTACTCAGCTCCATGTGTGGTAAAAAAAATAACTTCATGACCAATATCAGTGTATAAAAAACCATAGACGTTTAACAAAAATAATTAATTTAATTAAATAAACAACATGTAAAAGCTAAATTAACTGTAACTTTTTGTTAAACGCCTATGGTTTTTAATACACTGACATTGGTCATGAAGTTTTGTTTTTGGCCACGCATAACGCTAAGTACGGTTGCACTCGGAGCGAATAGATGTCAATGTTATTTACAATAAATTACGCTAAAACTATTCAATTCAATCTTAGAGCTAGAATTACATTGTAACAGTAAGAGACGGTAAATATTAACATAAGGCATATTAACTGACGGACAGCTTCGGAATCAAAAAGGATTATTATCTGAGACAGTTTCCCATTTCATTTTCAAAGAGACTTAGATTTTATTAGAAAACTTGATCTGTAGATATCACAGACACCTAGTCATGAAGCTTTGTGATATGATGTATGTTGTCGTTAAAGTAGAATGGTAGTCTACCGAAAACATTGTAATAGTCTGTTTGACAACCCTTTAAACATCGAATTATTGTTTTATTAAATGGTCTAATAATTCTAACATAAGCACACTCAAACCATTTACGGATGTTTAAGAATGACAAATCAGATCTAATGCAATGTCTTCGTATACACCGTATACTTCACAATTTATTCATTAGTATATATAAAACATCACGTAATTTTTGACGTGTCAGCTGTCAATCTATAGTATTTACAGTCTGATGCTGTATCAAAAGAATTCTAGCTTAAATTATTTTATATATATATTTTCTATATTTAGTTTAGTCCAGTAACTGGATCATATTTGAATTGCAAAAGGTCAAGGAATGTTTATATTTGGTATAGTTGTTAAGTATTACCTATTAATTAATACCCTTGAGAAGTTTACAACCTTGAGACGTTGCCGCTTGCGATGCTGAACAAATGGTGGCAAAATTCACTATTTCGATGTTATTTTGTTTTCGGTGTGAATTGCGAAAAAAATTCTTTTTAGAAAAATTGTGGATTAATAAATTTTCTACACTTTTTGTATCAAACTTTTTTTCTGTCAAATGAATAGTTTCTCAGATACAAAATTTAAAAAAGGGAATTTTGGCGTATTATTATTATATTATTTTTTTAAATATAGCCGGTATATCGATATTTTTTTTCGATATATTGAATTATGATATTGATGTACTTAAAAACATCGATGTATCGAAAATCCGATATTTTTGAAATTATCAACAACCATATAAAGATCGCAAGGAACTAATCACTACCTGATAGTCGGAAACTGTCAAAAAAAGTCTCCCTTTTTAATCTGATTTCCTAAAATGTAGGAAATTTATTACTCCAAATTTTTTGTAATAACATTTTTTTCAACATGGCATCGCGAGTGGTCACGATTTAAGGTCAAAAACTCAGTATGTTAATAAATAAACACGTAATATTTAACAACTATACCAAATGTGAACTTTCCTTAACCTTTTGTACGATTCAACCTATCATTTACTGGATTAGTTGTCAAAAAGATAATTAATGAATTTATAAGAAAATGACGTAATCAGTACAAATAACAAATATAAATTAGATGAATCAGATAAAATATATGTGTATTTTTGTAATTAATATATTTTATTAATTAATTAATGTATACAGGATCCCACAATTTAACTGGCAAATTTATTTCCGTTCTTAAATTCGGTTTACGAAAAAATGTATAGAACAAAAGTTGTTACTATTTTTATAACGGACAACTTCTATTCGAAATATGTTTTCGAAAACCCAATGGATTCGGCACAAATCGACTGCAAAATTTTGTAAATATACGCTACTTATGAAACCGAGGGTACATATTTTTTAATTCACTGCTTCGCAAAAAGCTGACCCACTTTGAAAAATTCATTAAAATTATTTTTCATTTCAACTACATTTTTATAAATTTGTATGTTTTTTTTGGATGGTTTTTAAATGGAAATAAACTTTTAATGGTGGATATTATCTCATCTTGGTCTAAAGCTATTTTCCTGCACTAAAGCTATTTTCCATAAACTTTACCCCCATATCAACAAAAACATATACAAATTTATTAAAATGTAGTTGAAATGTAAAATAATTACACAGGAAATAATTTAATAAATCAACTTGCAAAGTGCGTCACTTTTTTTTGGCCAAGCAGTACTTATACAAAGATTTTTATTAAATGTTGTTATTTATTAAATAAAGTGTTTATAAATATATTTCTATATGAATAATATAAATTATTGTACTTTTAAACAGAAAATGATATATTTTAAACAAAGAAATAAGTATTTTTGTAATTGATTATGTTTGAAATGCAAATGTAATTATTTCATTGATATTCCATTCAAATATAATGTATCTATAATTATTTAGATATTCCTAGTTAGTTTAGCCACATCGTAAATCATCATCTTCAATTTTATTTCGTTTCGATAGTAGAAATTGAATAATGTTGTGAAATTGTGTGTTAGTCATGAAATGCAAATGGAAACCGTATTCACATTTGGTACAAATCAATTAAGTATTCATGTTTAATATATATATATTTTAACATCACAACCAAATAGTCAATTAATTTGAATAAGGCAATAATCAGTAAATATATATATTTTCCGGTGACTTTTTCACATTTATTTCTAGTGAAAGTGTATTTTAATCTTTCAAAAACAATTAAAAATTATAAATGTTCAATGTGTTTAATTTGCTTTATAAATTTTCCACGTATTTATTTCAGATTTATCAAAATACTAATATATCTAGATCTGTAATACCTAATAAATTTGTAAACCTAAACGTTAGAGTTAGCAAATGCTACAGGCCTCACGCATTGGAGGGTCCAAGCACCTGGGCGTAAAAAAATCTATCTATCAAGTTATAGTCCAAGAGCTAGACCCTAAAAAAGTCTCTAAAGAAAAAAGACTGACGGACGTTGTCCCACAAAATCGATGACTGACCATTTTGTTTATGTTTGATATAACATTGAATACCCTCACAAAAGTTTTGAAGTGTAGTAAATGAATTGCACAGTATTTGCATTGTGGCCGACTGACCAGCTCCGCCTGGTCTATAATATATGGGAGTATTACATATATGAGAGAACCGCATAACACGCCATTGTTCCGAATTGAAGGGGTCATCCAGTGGCTTCTATTTTGAAACGACGTACAAAATTTGGCTCATGAAAAGGTGTTAACTTTCGTCAAATATTTATGTAATTTAAAATTTAAACCTTTAAGCAGGATGGGTTTTAATTAAATTAATATAATTATTCAGATCATCGATTATTTGACATTTTGCACCTTCTGCCATAGTAAGAAGTTTAAGAACTGTCATATAATGTACTAACCATAGAGACATGGAGTCTAGTCTCCATGCATGGAGACTACACAGTACACATTCATAATATTCGGAGGTCAGTTACAAGATCAGACAGGCATTTCTGTTTTGTTTGAAATAAGTGACTAATTTCATGTTGAATAAAACTGCATTGAAGTCAATTGAAGTGTAAGCTCACGTCACTGTGAACGTGTATTGTCAAGTACTAATCATTCAAAATCAGTTGAGTTAAGGATTTACGATCAGTAATCAGTATTAATTAAATGTGTACAAAATATTAAGAAACCGTCAAATAAAAACTAAATGTCGAGCTTTATTGGTTAAAATTTGTCAATTACTATTTTAATAAAAAGAACAAACGAAAGGTAGGAATTGAACAAAGTCAATTGATTCGCTATCATAGAGAAATATTTTTTTGTTTTGATCAAATAAAAAACGTTAACAATTTACATTGCACAATCGTTGCATTATTATTGCATGAATTCTGATGTGATATTTATATTTTTTATGCATATCACAATTCACCAAACCCATTATCTATTAAATACTAATCGTATCACATATCAAAAAAGAAAGGAGAAAGAATTTAGGTTACCGTTACAATAGAACTGTAACACTTTTTTTTTATTGTGATTTTTTTGTGGTGTGTTTATTTGAATTTCTTTTTTTATTTTATTAAAATTAATAGGTAAAAAAATTCAAGATATTTTAAATTCGATTCGAGTACAATTCTAGTGATTGACAGACAACAATCATCAATCATGGATGATAAAACAAAATTAAAGAATAGTGTTTTATCAAATTTACGTGCTGTGTTAGTATCAATTAAGGGAACATGCTCGTTAAGAAAAGTTCAAGGTAAAATATTATTACTATTCCTTAATTTGGCGGGATGTATTTAAGCCTTAACTACCATCGTAAACTGTATTATGGAGTGTTCTTCCTGAATACTTCTCAAATTGTAAAGGTCCAATATTATTGACAGTCTTCAAAAATAGGTGTTAAATATGTTCTTATTAAAGCTGGCTAACCGAATACTGATTAGAAATGACTTGCAGAATCAAACCAAAGTAATACTGTTGGTGACATATTAAAACCGGGAAGATTTCGATATCCGTGGCTTCAAAAAAAGCCGAATATTTTTTATTGAACACCTCAAAATAAGCAATAAAAGAAGAATTTCGATTTCTCGCTTAGTTTTCGAGATATTGTACTTTGTGTGCTCAAAATTAGTAATTATCGCATGTGGTAAGTGACTGCGATAGATGTATAAATAAATGACGGGTATATAAAAATAGCATAAATGACATACTATCAAATTAATATATTTAAGGAGCATAAACAAGCACTCCTACCGTTGAGTGTAACATTCAAAGCAAAAAAACACGAGAGTAGTGTAAAACGAGAATAAAAACAATTTTCTAGTGGGTAAATTAGAAACTAGAGCTAGTAGATTGATCTTGTCACAACCACAGTGGCATACCCTTCGGTCGACAAGTTTCGTGTTCGCACCCTGGTGAACAACTTAGTAACTACCGCTAGTAGGTTGAAATATAAAGCACCGCCCCGTCAGATATCCCAATCTATACTAATATAATAATGCTGAATAGTTTTTTTGTTTGTTTATTTGCTTGAACGCGCTAATCTCTGGAACTGCCAGTCGATAAAAAAAAATCTTTTTGACTTAGATAACCACATTCATGAGGAAGGCTATAGGCTATCTAGCATTTCGTTAAAATTCTTAGTTAGCCTTAAATATTGATATTTGTAAAGTAAGTCGGAAGAAAAAAATATATTGTATACATACATCATATAGCGTGATAATAATTATTATTATTTTCAATACATATATATTTAGCTTTCATATAAATGCGGACGAAGTTGCTGGGGATAGCTAGTATCTCATTAAACAAGTGAGTTTTCGAAATTTTTATTCTTTTTTTTTTTATTAACATTTCGAAATATACCGAAAAGATTCGTCAAATGGCGGCACCACGGTTATCATACTCCCAATTTTTTTAAACTGAATTATGAAATTTTTAAATGTGTATTATTAAACTAGTTTCAACTGTGGTTAGGTTTGGTTTTTGAGATTTTATTAAGGTTGGCTTTTGGTTTGTTTTTAGTTTGGGTTTGGTTTTATTCTTATTATTATATATTTTTTATATTGTAGGTCTAAAAACACGCTTTTTTGTGTGCTTATTTTGAGATATCTTTAAAAATGATCCCACGATGTTAGTTAAGCATTAAATATTGTTGATCAAGAGCTTCCACTTGTGACTTCTGGTCGTTAAACTTATGTCTTAACATCTTTACCGGGGATATTATCATTTCTTGGTTGACAAGTTTCGATGGATTCTATTAACACTCAATGCGATATATAAAAAATAAAGAATCGTAATTTTCGATATCTCGTTTATTTTTTTTAGAAATTAAAAGTTACAATTTAAAAAAATCCATGATTACTTCCGTAATGAATGACTGTACAATAATACATAAGAGGGGTACCGCAAATGGATCCCTAGTACCTAGACCAAGGGCTCCTCTGTGCCCTCCTTGAGAACAACCTGCCACCCGAAGGCGAGACGTCTCCGGGTAAGAGGTGCTATTTTAAGCAGATGAAGCTATAGGATACTGTCGAGGCCAGACGCCGCACAGAATGTCCATAGCTTCTCTGCCGGGACTGCTCTCAGGATTGATGGATTCAGGGTTTCGGACCCAAAAATTCTATACCTGACACCCTCCAGGTTTCTGCAGGTGCAAATGACATGTTATGGGGGTGGTAGTTCAATCGAAAGTGTCCTATCAAAAGTCCCAACACCCTTCTCAACTGTGTTCTAGTGAATTTCAACCGAGCACAGTCGAATGGCCTAGCTGTGGTTATGCACAGCTTGGCCTGGCGCATGCCCTGTCCAAAGTCCCAGTTAGAGAGATGGGCTTGTCGTAGCCACTCCTTGATTCGGTAAATTACGGAGCATCTTGCTATGGGAATGACAGGCTCAGGTGAAAGGGGTGTTTGAGACGACCTCACTCGTGCCAACGAATCCGCTACTTCGTTCCCTTTAACGCCAGAGTGGCCCGGTACCCAGATCAGTTTGACTGTGTTATTCAGTGCCAGGCGGTTCAGTTCCTGGAAATATTCACAGACTCTCCTCGATTGGAATCTTGACGCCTCATGGAGCCGTAATGCGGCTCTTGACCCATCCGTATAAATATTTGGTCCAGGAAGAGGTGAAAAGTTAGGTACATCTCGATCCCATTCCTCACGGGAAGGAACGATTACCCTAAATTTGCGGTCAAAACGGTAATGAATGACTGTATACATACTAAAAAAAAACATAAAAAAACTTGTCTTATTACGCTGTTTTTATGGGTTGAGTTGCGTTGATAACGAAAACTACTTGGTATGTTTTTAGTCTATCGAGTTTTAATAACTTCCACATGTACAGTTTTTATGGATTTATTTTATTAATAAAAGTTTTAAAACTTAATGATAAGTCGAAGTTTTATAACTTAATGATATCTCGAAAATTAAACGAAATATCAAAAATTTTGTTGTTGATCTTGTTGAGTTCTAACATAATTCATCAAAAATTGTCACACATTTTAAACATGCCTAATTTTTTTACCGTTTTTATTCGGCTAAAAATGAGGGTAATGTGTTATGTGGGTTGGTTTGTATGATACCATCAGAATTGCCAGAAAATTATTAACCATGTAACCATATATGTCTGAAACGATGTTAACATCTTTCGAAGAATTCCATTTATCCGAATTAAAACTATTTGGATCGCTTTGGGGAAATAAGACCGAATTCAAGTGGTTTTTTGTGGGTGCGAGAAATGCGAAACCTTCTTTCAGGGCCGATTATTTGCAAAAAAGCAAAACTTTAAGTTGAAGAAATTGACTGTTTGCCCTCATTCTTTATCAGTATACCCAAATTTAACTTTTTTTTAAAGAAATGACCTTGACCGGATGATCAAGATTTATCCGGGTATTTGATAATCCGGATCGAATTTGGTCCCAATTAACCTACTGTAAATAATTGGAATTTTCTACTGTAAAAAGATAAAATCTAAGCATCTAACTTCTCAACCCTTTTAGTTGAGATAACTTATAAGCAACATTAAGGCCTTTCTGCCATTCGATGAATTTCGAACACCTAAATCGACTTTTGCAGTAAATCTTTTTTATCCATTCATATTTTTAATCGAAATACCATGCAGAAGAATCATATTCTTAATTGTACTGAAAATTGTTACATTAAATTATATAAAGCGGGCTTTAAAGAAAATTTATGTCAAATAATTTCTAAATTTTGACAGTTCGAAAGGTCAATTTTGAAAATAATTTATTTCCAAAAGTTTGTTAATGCAGATATATCTATAGAGATCTTATTATTTATTAGAGATCTGGAAAATTTGGAATGGTCAGAAAACGGCTATAACTTTGAATTGGTTTGGAATTTTGAACTCTGGTAGTTTTCCTAAAGTCGTATGGAAAATTTTACTAGGGCCTTCTCTCATCATTATTTCGCTATCTCCTATAGTTTTCTCCAAATAATTCGGACAAACACAATATAGATTAATAAACCGGCTGGTTACTCCTACAAAATCATTTTGCGCCCACAGCACAAATTTGTATGGTTACTTTACACTGGCAATCCTGATTACTACATACTGCTCGAACACCGAATAGTAAAACGCCTAGTATTGACATTAAAAGTGATATAGGAGACTTGGTTGGTTTATGGGGAGACTTGATTGTAAATTCAACATTGGGGAGATAAAATCAATGACTAGATATAAAAAGATTTGGTAAATAAATGTCTTTTTTATTTTTTTTGAAAGGTGATTATCAAATGTTAATGGGTGAAGAAATCCCATTTAGAAAATTAGGTTTTAAATCATTATATGAATTTGTTACAAAAGAAAGTTCCTTTAAAACTGTAAAATCACCTATAACGGGTGAAATGATGGTAGATGTTACACCCGATTCGAAAACAGCACATATTGCTGATATGGTGACCAAACAAAAATCAAGATCACGAGGATCGAGAGGACGAAGGTTTGTTTATTGATTTGTAAGCTCGATTACACCATCTCCGATTAAAAAGTTGAATGTCGACCATCATTATACTACTCCTTATAAGTTTAGTCCCGACTTTTTTAGTGGTTTATAAAGTAGCGAGACCGCTACATTCCCTCCCTCTGGGGAGTAGACAGTAGATATGCAAAGGTTTCTGAAAGAAAGCATGTTTAATTTTAGTAACGAGACCGCTACAATAACAACTATATACAAATTACATGCTTTTTGGACTTAGTTTTCCGTAAGATTCTCTAATAAATTAGTGATGAAATATTTAATCGTAATTACTGATTTGACAGTTTAATTGGAGCTGGTGAACCGTGTCTAAATAATTAATATTAAGGAATTCATTGAACTAAAACGAATAAATTTTTTATAGTCGTCGATTTGCACCAATACAGAATACGGTATCAACAAATAATCGAATTCCATCCTCACAAAACAACAATTGGCAACCAAAGAAATTAACTCCTGTAAAAAGTAGCAGACGATCGTCACAACAGTCGTCATCGAATCGTAATAGACGATCACAACGATCTGCACAGACGAATATTGCAGCTGATCGTCTAAAATCTTTTCAAAATGCAGCTGATGTAAGTTTACATTTATTATTGCAATGGATAACTAAAAAACGAAAAGAGATAATGAGCTGAAATTTTGTGTGTGTGCTCTAGAGTTAAAAATTGAGGTAAAGTTCTTGAATGGGAAAAATCGGATCATGCATCAACCCCTGATCTGACCCCGTTAGGGGGATGGATATTCATTTTTGAAACCGTCAGAGATAGAAGAAAAGTTTAAACACAAAAATGTCCCTTTTTCAAAAATAAACAAGTTTTTTCATAAACTGAATAGTTTTGTCAATATTTCTGCTCAAAAACTAAAAAAATACAGTTCACGCATTGATAATGAACTCAGTATATACCGGGTATTTAAGCAATCAATTCAGTTATTTTCAATTTATTTCTTATTTTCTTATAGAATCATACAAACGAAACAACGAAAGAAACGATTGTATACAAGAATTCAAAATCAAAAGATATTAATGAACAACAACAGAAACCCACCACAGCAATAACAAAACGACAACAATCATTTATAAAGCAACCATCAGGTGGTGGTGATAATAATGATATTAATAATAAAAAATCAGTAATATCGCGCGAAAATTCAACTGATTCAACAACAATTAATATCAATAAAATATCATTATCACGTCAATCGTCATCAAATAATGAGGTCAGTATTAAATTTGTATACAGCTATTTTTATAACAAGGTGTTCAGCGACCGAAAAAAACGCATATACGAATGTGGAAATTTACGATAATGTTTTAACACAGACAAAAACCCCTTAAATCGGCCTGTCGTACTATCGTGCTCTAGATTAACAGTACATTCGTGAGATTTTTGAAAAAATAAGAATTTAAAAACAAATCCTTTTTAACCCGACAGCGTTGGACACTATATATTTTGTTTTGTAGCTTGTTGAAATTTGTTTTGTTTTTATAGCGTACTTTATGATAATAGAGGGTGTAGAATTAACAAAAATTTACTTTTGAAAGTTTAGTTACACGCGAATAATGTGGTCGTATTTTTTTGTCTTATCTTTAACAGAGTTTCTATTTTCTTCAAAAAAGTGTATCGATGTGGATTAAGGTATTTCTAACGACATGCGAATAAAAGTAGTTTTGCACAAAATTTTGCAAAACTAGAGGTAGTTTTCAACGATATAAAGTTTTAAAAAAAATTGTAGAAGTATTAACCGTCTCTGTTAGCTGCAATAAATGTTCAAAGTTGTCAATATTGAACACATAAAGGATAGGAACCCAACTACTCATACTGTTTAGGAAACATTTTTGAACATTTTTATTTCGCGTTTTTACTATAGAAAGTAACTTTGCAAACAAAACTAGATATATTTAAATAAATAAATTAGGGATGCTTTGAGCCTACATAAGATGTAATTTACCGTGTCGTTTACGAAAAAATAATAAACAAAGATTACTTTTTGACAAATATTTAGGCTATTCCAGAAGTAAATTGTACAAGCAGCAACGTTGCTTTTACAATTACAATACGCTGACCATGTGCTGACTGCTATACCGTGCGCACAGATGAGCAATGTGCGCACAGATGATAGTGTGTTACAGCGTTGTCAGATTTACTGCACTAATTCAACTACTATTTAAAAAGTTATCTTTTCTCTCTTTCTAATATATCGCGTTCTCTCTCATTCCGATAGAAATACCTTAAATACATCCTATTAATAAAAATTTCAAATATTATCTGATTTTTTAACTGTTTTCAAGTTGTAACAAATTTAAAAAGTAAAGGTTATTTTGGTTTTAATTCAAACGAGGACCGTAAAAAACGGTGCCTATAGTACATATAGAAACTTCAAGCACATGCCGAGGCAACCTTGCGAGAACCTGATCCAAAAAACTTTTGTATGAAAAAAAGTTTCATATTAGAAAAGTAGTTGGTAATAAAATTTTATGAAATAAGTATTAATGTGTTTTTGCTCGTAATTATTTGATTTGGGGGTGGTTGTTCCGCTGCCGGAACAGATTATCCTAGGGTTACTATATATATCTTTTCTGAAAGTTTCATCCCCTAATAAAATGGGCATCGATTAAAAATAACAACAACCCATAACTCGAGATAAAATATTGTTTTTAATATTTCTAAACAAAATTTGTACGTTTCTTAAAGTTAATTGACAGAAGGAAAATTTTGTTGCAAATTTTTGTCTTCCTTCTAGATAGACTCAAAAGAGTTTATTTTTACAAGCTTTTTCGAGATTATTTCCCTTGTTTCTCACTTTTTGATAAAATACCCTGAGATACAAATTTGTGGATGAGGAAATTCCCTACACTTCAGTATAAAAATGTTGATGAATTTTTCAGTTTAAATACACACGAAAAGATCGAGAAATTTGAGTAGTTTTTTTTCATTCTTTCTATATTTTGTTCTAAATATAATGCTTTGGGGAAATTTTTCCTATTAATTTCGTATAAATCTTATCAAAAACAATTTTCCCATGCTCACAACGGTTAATGTTTAGAATCGTGCTTAGAATTAATGCTTATAATTTTTTACTGCCAATTAAGTTTAGTGAAATGCTTCTTTGAATTAGTGCGATTATTTACTGAAATTGGTTTGAATCGTTTCGTTGAATGAAATTATAAGACTTCCGTTTGACACCAAATGATGAAATAATAACCTGAAAATTTAAATTTGACTTCGAATTTGTTATAATTTGATTGCAGATAAAAATTGGAAAACAATATTTGAGTTTTTAGTTTTTTTGTATGTAAAGTTTGGTTCGTTCCTTTCAACTAACCCCGTTTACTACACCAAAATTTCTTTAACTATGATACTGCCGTCTTTTATCAAACTCGAAACAAAATGACGGATCCATATTATCTTTAGTCTAAAGCAAAAATTGATGAATATCTTTTATTCGAGATATTTTTTCAAAAACCGAATTGATTCGATATAGAATTGCAAAAATTAGAAAAAATAATAATTTTGTAGATTTTAATGTACTACTACTATCAACCAATTTGTATCATTATGTTTTTTTAAAATTTTTCAGTAGATTTGTGTCGAATCTATTTGGATTTCGAGAAAATGTCTCGAATCAAAGTTATTTGTCATAAAAATTCTAACAACTTTTGCTCTAAACATTTTTTCGATAACAGAATGAATACGGCATAAACTGACTGTTAAGCCAGAAATGTGCCTCATCATTAAACAAAATTTTTGTCGAAAACAGTGGATTTTCTTCAAGCTTTTCAAGAGCACAAAGACTGAAACGGTGATGGGCTGAGTCTTTCCATGATGAAATATCAAATTATACTGAACAAAAATACCATGATAGGTTAACACGACTCACTCACGCTACACCTGTCAAAAAATCCATAGACAAAAAAGTACCTCTAAATGAATCACTCGATATAATTCTGTTCCAAAATATTGTGCATTTTTGCCACTTTGTCTCTAATCTCGACAAAAGTATACATAGTTGCTATATATGCATTGCATTAAATACGATTAACTCAACTAATTATTTAAATTAATTTAATTAATGATTGATTAACTTGAAATTTTGGTGGAACATGAATAATCTCAACTAACTGATCGTAAACTGTTTAATCAATGGTGATGATACTCGCCACACAAAATCTTTGAGTATTTTTTTAAAAGTATTGAATAGGAGTAGGTACGTTTAATATATGGTGGAAGGTATTTTTTTTTTTAGTAAATGATGTTGTTATTGTAATTATAGACTGTGGTAGATTTATTAAAAAATGTACCAAAAGAATTATTAAGAGATGTACCATTTGATAATAATGATTTAACATTTAATGATATACTTGATCGTACCACCACTTTAAATAATAATAATAATAATATTAATAAATATAAACAATTGTCACCTTCATCATCCATTATATCCAATACATCCAATACAACAACTACATCAGCTACTACCCATGATGATGATTCATCAATATATTCTTCTGAACTTATTGATATCACAGATGTAAGTCATTCTTTATATTCATTTTGTTCAATCCTTTTATTATTTTGCACCCATGTAATTAATTATTATTAATTAGCATATAGCACGTTTGCATGAATAGTTTTTATTGAATAGTTTGAAATACTTTTTACAACCATTTTTTGTTCTAAATTCTATAAATTATGGCAAAAATCAATTAATTCATTTGCGAATTGTATTTCTTAATAAAATTCAGGGGTTGTACCGATGTAACGATTTAAAAAAATTTATATATATCGGGTGTCCAAAAAATATGGACACGGCATAATAAGTGGTTTAAGGTGGCTCTAACTAAAAATTTTCAAACGGTAACTCCTAGTAATTTTTCCCGAGGCATCGAAAGCGTTAATCAGATTTTAGGTCCGATGCATATTCGTATTCTACGGAAAAAAATACGCATTTTTTGTAGGAAAACTTTTTCTTAAAAGTGTTTTGTTCTCTGTCTAGAGGGCTAGTAAGCTAGTAAGTAAGGGTTAGTAAGTTGTTACTATATTTATAATGAATATCTTTTATCCAAAGCATGTTTTCGAAAAACGACTCAATAAGACACCAATCAATACTATGGACTTCTCTGGTCCATAGTATAATGGCTCATCATTGCAAATCTCTCGATTACAGCAGATACAAAATATTCGGTACATCTCAACTCGAATATATGATTCTTCAAGAAAACCTGATAAACCAGCTCCTGCCTATTTCCCAGATATGAGAGAAGCGAACTTCGTCAGGCTGAAATAGAAAGGGAGCACAATGAGCCGTAAGGTCGAAACGCCATACTTTTCATACCCTAAGATTATCTATCTATGGCTCATCATGATTGGTAACGAAGATGGCCGATTAACTTTTTATTTTTAGTTGTTAATAATATTTCCTAACTTTCAATCAGCAGTTTACATGGCCATACAGTCATAAATCAGTAAGGTGTGAGCCTTTGTCAAATAATTAAAATTCAAATAATATTAATAATATATTTAATTACTTTTATGGCTTAAAGGTCAAAAGGTCATAATAAAATATTTTATTACTTTTATGGCTTAAAAGTCATAAAAAAATAAAATATATTATTAATATTCTTTGTATTTCATTTATTTGACAAAGGTTCACATCTTACTGGTTTATGACTGTGTGGCCATAAACTGCTGATTGGAAGTTTGGAATTATATAAACAACTAAAAATAGAAAGTTATGTCGCCCATCTTCGTTACCAACTATGATGAGCCATTGTATATGAACATATATCACAATTTTAGTTCGATTTGGTATGGTTCATGGAGATAGGGGGAACAGAAAAATTTTTAATTCCTGTCTTAACTCTCCGGGGTTATAGTGATATATTTCAAGAGTCTGGATACCCTATGAACTGGACGTTAGATAGAACGATCAATTTGCACTATTCTCAGAAATACGGACCATTATTTATGTTAATTTTTTTAAAGAGTACAGTAGAGTGTCACTAATACGGCACTATTAAAAACTAGAAGGTGCCGGATTATTGGATTGTTCGGATTACTGGATTGTATAGAAAAATTCATAATAATTCAAGTATTAAACTGGAATGTGCGGAGAGCAGTAAATACATACGTGCTATGTGATAAGTTTTTAGTTCACACTGATGCCGGAGCGCGTAGCGGGAGTAGGGGTGCCGGATTAGTGAGACTCTACTGTATATAGAAACCTCGAATGTTTCAACTGGTTCAAATCTTTTCCAGGGTAGTGTATATAATAGGTGAGATCCTTCTAGGGTACCGGAGAAAGTATGAAAATATCTTTCGGCTTCCCTCAATTTTTTGGAGAACGAATCCTATTATTTTTAAACCTAGTTCATTCGTTATTTTTGAGAAACTGAAAGGAGTCTTCGGTAAAGGACCTGAATTGAGCTTTTAGACGATTTCAATCAAAAGCTTACTTTTTCATCCTCTATTGGGCAATTTAACGCGGGATACAACTGGTTATGAGAACAAAGCCCTATTCAAATATGGGTGCTTAACGTTTAAGCTATCTAGAATTCAAAATCTAATTGAAAAAGAAAGTTATACAATTTTAGTAACAATATGTTGTAAAAAGAATTTTAGTTTAATAATAATTGAGAATAATTTTGTAATTTTGATTATAGGCATGTTGGTAAAAAAAAAATTAACCTGGTTTTGCGATAATCTTTGGCTTAAGTAATTTTCTTAATTTAATCGTTAATTGTAGTTAACTTTTAAAGCGCTGCAACATTAATTACTAACTAAGTAACATTTAATAATAAATCTTCTAGTGGGAGGATTAGTTTTATCGATTTAACATTATTAATTGATATGAAAACTCTATGGCTTGCTATTTAAATAATCCTTTTCCAGAATGATTTTAGAAATTAAAAATTTATTTAAATTAAAAATTCAAAAGATATTTATACTAAAATTTAATTATTTTACTTTATTTTATATCCTTACTTAATAGACAGGGAATGTCTATAACATCAAATGTGCCATGCAGTTATTCCGGATTTAATTTGGTTATGTGAGAATTAACAGATAAAAGATATACAAAGAAATTAAACGCGTTTTATGCGTAAATTATGCTTCCATATATATACTTCCATATATAAACCCTCGCCTATCGGAAGTGTCTATCATCATACCTTCAATAAGAGGATGCTAGGTAGTAGAAATGAATCGTAGGCAAGTAACGGGCTTTTCAAAAGTATACTTAATATATTCCTCTAACTTCAAGCCTGCCTGTCCTACCAAGATATCTTTTTAAAGCAAGCAAAACTTGTTTTCGCTGTCGAGAACCTGATCCGACAGCGGGGCTTTTCCGACCACTAAAAGTTTTTCTTTACGCGATTCAGTCATGTTTGCAGAAACCAACACTCTAATTCTTGTTTTAGACAATTTTCCACCCTTGCATTGCTCACCTTTGAATTTAAGTGTCTTGTCAGGGGTCAACTGTCTGGTTTCATCCCCATTAAAGATTTCCTCTGGGTTGTAACCTTCGGACAGTGCAGGCCACTTATGAGTGGTCCCTTTATTCACCACAAACTTTTCCAGACAAAAGAACGAGTACTCAAAATTTTCTTTCCTAAGGTGAACAAAATCGTTAGCTTTTTGTTGAAGGTCCGGACCACTTATTGGCACGTTGTTTGTGAGGTATATATATATATATATATATATATATATATGCATGATAAAGGTTCGTCGCCTTAAGCGATATGTCGCTTTATCCGATGTTGTTATAAGCGGTATGTTTACATAGGTGTTTATTTGGGGATTCGGCGGGACCTTGCTATTTGGTCGTAATAACCGATCCGTTGTTGTTAACCGATGTCGGTATAGCCGGTTTTGACTGTATTTAAATCTTCTCAGTATATTTTGAGCCAGGAATCAAAATTTTTGATTCCTGGGTCTGTCATTTTTTATATATATTTTCACCCAAATATTAGACAATTAATGTTATCGTGAATAATAATAATAAACTGAATTAAAAAACTTTTTGGCACACTTTGCTCCATCATACGCACCTACTTTGTTTACATGCTTTTAACTGTCAACTCTCTCATAAAACATTTTTTAATCCGGAAAATATGATGTGATGGGCTTCCGGACTATAAGTATCCATTAATTTTTCTCTTTCCTTCCATATAAACCTCTCATTCATTTGATATTTTTATATTCGTCATAAAGCCACAAACAAAAACGATAATATAATAGTGACTATTGAGACTTATCGTTTATTCATGAATATAAACAAATCATATAATCGTTTGTTTATTTTAAATAATAATAACAGTTTCATTTATATATAGGTGATTTTATTTTAATATTTATTAATTTTATTTTAAAAGATCAGGGTTTCGAACCGTTATATTTTTAGTTACGGTTAAAACAAAAATACATTTTGGTTTGTTTCCGTTTTTCGTTCCGACAAACACAATTTTTTTTAAATCAAATTATCTTAAAGACATGTTGGGACTTGTCTATGAGACCCCACAATCGCAAATGAAGAGACAGTTTCTTTAAGGACCTTCATACATGAGGCTTAATAGTAGATAAACAAATTTTTTTTAGTGAATTGAATAGCTCAATTATGTTGTCAAACTTTTAACACAGCGTCTTATGGAGAACATAATTTGTTTGTACTTAAAATTATAATAACTATATTATTAAAGTAGACACCATAATAAATTTGGTCAGACTAAAATTGTGACCATTAGAGAGTTATTTATGTAAACTAAGGAAATTCGCTAAGTTGACGCAGTTCCTGTGTAACGAATTTTTTGTTTAATGTTAAAACCACATAATTTCACATAAAACCAGAAATATTTAATTTAATAGTTAGCTGCTATTATTATTGGTTTTCAAATTGATATGATCCATTAATATGCTGTAAAAGTAATTGGACAAAAATATTATCAAATATAATTTCTATCATTAAAGAATGCCCGATATATTTTATTATTTTAAACATATCAAGCAACATTTGAATACAAAAACAATCATTAGAATTTTATTATCGTGGTAGAAATGATTACTCACCAATGCTCAACGTAATCGGTCGAATATTCAGTATACTTAGTTAATCTAAACATTATCATTGTGTTGTACAACACATAACCACAAAAGTAGCGTTCATTAAAACAAATTTTATAATTGATTTGTGCCTTATTAATTCTGTTTTCGAAAAAATTTTAGGAATAAAAGTTGGCTATTATAAATATACTAACAATTTTTATTCGAAACATTTGCCCAGAAATCGAATGAATAACGTATACAAATCAACAAAATAAATTTTGAATATTGAGCGCTACTTTTGTGACTCATAGTAGATGTTGCAGTAAAAGTTAATAAGAGTTATTATTAATAATTTGTGAAATACGGGGCAGATACGACAAAATAGGATAAATGGGATTCGATCCAGTTTTGATCCATTTTTAATGTATCAACATTTTTTTGTCTTTTTTCCATGCTTTCACCTGAAAGTATCGATAACAATCTATCACTTTTATCGTAACATTTATAATATACAAATGTGTTTTTGATAAATGTATGCCGTAAAATTTTTATAAATTATTATACTAATGTCCTCACGTAGTTTAACTCACTTTAACACACCTTGTAGTTAAAACAAACAAATTTGAAATGTATGTGTCGTAAGCAAACTCAATGTGAATATGCCCTTAGAAATATTAGTTTTAATATGTAAGATTTGCAATTGATAAACATTATTAATTATTAATTAGTAATTAGTTATTGCTAAAATATTCAAGTAAATAAAAATTGTGAGTTTGTATTAAATGGAACAATATATTTTATCATTAATTAATAAATTTGCTACAATTCAAATACGTAATGATTCTAATTTATGGGTAATTGAAAAATATATACAATTTAATATGGATAAATTTAGAAAAATGGTAAGTTATACTTTAAGGGAGGACCCCACTGAGACTAGATAGAAAATACTGTTTTTTAAATAACTAAATAATGTATTTGGAATTTGGGAAAAAGGTATGTTGTGTAGTTTTGTTGTTTATGTTTAAAATAGTGCTTTAAAAACCGTCAATGGTATGGCTAATCCAAGGAAAATTATTGACATCGATGTTCTAAATAAAATCTGTATTGTTAATTGATTTTTATGAAGGAAAAACTATAATCGATGCGGCACCGATTCACTCTTTCATAGGGTGTTTTACAAGGATCACTTGATTCCTCTTGAAGAGCCCTTTCAACCGTATACAATATCTTCACTTTGACTTGGCTTTTTGACGAGTTAAGGTTGACATTGCATTATTTTTAAAATTTTTTTACTTTAACGCTATATATAAATGGGTACGTGATGCTGACAATTATGGAAAAAGTTCTAGACAACGTGAGATCAAAAACATTATGTGCTATATATTAAGCAATAATTTTTGTTATTTTTAATGAAATTATTATTTTCACATCCGTACTTTTTCCTCAAATCCCAAATAAATATTTTAAAAAAATTGATAAAATCAATTACTTTTAAATCCGTCACAGTTATTATTCTTATGTAAATATTTTTATATTATTTCATTAAAATGGGACTCATTCTTTTGTTTAAGATAAAGGTACCTTTACACTTTAATCATAATCTGCTATATACGATCTAATATTATGTACGAAAGTAACTAACAAATTTCAGTTTATACTTTCTATTGACTCGGCATGGATAATTTGGTATGTAGGCGATTCTTTGCTTATATAGAGCTACGATATGTAGCAGATTTTGTTACAAGTGTAAATACAACTTCAAAAACATTATTTAATAGAAGAAGCTATGCATAGTGTAAAGGGGAATATTAACCAAAATTCGCAATGTAAGAAACATCATCAAAATAAGAAAAAGCGTTAACATGAAATGGCTGGAAATGCTTTGTTTTCGAGATAGTCGGATAAAGTATCATAAAAGTAAGGTGCAAATAAACTAGAATCCGAAAATATTTTGTTTGAAAGGTAAAAGATGTGTTCAAAAGGAGATTAAAATTATGCATTCATGAAAATTCCATCTCGCATGCGATCGATTGTGGTCAGGTTCTAATTCATATGAGCTTTTTCTTATTTTGATGAGTTCGGTCACAATTAAATATTATTAATGCCCTTTTCACTCCGTATTTAAATTTTATTGAAATAATTACAGATGCTTTCCTTTTATTAAATCGTTGTACGTGCTGGCATTATCAACTCCATTTGTCTTCCAATTTTAGTAAATTGGATATAACATGGCGCTTTACAATTCTCTTGGTTCTAGTTTTTGAATTAACTTTAGTCGGACATCTTGACTCCGTTAATATTCACATTTCATTCGTTTTGTGAAGCATTGTTTTACTGAAATTTAAAATTTCGCTTCAAATTTCTTCTTTACAAACTGATCATTTCATAAAGATTGTTAATTATTTTACAAAGGAGTTTAAATAATGCCATGAAAAGATAAAACATGAAAATATAATGTCAATACTTCAAATTTAGTTTACAAACAAAAGGAAAGTAACTAGTATACAGGCTGATCTATTTAAACAAATTTTTATTAAAAAAACTGTTGGCTCTACAAAAAGTTGTTTTTGGTTTAAGGTCAGAAGTGGGAACATAATTATGAAAATATTAACTTTTGTTTTAATGATTGATCGAACATTGATCGTCTTTAGCTCAATACGCCATTAGTTTACATGTATTTTTATTTCCATGCACGATGGCCACGCCCTTACTTCTATTATATTCCAATAGCTTTTCTGTATGTCCAACAGTTTATTATGAAGCACTCTGTACAATGTGCTTCATCCCTGTGTGATGTTATGCATGGGGCTTTTTCTGAATGTTGTAAAAATAGGGAATAATTTATGACATGGTGTCACTATCAATGATTCTAACAAAATTTTATGTTTATGCAAAAAATTAATTTTTAGTATCCGCCATCAAATCCTACATCACCATCTATTATAAATGATTCAAAAAATAATAAAAAATGGTCTACAACACCAACATCTACAACAGTTTCTTCATCAATATTAGTAACTACGTCACGTGGTCGTGGGCGGTTAGTTAGGCCGTTAATACAACCACAATCACCAACACAGACACAAGATGAGCAAATTTATCAATTTAATCAATTCAATACGAAACAGGTATGTAACAATCTTTGATTAGTTAATTACGGATAATGATTTAATTTGGAATTTAATTGACATAAATATAATAAGGTATGTAACAATGTTAAATTGATCTGGGTGCCGGGTCACAGTGGTTTCGAAGGAAACGAAAAAGCAGATGCCTTGGCAAAGAAGGGAGTCGGAATACCCTGCATAGACCCAGAACCATGTAAACAGGTGATCAACGAGTGGTCAAATGCTAAACACCGTGATCACTGGGAAAAAGTACCGCGGTAGGAGCTCGGGAAAATACTGCTTCAGAATGCAACCAAGAGGCTATCTCTCGATGCACTGAAGCTGAACAGGATGCAACTGCGAAAGGTTACCGGATTCATTACCGGACATTATCCCCTGCGGAAGCATCTGCACACAATAGGACTTCATAACGGGTCCATTTTGTGCAAATTGTGTGGCGAAGAGGAGAAAACGCCAAGCCACATTATCTTTGACTGCGAACCTCTGGGATACAGCAGATACAGGATATTCAGTGCATCTCAGCCCGAGTATATGAACCTTCAGGAAGACCTGATTCAAGTTTTTTTAAGAAGTTATATACAATCTTCAGATTAGAAATAAACATTTATAAACTTGTGATATATACAGGCTGTAATCGTCAAGATTAGCCATTGTGATACGAAATTTGCAATAGTTTTTAAATGAGTTAATGATAGACATACATTTATTTGTAAAGAGAAAATTAGGTCACAGATATAGAAACCGCTGAGCCCTAATGTCACAATTTGCTCACAATCATTCTCCTTTCCCGAACATGTGATAAAATATGTGGATATCTCTTTAACTAATCGTGAATTTACAACGAACAGAAGTTAATTGAATGTATTGAAAAAGTTTACAGACAGTTTACAATCAACAACAGCGTCACCGCCAGTGGTAAATCATGTTCCAAAAACAAAATTATTAAATGAGAAAATTTTATGTGATTTAATGAACGAATTACAATTAGATTATGACATTGAATATAAAATAATACCACGACCACATAACAATGCACAAATATATAATGCACAAATTAAAGTTGGTCATCATGTGCAATGTTCAACATGGCCTGATGAATTTATACAGTCAGATGATGCATTAGATGCTGTCTTTAAGAAAGCATGTACAGAAGTTAATAAACAGTAAGTACACAGAGTCACAAAAGTTGTGTTATTTTTTTAAAAGAGTATTATTAATTTGGTCCTTATTCTTTCGGTTTTCGAAAAAATGCTTCGGATAAAAGTTGTAAAACACTAATTTAAAAGGCACAAATCTACTAAAAAATTTTGAAAAATATTAACAAACAACCAACCTTACAGTAATAAAATTGAACCAAGCAGAATCAAATTTCTATACATTTTTTTCCTTATATCTATACGAGGTTTATATATATAAAGGTTTTATAAGTTTAGCCCGGATCTTATAAAACCACGATACATAAAAAATAACCATGTATGAGACGTAATGTATCGATACTGGGTACCTATCAGTACAGTACATGTTTCCCTGAGTTACCTGGTAAATATTCAGGAAAAATAAACGTTTGATTGAAAGTTCAAATCATTGTCTTTTATTTAACTTTTATAACGTAGGTACAGATCGAATATACAAGGATGTCTTGGTATATTTCTACAAGACCATAAGAGAAAGAACAAACTTCAAAGACAAAAAATGTTCCCTTTTTTTAAAGAAAAAGACAATATTTGTTTGAAACTTTTTTTCATAAACTGAATAGTTTTGTCACACTTTAAGCCACATTTTTCTACATCTGTGTAAGTGTAGAAATATTAGTTTATGCACTGATCATGAACTCAGTATATACAAGGTATTTAAGCAATAAATGAGATAATTGCTTAAATACTTTACTTGAAATGTGTTACTTGACTTGTTATATTTTTAAAACTAGTATTCGCTCCGAGCGCAACCGTACTCAGCGCCATGCGTGGTCAAAAAACACAACTTCATGACCAATGTCAGTGTATTAAAAACCATAGGCGTTTAACAAAAAGTTACAGTTAATTTAGCTTTTACATGTTGTTTATTTAATTTAATTAATTATTTTTGTTAAACGTCTATGGTTTATATATACTTTCATTGGTGATGAAGTTGTTTTTTTGACCACGCAGGGCGCTGAGTACGGTTGCGCACGGAGCAAATAGTATGTTTAAGCTTGATTTAGTTTAATTGAGGTTAATAGTCAAGTAGTATTCTATTCTTTATGATAGGTTAATAATATGTATTATTATATTTTGCAGGTATTCTTACATACGTTTACCAATTTCATCAATAAATGTGATTGGTGATCGCTTACGCCCATTAATTGCTGAATATCCAACAGGAATATGGAATGATACCATTGAAAAACTCTATACACAAAAATACAATGAACGTTTACCAAATAATTGGTTGTGCTTAGCAAATAAATATGGTATCTCCACGGAATGTGCACCAAATGAGAAATTTATTTTAACATTAATGGTTCGAATTTTATTTTGATCAATAATAACACTACCTGAATGAATGAATTATTTAATTGGTTAATTAATTGATTGATTATATATTGAATTAATTGACTAATTATTTAATTAATTAATAAATAGCCCCTTAAGGTAGTTCCAGCACTGTCTTATATAATCAGGACAAAAAACAGGTTTGCTTTTGTTATAGAACAAATACATATACACACGTACACAACACATAGATATATTCACTATTCATATATACAAATTAATGTAATTTTGAAATAAAAAATAATTTTAAACTTTTATAGTTCGAAAACAAAACGTTAAAACGCGATTTTTATTTTTTTAAAAATTTATTTAATAAATATTTATCTTTACTGTCCTAGTTTTTTTTTTAAATTCTATCGAGTATTTTTTGTAATACACCAGATAATAGTTGGGCGGGCATGAAGTTTTACATGCTTCTAATGAGAGTGAGTGAGAGAGAATGATAACTTTGCTATTAATTATCTCGCGTTCTAAACGGTCAAAAACTTCTGAAAGTTCGGGATTTATTATTACGTTATTTTTAGCCTGTGAAAAAAAGAGCAAAATCTGTCGAAAAGTGATTTCGTACTGGAACATCCTTAAAAAATACCAACGCACTAAATAGAATATCTATTTAGTGCGTTACTAATTAAGAGAGAGTTAATTCAAAATAATTCTAAATTTGGTTAATATTATATTACGATAATGTCAACAAAAACAAACAAAATTTATGTCTGTCTGTTTGTTCCTGCATCACGTTAAAACGACTGAACTGATTTTGATGTTGATTTGACTGAATGGTAGAAGAGTGCATACAACAGTTTTGGCTTAAATATAGACAAAATAACGTGCAGCCAGTTAATGAATGAATGAATAGCTTTATTGTTTAATTGATGAATTGATTTATTGGTTATAATTGTAATTAATTAATTTATAGGATGATTATGAACATCCATCAACAATAGCACCATCATCATTGTCAGCAACAGCGGACGATCTAAATAATTCAATATCAGCACCGATTTTACCGACATCTGATGACAATTATTTAAGTGTTGTAATTACATGTACGAATTCTACAACTGACATAGCATTCCGTGTTATTGGTACACCATTATCTGTAAGTTGTGACAGTGATATCTTTCATGTAAACATTATTCTTAAAGTTTATGATAATTTTTGATTAACGATGTAGGAGCGCTGATGTATAGTCCATTTATAAAATACTTCAAAATCTTACATAGTACATATATAAAAGTCCACAATAATGTTTATTATTTTTTGTCGTAAGTTAAAATTTAATTTAGCCCGTCATACCGGGTCTAACAGAAAGATATTTAAGAAAAAAACCTGATATTTCTGGTAATTAAGCTACCGCCGACAGAAATATAATTTACCAGAAATCACAGTTTTTTTTTTTTAATATCTTTTTTTAAAGCTCGTCATACCGAAATTTTATTGAATCAATCAATTTCTTTATTAATATTTCTATTGCGTTTTTTTTATTCGTCTTATTTTATTCTAAGTGAAAATTATCAAAATATGTCAAAATATGGGTTTCTCCATAAGAGCAATGCATTAAAACTCGAACTTTAACATTAAATAATTATTCAAGACCCCCCCGTAAAGGGAGGGGGGTTACCCTTGAAACTTTTATAATTGATTTATATGCACTTTAACTACATGTAAGCAAAAAATGAAACCTTTATCTTTTGAATCTTCAGTGCTCGTACATCCTCCTTAACTGTTCAGTAAAAGCATAAAATTAGAATTAAACTTCACATATTTTTAAATTAAAAGAAAAATCTTTAGGCATTTCCATTGATTTTAAATTGTTGGCACACATTTTTGAAACATTACACACTCAATATTCATAATTATATTATGCCTTAGAGTTTAGACTAATAAATTCGCATGACAATTTTTTAAATATAATCGGTACATACTTTCTCCTATTTATGTGTTGTTTTTTAGGAACGTTATAGAAGATTGACAATTGACATGGAAAAATATTACAATATAGACCAGATCAAGCCAATTGATCCACAGAAGGTAAGTTTTCATTTTATTTGAGTCAAACAAGTCATTGAACTGCTAGATTATTTCCAACTTTGCTGTGTTTTCAATGCTATGCTAATTTAATTTTATTACATAATTTATAATTAATTATAATTAATAGATATCAGCTGGTAATTATTATGCAGTATCAAATAATAATACATGGATGCGTGTACGTGTATTAGAACATCCACAACTTGCAAAAGACTCCGCCGTGGACGATTTAGAAATATTATGCTCATTTATTGATCATGGACACGAATATCCAATTAATATTCATCATTTACATGAATTACCATATACATTCCGATCAATACCAGCACAAGTAAGTATTTATTTACTATCGTGGATTTCTAGATCAATTAATTCCATTATTTATTATTTTTGTAGGCAATACATTGTAGTTTAGTTGGTTTAGAAGAATTTTCTGATACAGAAATTGCATTGCCATATTTAGAAGATTTAGTTGGTAAACATTTATTTTTAAAAGTATTTGAAGGTAAGTTTTGTTTTTTTACTATCATGATTCTATATAATAGACAAAATGTATATATAGTTACCTTTTGGAAATCTATGTTTTGATTTAATGTATTATTTGCAAAGCAAATGTTTTATCATATCTCAAATAATACATTTAGTAACACACTCAAAGACAAAAAAACCGCCTACCCATTCAAGTCGACTACTTATTTTAACGAAGTCGTTATTTAAACCTACCTGTATACTATGGAAGGTAGAAAGGAGGAACACCAATTCCGTATAATAAAAGTGTCCGAGAAAACGAGTTAAATTAGGATAGCGTTGCTGTAGCTAAAGTTGTAAGTTGTTAGAGTATGGCAGAATTAAACGGAGAAAGTCTGTTGACTAGTTTAAATATTCTTTAAACAAAACATCAAAATTCAGTCAATGGCAAGTTTCTAATAGAATAATTGACTATTTGTATTAATTTTAATATAAAATTAGTACTTCATTATAATTGTAATAAGCTTTATGTGTAATATTCTGATTGACAGGTATACCTAAAATCGTATCTATATTTTCTAGTCATACTCTAACATCTATACATCTAACCCTTATTGCCTATTAGCGCTATTCGGGTTTCTTTTTGAACTACTATTTTACGATTTTAGTTGGACACTTTTTCAACTTGTCCGACATATAAGACGGTTCTCCTTTCTATTCTATTCTCCATGCTGTATACAACATAATAGAAACCAAACAACCTAATATGAGAATCAATCATAGTTGACATTCAGGATGCCATCTATGGCCTTTTTTACGGGTATCAGAGAGAGATATTAAAGACAGGAGAAAGTCTTACTCGTTCTTAAGTTGAAGACAGATAATTAATTTATTATAATTCATAATAAATAATTTGACTAGCTACTGTTAAAGTAGTAGTAGTACATTTAGCACTTAGTTAAAACTAAACACATATGTATTTGTTAAACAAATATGTAATTGTATAACCATATTATTGTTATGTTTTTCGGGTGTGCTAGTCCCAAAATACATAAACTAAAATGCACGCTTGTTGGTTATTCTATATTTCTTTATTCATATTTATGTACACTGTTTCCTATCGCATCTCGTTGTGAACTGCTCACCTCTGTTCTTTTTACTCCTTATGAGTGTATATTTGTCATACATAAAGACAGATGTTTCTGTATACCTTGTAATTATATTATTTCAATACATCAATTTACTTATAATTCAAATTTGGCGCGCATATTTTTTCCCTATTAAACTTAGAAGAGTGGATGTTTCCGATTAACAGTAGGCATAATCCAATTTCAATATAAAAAAATGAATTAAACCAAAACTAACGAAAATCGTTTCGCAATTTTGTCAGTATACGCGTCAAACGTATTTTTTTTTTGGATCAAATGTGCTGATTTATTATAAATCATCAATTTCCGATGTTATTGAATAAAGGTACTCATAAGAGCCCCTGTATTTTTACAAAATTTTAATTAATTATATCTCTTAAAACTTAAATAATGCGGTAAACAAATTATGATTTGTGAAAAGTACATTTGAATAAAAACAAATAAGCGAAAAGTGTTAGAGATTTGAATACCACTACCTTAAATGATTTCTAAAAAAATTGATAAATCATGATCGTGTTTTTTTTTCGCCTCTAAAAGATTTCTATAAAACTTTTTTTAACCGCCACAGTGGCATCTCCTATTAACAATTACTTTGCATGTAATGAATAAATGAATTTATTCATAAAAATTCAATTAAAATAAATATTATTTCGTTTTTGGATAGATATCGATACATTAAGTGTTGTATTATTTGATACAACAAGTGACGAAGATGTCAATTTAAATATAGCAATAATGGATGACATATGTAAATCATTTATAAAAACATTAACACATAATGAAATTAAAGAAATGAATATCGTTTATGCTGACGAAAAAGGTTACGTCTATTTGTTCGATATCAATACTAATAATGATAACACATATGATTTAATATTTACTGATTTAATGGATAAATTACGTACCAGAATTGAAGAGTCTATTTATACAACAAAAGATGTTCAGTATATCACTAATTGTTTGAATATTCAAGCAAATGATTCACAACATTTATATTTAGCTAAATATAATGATGGTTCTTTTTATAGGTATGTATCTTTTAACGATAAAGGTGCGTACTCACTGAGCGGACAAAGACCACAGATTCGGTCCGTTGCGATTTGTCGATTTCTACATATGAGCGAACACAAAACGAACTTCGTCTTGTTTTTAGCGCAATGTATCTGACGGAAATTATCGTCGTTTCTTGTTCCATATTCATTTGGAAATACTAAAAACAAATAAGAAAAAAAAAGTAAACCGAAGCTATTTTTTTAAATATTGTTATGACATAAACAATATGAAGGATTCCATAATAGCTTCTCTCTTCTATACGCTTCAATTAACTCCAGAATAACTTCATATCCGTCAAGTCGTATTTTTCCGACATTTTACCTTTTTTTAACCCAAACATACGGCAAATTGAAAAGTCATCTTTTTGGTGTACCGCACTCCAAAGGATCGACACTGAATGCCGTTCGATTCCCTCTTCGTTGTATTGTAAATATTGACGGAATTCAAATATATTCACAGCTCAAACTTTGCTGTTCGTTCGCTCAGGGGATACACACTTTAATACGAATTAGTATCTTAGTTCAAAATTACTTAAGGTAGTTGTCTTACAGTAATCGTGTTAAATAGTTTCAGGTCAGAACCCATATCAATTATATGAATAGACTGAGATTGTAGACTATACTTTTTTGACTTGAATGTACTTGTTCGCTTGGATTATCAAAACTAAACGGTATCTAATTTTGAAATTAAACGAAGTTAGACGCATTTTACACGATAACTTCCTTAAGGACGTTCATTTGCTACGCTAGAGTACTATTTTTAATAAAATTTATTTAGGATTTGAAAAAAAGTTGTTTAGTATATCAATAATCTTACAACGATTTATAACCTTTTTTTATTTGTCCTAAATATTTTAAATATATTTATTGTCAAATATCAGGAAATGTAAATTAGAAATTGATTTGACTTTCTGTGACAGATTTGACAGTAAACTATGCTGTCTATTTGTGTGTATGTGTATATTATTTTAGTGTGTGTGGTCGCCAGTTTTCAAAATATGGTCGCAAAAACAAACCTAACAAAAAAGTTTTAATTTTATTAAATAGTTAGTTCAAATGTCCGTCAACACCATTGTTTTAATGCAATTATATACACTGCATATTTCAAAGAATATTTATAAACATTATTTATTATGGTGTCAACTTTAATAATGTAGTTATTATAATTTTAAGTACAAACAAATTATGTTCTCCATAAGACGCTGTGTTAAAAGTTTGATTTTTAATCGATAATTACTCTTCGAAATGATTGTCAACAGGTGATAAATTTTTGAGGGAGGATAACTACATAATTGAGCAATTCAATTCACTAAAAAATTTTTATCTACTATTAAGCCTTATGTATGAACGTCCTTAAGTAAAAAAATTAGCATATTTTACAATCTCTGTTGTTGAGGTAACTCTTACATATTTTCAAGTCTAGATCTAGTATATTCGTATTTTTATCCATAGCATAATTTTGTTTTTGGATTTTATTTTAGATGTAAATTTATAGAAATCAATAAGAGTAAAAATACTGGAGTTGTTTCATTTATTGATTATGGTAATACATTAGCAATTAATTTTAATGTGGATAAAGAAAATGTTTTAGAATTATCATCATATTCTCATGCTTTGCAAAAAATACCATCACAATGTATCAAGGTAAATATTTTTATTTATTTTAAATATTTTAGAAAGAGTCATTGATTTGTATGAATGAATTATTGACAAGGAGAGAATAATACAAAAGATAAAAAAGTATTCCAGCAAATTGAACGTTTTATTAGTGAACTTTCTCTCCTCTTTTGCATTTGGTTTAATTTTGAAGGTCATTCGTTTTGAAATGCAATATATCTATAATATTAACTACATTATATCTATAATATCGACTTCCCCTCGATATCTTACAACTTTTGTCTCTGCCATTTTTTCGATTGGGAGTTATTAGCGGTGGCCGTTTAAATTGGGTCATCGTTTGACCTTAAGATGATCTTCGGTTCCCCAACCAAACATACCATTCTGAACGTAAAATAATTTTTTAATAATTTTCTTGTCCATTCATTTCACTCTGATTGAAATTTATCTCTTTCTGTTTTGCTAACATACACTCCCGTTCAGAAAAATTGAAGCAGTAAGTCACATTCTAAGCGTATATATATTAAATATATGTATAATATTACACACAGTAACACGTAGAATGTTTCAACTGGTTCAATTTTTATGAACGGGAGTGTACATATTTTTTTATTGATCGATAATTTATAGGCAGTATTACATTATAATGTAATAACATTACCATCAAATATTGGTGAGAGATTAATGAAAATAATTAATACAATCAATGATCAAAATCAATCAATACTAGTGAAAGTATTGGTACCAGCTGGTGATAAACCATATGATTATTTACCTGTTGTTGAATTATTTACTAGAAAATCTAGTGGTACACAAGATGATTCAACTACTACTAGTAGTGTTGATATTAATGATATTGATACAAACACATTATATTCAATTAATAAAGTGTTAGGATTATTAATGAGAGAGTAAGTATACAATATTTATCAATTTATTTATAGCACACCCCACGAGTGTGTGTTTTAATATCAACCAGTGCGTCGAGTTTTGACGATGTAATTAAAACTGGGCTAAATTTACAATAGACAAACTCTTGGTACTGTGAAACCTTGATATAACAAATCTGAAGGAGATTAGAAATTATTCGTTATACCAAGTAATTTGTTACAATGTGGTTTTTTATATAGAGGTTAGGTTGGTCTAAGATTCGTTTTAGCAAGGTAAGCAAACTTAAAAAAAGTAAAACACATTGTAATGAATGCACTTTAATATTATCCTCTACATATCGACCGTTAAGGAACACCTTTTTCGTTTCTCAGCCATTGCAACTTTACATTAAACAACAGTGAAAAAATATGTAATGCACTCTCACACTTATTGGAATTTTACAACACTAAACATTAATTTATTATCACAGTTTGAATTCCTAGATTGTCTTACGATAAATTGAACGGGTCTGAACCTGTCGAGACATGGAATTCTTCTTAGATGGCTTAGTAGAATACTTTAGGCAGAGGTTAATTATACTTTCTATTTATGTTTTGCAATGATTGAAAAATCGTTATAAAGAGGTTTTTACAAAATTTATTCGTAATGTAAAGGTATATTTTGCATTAACTCTTACGGCCAGTTCTAGGGGATTTCAAAGAATTCGTTAAATCGAGGAAATCGTTATATTGAGGTTCGTTATACTAAAGTTTCACTGTATAACGTTTTGGAAAGAGGACGTCTTCCTCGAATTTTTTTTTAGTATTATGATTTGAGTTTGTTTTTGATAAATGGCATATATATTTGGTCATTCACCTGTAGGTAATATATGCATGAGGACCCCACTACTGGTCCCAATTCTTTACCGATTTTTATAATGATTTTTATATCGATTCAATATCTATCAGAAATTTTATAAATAATTTTCTACAAAAGTTTATCGCATTACTTAAATTTATGAAAAAAGTGGATACGCTGGGAAGTATGTATATATTATGTTACGCCCAGTTCAAACTAAATATAATATATAGATATGAGAAAAAAATCTAATATTAAAATCATGTTATTAATAGATATTAAAAACTTGGGGTATGCACTTTTGATTATGCCAACGATAAATTTAATTGATTTTTTAAATATAATTTTAGACCGAAAAAGGAAGAAAATAATAACAATAATGATGGTAAAATTCAACCTAAACAACAACAACAATCGTTGTACGACTTGAAAATGTTCCCATCAAATTGTAAGTTTTTTATTGCTTATCAATTAATTAATTTTATATTAAGGAATTAAGAAGGTTTAACGCCTAGGTTTATTAAATGATAATTCAAATATAGTGTACGAAATCCCATGTCACACCTGTCTTTATAGTTATTATATAAGGTTAAAAGTGAACTGATCGAACATAGTCGTGGTTTTTTCTCATAAGTTTCCAATGATATCGTCAAAGCAAGAGCCATATTTTGCAGAAGTCTCATTGGAGGCGGAGAGTGTGGGTGGGGGGTCAACGTGTAGAGTTGAACAAAAAAAAACCGATCGAACATAGTTCTGATAATTGGTGTAGTATTACATTTTGAAAATAGAAATTGAAAGAAAATGTTCCCAGAAGTGTAGGTTGAGGCCCAACCGCTCCCAGAAGCCGTAAAGTAGTTAACTTTGAGTTGAAATTGAACTCATAAGATGTAGTTCTGCAAAATTGTTTACTGCAAGTTTACTATATATACAATTAGACTTTTCATAAATTTGCAGAAGTTAAAAGTCAGGCTAAATGACCAAAAATTTAACTTTCGGAAAATTTTTTTATCTATTAAACGATTATGAATTATGTAATATACATTGCATTATGTATTATGTACCATTAAATACAACAGTGCTCGTCTGATCACTGATGTTAAGCAACATTGGACACATCCATCCGTCTTATATGGACTAACTATGTAAAATAGTGGAGGTCAGTGATAACTATGAACAATTCATATAAAATTATATGAACAATTCATATGATTTAAAAAGAAAAAAATTATTTTTTATAGCATTTAAAAACGGCAATTGAAAGGATCAAAATATATTGCGTTAAACTTTCCTAATTCCATAATATAAAACTAAAATTACGCCCAACATATATGAAAAAAAAATAAATTAATTTTAATAAAATTTATTTTTTGTTTAGCCACGTTTCCATCAACTGGTGATTTACCATCACCAGTCTTACCAATGGATGGCACGTATTTTGATGTTAATATACCAAGTGCTGTCAATCCATGGAATTTCTTTGTAAGTAATTTTATTTTTATTTTGTATTGAATGAATCCCAAAGATGAAATTGTGATACTAAAACTAGTCACTTGGAATAAAATAAGACGAATAAAAATAAAAATACGCAATAGAAATATTAATAAAGAGATTGATCCAATAAATAAGAATACATCTGAGATTTCGGATAAATTTTATTTCTGTCGGCGGTAGCTTAATTACCCGAAATCCCAGGTTTTTTTCTTAAATATATTTTTTGTTATACCGGGTCATACCAAGTCTAAATTAAATTTGAATTTTAACTTACGACAAAGTATAATAAACATTATTGTGGACTTTTATGAATGTGCTATATAAGATTTTGAAAAATTTTATAAATGGACTATACATTAGCGCTCGTACATCCTTAAGAAAAAAGTTATAAATAAAAATTTTAAAAAGTCTGTCTTTGTCACTTATTCGTATAGGGTATAGAAAAAAAAAGGATATATTTGCCCAAAATTTTTCATATTAGTTGTTATTTCTTATTTAAAGTACTTTTGCCTCCGATTGTCTCTCACTAACATCCTAAAATCATTTGCATATTTACAAAGGTTTATAGATTTAAAAAAATTACCATAGAACTTAAGTTTTTGTATCATTATCCCACTTACACAAAATTATTTCTTTTAAGTTAAATATTAATAAATAATTTTTGCAAATTAGATCCAACCATATAAAGACGGTAAAGAATTAAAACAATGGATGTTAAATTTACAAGAATATTATAACAGTGGACCTGGCAGCATAAATTATCAATTAACATTAAATGATATAAAAGCTGGAGAATGTTATGTTGCACTACATCATCCAGATAACACATGGTATCGTGCTTGTGTGAATCAAACAATCGATAATGATTCAATCTCTGCATTCTTTGTCGATTATGGACAGTATGTCGTTTTAAATTTAAAACAATTAAAACCATTACATTTAAAATTTAAAAAATTACCATTTCAAGTATTAAAAGCACGTTTATCTGGTATTACACCTGTTGGTCAAAAATGGTCCGTAGATGATTGTAGGATATTCCAAGAGTTAGTTGTTGGTAAACAATTCGTATGTACGATTAAAGAGATCGGACGTGATATCTTACATAACACAGATAATGTGTTATCTGTGTTACTGATTGATACATCGACAAATGTTGATATTCAAATCCATAGATTATTAATACAAAAAGGTATCGCTGTGTCAATCACTTCAACAACGGCATAAAAATTACACTAGAGAGCCAGTTCCATCACCGCCAATTATGGCATTCCATCATTATTAAAATTATGTTTAAAATTTGTTGATCATTGATTCAAAAAATTAATTACCTATTTTTATATATAGCGTATATGTTATAATTTAATTTAACCTTAAAACAGAAAGAAATTAATTTAACCTCAAAACAGAAACTCACATAGTTAAGGTAGTACCCTCGGTTATAGAGTTACTGTTCAGAATTTAATAAAACTTGGCATACTAGTACATTATAATAAGATAATGAACCAGTTATATTTTTAAAGAGCTGCAGAGAACCGAAAAAAGATATTAATATAAAAATTTTTTGCCTTTACCATTGATCCTTATGAGAAATCACAGATATTATTTCAAAAAAAGTGCCGTTCAGATTACAATGAAAGTGGTATCAACAAAAAGGAAAAAAATTTTCGAACATTTTGGTTACTCACAAATCGAGGTTCAGAGAGTGTGATAAGAGTAATTAGCAAATAATTACGAAAAATGTACTATGTTAAGTACATGTGGTAACGCCATCAAAGAGATTAAGACGCGCACAAAATTAAAACATATCTCAAATACGGCATGTGGGGATATCAATGTTATACACATTTTTTTATTACAAAACATATAAAGTAATTTTTATTAAAACAGTTACATTTATCACAAAAGTCTTTCCAATGCAATATTAATAATTTTGACTCAGACATTTTAGTAAACACACATGTAACTCATTGATGCTTGCGCAGAAGTTTTATTTCTATCTTTCTTACTTTAACACACAGAGCACACATTTGACCCTTATGGTATCTGTGGTACTACTTTAAGTAAGTGAATTACAGAATATTTTATGACAATTATTTTATTATCACTTATTTTTAATAAATTATTGAAAGTTTGATTCCATTTTCAAAGATATGAAGTTATCGTAACTGGTTAACTATAGGTTAAAAATGAATGTGGTGGAATGCTTTACAATTGACGTAGATTAAATTTAATCGAAATAGATGGAACCGGGTCGTCTTAACACAACAAATTATTAGTGAGTTTTTTTTTTTTGTTAATTTTTGTTTTGTTTTTGTTAATTTTTGATTCGTTTTATTTAATTTAAAAATATAATTAAATAAAATATCCATTTGTTACTAATTTAATAATTAATTAAAGACTGTTTTATAGTGAACATTATATTATATTATATATGATATGTTACTGCTATAATTATATTATTTTTTTATCGTACATCTAGAGTTTATACTACCAAGAATGAGTTTTTACAACGTCAATTATTTATTTATTTATTTATTATGATTATATTTTCGGGTAATACAGATCTTTCGTTAAATCAAAGGAGCTGTATCCAAAACTAATAAATGTATATTACCCAATAACTGATTTAGTTGCTTAAATATCCGGTATATACTGAGTTTATGAAAAAAAAAGTAATATTTTGTGTTTTCAAGTTTTTTTTTTCTTTCTCCTACCCTTTTTAGTTCTAGAACACAAAATTTCAGATCGTTATCTATTTTTGTTTTTGAGTTATCGTGTCCACAGACAGACAGGCATACGGAAATGAACTAATTAAGTCATTTTATGAACAACTGTATCAAAAATGGTTTTTACTAATCAATATTTTCAACTGTTACTAAGTCGGGACTAAACTTATAAAAAGCTTTTATATATATAACAGTTTTCTGGTACTTGATCAAGGATGATAAGTATGAAAATTTTTTACTTTAATATATAAAATCAATATAGGGATTATTTTAATTTTCATAGTCTTAAACGAATAATTCACTTGATTATACGATCATAAGATTCATTGTTTATACAAATTTTTTCCCACCTTACCATTTCTTAAAGAATAGACTGCTCCACTTAAGGTATTTCTAACAACATGCGAGTAAAACTAGTTTTGCACAAACAAAACTAGATATATGTAAATAAATAAATTAGGAATGCTTTGAGCCTAAATAAGATGTAATTTACCGTGTCGTTTACGAAAAAACAATAAACAAAGATTACTTTTTGACAAATATTTAAGCTATTCCAGAAGTAAATTGTACAAGCAGCAACGTTGCTTTTACAATTACAATACGCTGATCATGTGCTGACTGCTATACCGTGCGCACAGATGAGCAATGTATGAGAGTGTGTGTTACAGCGTTATCAGATTTACTATACTAATACAGCTGCTATTTAAAAAGTTATCGTTTCTCTCTTTCTAAAATATCGCGTTCTCTCTCATTCCGATAGAAATACTTTAAGAAATTGTTTTAATTTTAAAAAGCTCATTCTTGTTGGAATTAGATCTATCAATTAATAACTATATAATGTGATAGAATATATAAATAAGCGGTTATGCTTGGAAATCAATAAGGAAGGAACACAGATGTCTGATGCAACATATCCAGCTTGAATATTGAAAATCTTTGAATATACACTATTGGAAATAGCTACTGAGAGTGAAAGAGATATACACTCCCGTTCATAAAAATTGAACCACTAATAAGTCACATTCTAAGGGTACATATTACTGAATATATGTATATTACATACAATAAAACTTAAAATGTTTCAACTGGTTCAATTTTTATGAACAGGAGTGTATGTCTCAAAGTAGATTTACAAGATAGAGAGCTTGAGTTTGTACTGTCTAATAATGCGCATGTCATATAAATACCATGTGGGTGAGAATTTTAAATTACCGTTAACAACATACTACCATTTTAGTACATAGTTTGCTATTTTTAAATCCTTGAGGTTCGACTTACCGAGGTTTTACTGTATATTCAGTAATATTTACGCTTAGAATGTGACTTACTGCTTTGACTGTCAAAATAATGTTACAAATATTCAGTCATATTACTTAAATATCAAATTAAGTAAATGCCAATCACCTCCGTCAGTATAACCGAAAGGCAATCATACTAACAATGGACAGATAGACACAAAAAGTTAATTGAAACAGTTTTGTATTGTTTTCTTTGTTAACCTACCTCGTAGTGTATATTCAAAGACTGAAGCAACCAGTCAATGATGCTAATTTGATTTTTAGCATACTATTTACTTACAAATTATAGGAAGACAATTCTCAACGACGTTTTGAGTACAACACTATTAGCGAACTAAAGTGAGTTTATTAGACATCTGTGACAAAAAAAAGTATGTTATTTTTTTTAATTAAAAATGAAAATGTAAAAAAAAAAAAGTTAAAAATATTCTGAATTAATTCATATTGAAATGAAATAATTATTATTAATTAGTATTTACAGTACACACGGCCACAATGTAGCGTTCATTTTTTAAAAAAATTTTATAATTAATTTGTGTCTTATTCATTCGGTTTTCGAAAAAATACTTCGGATAAAAGCTGTTCATTATAAATATACTAATAACTTTTATTAAAAAAAATTTTCCCAAAAACCGAATAAATAAGGCACAAATATTTACTATTATAAAACTGTAATTGTATGTTTGTTTGTTCGAGGATTACGAAAACGCTCACTGGACCGATTTTGATGAAATTTTTTAGTTTAACATAGTATGCATTTTATATGGCTATAATTGGAGCCGGAGATATAGCAAAGCCGCGGATATAAGCTAATCATATATACAATTTTTTTAAATGAGCGCTCCTTATATGGTCCATAGTACAAGATCCCGACTTCCATCCCGATTTTTATTAAGAGATATGTTCTAAATTTTCCGTCTCCCCCTCTCTTTGAACCCCCTTTCGCCTTGATCAATTTAAAGATTTAGGCAAATTTCATTCCGATTAAACTAAAATTGTAACCTGTAAATTGCAACCTAATAATATTAGGTTAGCTCCTATAGTTTTCGCCAAACAATTCGGACACATTTCCATTTTATATATAAAGATGTTTGATAATAAATAATAGTTAAATAAATAGTTAATTAACTAAAAATCACGCTTTTATAGCTAACCGAACTAAAAAGTAGAAAATAATTTTTATCAACAAAATTATTAATTTGATTGTAAAAAAGCGTGGGGTGCTTTTTACTATAATTTGCTATTAAGGATATTGATTTGATATTATAATTTGATGTTAAGCACACCACGCTTTTTTACAATCAAATTAATTATTTTGTTGATAAAAATTATTTTCTACTTTTTAATTCGGCTATAAAAGCGTGTTTTTTTTAGTTTTTTTAAACTATTATTTATTTTTGCTTTTTTTGTTTTGAAACGAATTCAGGATTTAAATTTTCAATCTTAAACCGTCAATATCTCTGTAAATATTAGAGAAACAGAAAAATGATAGGGAACTTAATTATAGTAAAACTAATTTTCTACAACTTTATTTATGTTTTTTTCGATTTTTTCGATATTAAGAGGAATATCAAATTTTGTATCCCCCTCCCTCTAAACCCCCCTTTCCCCTTGCCCACACCGGTCGTGCTTACCATAAAAATGCATTGTCGAACTACATATATATATATACAAAGTTTCATTTCGATACGACAATTAGAAGTAGGTTAAAATTGAGTTCAAAGATTCCGTTACATATATAGAAACAAACATACATACCAAGTTAATAATAGCGTGTTAAAAAATATCTTTCATTAAAAAAAGAGATCGTTTAAGTCGGGATCTTAGACTATTATATCATTCATTCCTATTTATTATTTAATTATTTAGAATTCATTCCAAAATTTAAAATACCATAATATAGTTTAACATGATCTTTTTTTATTTAATTTTGACAAGCTCTCTAATCACTGATTTTAAAATATTCCACTCTATCCAAATTAATTTATTTAATGATTATATTATATAACTCTTTGGAATTATTAAAGGGAATATATATAGAGTGATTCGTATGACCAAATTCAACATCTAAAATTGTTTAGACTTAAAAAAAAGGCTTCCGCTAAAACTAATAAATTCTGTAAAATTTGTATACTAAGAAGTTATTTCAAAAGTTGTTTGTCTTTTAACTGTCTACAATAACGCAGACAGTTACTTCAAAAATAATTCTTTTTTTTTGGCTACAAAAATAAAATTGTTCACAGTTTTGAATCACCTGTATATTTTTAATAAAGTGTTATTAAGAATTGACGTTTATTTAAAATAAAATCGAAATAATATTTTGTGTTTTTAAAAATTATATGATTATTATTTTATTTAAAAATAAATGTATAAAATATTAATAGTTCTTGTTTGGTTTATTATTATATTCTTAAATAACTAGCTGTGTCTCGCGGATATACGCGCGTTAAATTTGAATTTTTTTTTGCAGCCTATAACGTTTCTCAATAAACGGGCTATCTAAAGTAAAAAGAATTTTTCAAAGCGGATTGGAAGTTCCCGAGATTGACGCGTTCAAACATACAAACTGTCCAGCTTTATAATATTAGTATAGATAGCCTTTAAAATTAAAACAAATTATACTCCTTCCTCTTTTCAAGAATTTTAGCGCTAAATTGTTTCTTTGAACGTTTTGACTCTCCTCGTTTTTGTTAAAAGTTGTAAATGTTACCGTAAATGTTACTCTAGGTTTGGTATTGTTTAAAGGTTTGTGTAGCTTATTTCGCATGTGATTGGTATTTTGCCCTTTATGACGCAATTTGTGGATACATTTCGAAAGGTAGTGTTTCGAAATAATAAACCTTTGTGTGATTGTTATATTGTTTTATTTTTTAAATACATAATTTTATTGACAATTGAGACTTACCGCTATCATTTCGTTAAAAATACCGATTAGCCATAACAATATGCTAATTTGATTCCTTAAACTATAGGTTATTACCATTTTTGACCTAAAGTGCACGATAATGGAGACATTGGCCTATATCTACAGTTGTATACAGTTTTTCTCAAAATGGCGGCACTTTCGGGGTCGAAATTTGTAAGGATTTTGTTCATTTGCATTCAGTACGTGATACTGATCCTAATTTTAAAAAAATAACTCCTGTAATTTAGTGCAATGCGGACAAGAGTAACGAACTTCTCTATTGATTGTACTATAAGGCGATCATTTTGGCGATGGATAACCTGTATGTGTGTATATATCCATTTCTGTCTATATCTACATCTCTCTCCGATCTATTGAGATCTCTGGTAGGGGGCGGAGCTTAATATTTCAACCTACTAGCAGTAGTTGTTCACCAGAGTGCGGCTATGAAACTTGTCAAAGAGTATATCACGGGTTTTAAGGTATGAAACATAGACCCACTAGTTCTAGTTTATAATTTACCCCCCTGAGAGCATATCCAAGTGCTAGAGTTCCCAATATATCTAAAATTGATTGACTGTTAATGCCACCTTTGTATGCATTTTTAAACTGACTATATTGTATTATAGCTGATCGGTATTTTTAAGAATATAATTACTATAAATTCGTATTGATTAGATAACGCAGTATAAATAACAATTAAAATTGGAAACCATTCGCTTGCATCTCATCTAATACGTGTAATTTATCACGTGCTAATGAATCAATACTTGTTGTATTTAATATTGTTTGTATACGTTGTTTTAATGGATTTTCTAATGCATCCATTATTTGATAACGTAATAAATTTGGTACTATATTTATTAAAAATTCTACAATATAATCAGCTGTACCAGCACCATTACAACGTATTTGTATATTACCTAAATCTAAATCAAGATTATCGATTATTGGATGTTCACGCGTATCGATTGATTGATTGATTGATGCTTTTACCTTTATAGAAGAAAAATTATATTAATATTTTTCAAAGATTTCAACATATGTAACATTCGATTTATAATGAGTAAAAAAAAGATAGCGAATATGGAGTGAATTATCAGTTCATAAAGACTTATCTTAGAGATCTAATATAATATTTCTTTTATGTTCTTAACGGAATCTAAAATTTTCTTTGTCTTAAATTTTAAAATTTGCCACAATTCCTAGATCAATTAATTGTAATAAATACGTATTTCGGCTACAAAGTAGTCTTCATCAATATGAATTAGGTAATCGTAACTATCTTCGGGACATGGAATTAAAGATATGTTACTCGTCGTAAATTGGTTAAATGACTTATTTAAATTTGTTTTGCCTTTTATATGATCGGACTAGCGGATTAAGTGTGATGTCCAATCAACTTCGCCGACTCAATCACCGTTGACCATGATAGTTATACTTATCTAGACCTTTTGCCTAATCCTTGAAGGTCCCCATCCTTTAATCATCATCTCTATTCCCCTGTTCTTATGTATTTTAATTGACTGGCCACTCGCCCTTTAGACAAGCGAACGACAGTGTTAAGCCTCATTTTGTATCACGATTTTTATAAAAGCTGCAAATGGCTAGTAAAATATTACACTATTATGTTCCCCCCCCCCCTTCTCATAATCTCTTTTAACTTTTACTAATGAACCCTGTTACTTTTTATTGCAGTTGACTAACGAGTGTCATTTTTGACTCATCACAATCGAATGTACAATATTTTTTTTAGTATGCATTTAACTACACTTACTTTAAAATATTCAACCGTAAATGAGAATGTACCAGATCGGCTAAGTACACCACCAATTACACCAATATCCCAATGACTGGAACCTTTTAAACGTTTTGTACCAACATCAAACGATGTTCGAATTAATGATGAATTTAATAATTCAATAGTCATGTTGCCATTACGATAAAAATTACTTAAACCTCTCACCCATGTGTGGGTTAAATGTACATCCATTAATCCAAGCTATACAAATCAAAGTTTTAATAGATGATTTACTTATGAAATCCAGGTCGATTCACCTACGCTTTACTAGTAAGTGGTCACTAGTTAAAAGTTGAATAGTTACAATTTTACTGATAATTTAGTTCAATGCAGTTCATCATTTTAGCCTAACAAAGTAGTTCTAAGTAGTGATATATGTATTATTTCATGCATGCAGTAATGTGTACATTTAGAATATGATTTACTGTTTCAAATACATTCGAGTATATGTAAGTAGTGTTATTTTCAATAAAATAATTTCCTTTGCCAATGTAATAGTTTTGTTAGTTTGAAATAATGTAATAGAAGCTACTGTAAATATTTCAGCACATTCAACTGGTGACTAGTGTTTATAATTACCATTCGTGTGTTGAAGATATACTATACGCATGTTGAAAGTAACATGGCGCCACTTACTACAAGGTAGGTGAAGCGACCTGGTTTCTGTATTTACTATAATTGTCGATATCCAACCTAGATAGATAGCTTAAAATAATACGGTTTTGAATGACAGTACGTCATAAAAAGTTTAGGTAAATCACCTACATGATTCATTTTTTTGTAGCTATCTAGGTTGGGAGTAAACTTCTGTGTAAAATACATACGGTATTATTATAATCCTCAATTTTCATAGGATCATAGCCACGTTCTCGAACTGCTTTACGTGCTTCAGCAATAGCCATATCAAATGGTGATATTGAATTCGGGAATGTTTTATCAATCTTTTTAATTTCTTTGTTAATATCACCACGAATATTTTTGTTTGCTTGACTCAAAATAAATGGTTTGATTGAATCGAATAAGAAGTTACCAACTGAATTGATAATACCCTAAAGGAATAATTATATTAAATTATATATTTTTATAGTTTAAGCAATATTCAGCGCTAAGTAACATATTCTACTGATAGTGTGTTGTAAGAATCATATTGAGCAAAGTTTCTCTATTGCTAGAATTGAAGAAATGTCTTATGAATCTGAGAGCTTCGAGGTGATAAATCAATGCATTATTTAGATATTTTATTAAACTCTGGTATCAATTCACTTCAACAATTTATTAAATAATCGTGTCCTTGCCGAAATGATGATTTCTTACTCAGCGTTGAATTATACTAAATTCTATCAAATAAAAGAATGGTATTTACTTGAAAAACATTGCCCATAAAACCTAAATTTTCAAAATTCATATCAATCTTCTTGAATGTAACATCCATCGCAATATCTTGTAAAGTTAAATGGCCTTTGCGTTCCACAGCTAAATGCCCAAGACCAGTAACACTCACACCATTTAATTTGACTGTAAACGGACCAGCTGAACGAGTAAAGAATGTAGACATTGTGTAATTACCTTGGACCAATAATGTATCGATGTCTAAAGCCACATGTACCTGCATAAATGAACCAAAAAATTTATTACACAAAATTATAATTATTGGGATTATTTTGATTTTAGGCAGCATAATACCACAGTTCCCCCAGATGTTAAGGCAACTTTAAAATGTTTCACTTTACAGAAAAAACATATATACAAGTGAAATTTTATTTTATTAAAAATTTAAAAAAAAACCGACATAATGAAGTGATTATCATCAAATTGAAACCATCCCGAGTAAACCACGTTTTCAAACAAACAAACAAAAAAACTCTTCCTTAACTGAGTACCGCATTTTATGCTGGATAAAATCTGATCACGTTAAACTATATGTATAAGTAAAATAATTAATTTTTCCTTACTTGCATTTTAGCAATATCTGTGAACATATGAATGATTTTAAATTTGGATAAACCATGTACTAAAACATTTTTAAAGTTCATTGTAGCCACTGAAAATGAATGTTTCAATGGTGGTATTGACATTGGATCTGGAATTGTATCTGAGCCTGGAATACCAATTGGATCCTCTTGTTGATAATGTTCTAATATTGCTATAATTTTATCGCTTAATTTTGCTTCATATTCTTGTTTTGTATCTTCTTCATTTTCGTTTTTTGGTTCTTTAAATTTACCATTGAAACAAAAACAAAAATTTTAAATTATTTTATATCTATAATCAATTTTTTGTGAGAATACACTCGTGTAAGCCTATAGGTGGATCAGTAGTAGTGCCTTTCATTTCTATATTTCTCTTTTTGATTTTTAGTTAAAAATTGTAAGGGGGCATCCACATAATGTGCCATACGTTTGAGGGGAGGGTTGGAGTGCGGGTAAAATATGACTAATTGTGATGAGGGGGTCCGTTGGATGCGCTAACCGTTACAACAAAATACGAAAATTTCAATTTTCCAAAATTTATTTTTCTATTATATAGTTTATTGTACTATATAGCAGAGAAACAAGACCAGAGCGAGTGGGGAGCGAAGATAGCCTCCATTGTGACATAATATTTGTTGGGAGATTTGTATATGAGTGGCTAGGCATACATAACCTTACACAATTTGTGTAAGGTTATGTGTGTTGAGCTAGCTAAAAGTATAACTTTTATGTATTGAGTTAAAATGTTTCCCAAAGAACAATTTGAACGACCGTGATTTTATATTATAATTTTTTTAATAAGGAGTTCAGACAACATGTGTTTGTTTTCAACTATCACCAAAGAAAATCTATTAAATATGATTCTCAATGAAGTGATTATCAGCAAACATATTTAAGGGCTATCCCGAGTAAACCAGCTTTTAATCATAAAAAATCCGCATAGAAATCTGTTTATTCGTTTGGAAGTTACGATGCCACAAACAGATAAAGGCTGATTTTGTGTCGGAAAGAGCCAGGAAGATATCTTATTATATAATTTTATATAGAATTTATTACTTCCCAACGGTTGTACTCCTTAAAAATCTCTACACCAACTAAGAAGATAGCTGATTGCCTTTAAACGCTTGAACGGAGACTCCGAGTCTCAGTCGTTTGATAATCGGATGCATCTATATGGCATTACACAAAGATACTTACTTTTTTTGTACCGTATCAATATGGGTAAATGTACTTTGTAATCGACGAGAGATAGATATAGTTTTTATATACAAAAAAAAGTTTATTTCATGAAAACAAACAAGTTTGTTTTGCTGGATATTTTCTACAAATCCGGTATGAAAATTATGAACAGTGAAATTTGTACTTTGAACAATAAAATTTCATCACTACGTCTCACATTTTATGAATCATCTTTGAATAAGTTTAGGGTGCAACTATTTACACGTGAATTTTTGTATTGATGTCATGGAACAAGAATATAAAAGATTTGAAACAAGTTAAAATAAAAACTGAGTTAATTACTTAAATACCCAGTATATACTGAGTTTATGAAAAAAGTTTCAAACAAATGTGTTCTATCTCTTACGGCTTCAAAGGTAGGCAGTTTTGCCCAAACATGGTCCGATTTTGCCCATTCGTTTTTGAGTTCTCGTGTTAACAGACGGACAGATATGCGAAAATGAACTAATTAGGTCATTTTATGAACACCTATACCAACATCAGATCAAGATCAGGATTAAATATAATATACCCTGGTATATATTATATACCTGGTATAAAAAGAATGTTTTTATATATACCATTGGAAATGGGCATGATATTTACGTGTAAATCAGTATTTTGATAATTTTATTCGAAAAGCTAGGTTATTATATAAATGGTAGTCAATGACGTCACATTCTCTTATATAGTTTTCAAAATAATGAATTATAAATGGTAAGTACATACCGAGTTGATTTTCATTCAAATTTCCTTCGTCATTCGTTTGTACTGTTAACAGTGATGAACATGATAACAATAAAAATAATATTAAGTATTTATCCATGTTTTTTTTATACACTTTTTTCTTGTTTTATTTCACTAATTATATTTATTTCATTATTGCAAATTAGAACTTTGTATAATCCACTGTAGCGATATAAAACATATAACTTGCAAGCCCCCTTTTTTTATAAATTAAATTTAAATTAATTTGATTTGTAGATATTTAATTATATATTATTTCAGTGATGTTGTACCTATATTATTCACATTCACAATCGAATATTATTAGACTTTGAATTCGAACAAACAAAAATATGATTTTGTTTTGTATTAAAATAATTTTTTTTTTGGTCATATCATCTACGACGTCCAATGTTTTCAAGATAAAATATATTTTTGATTTGATATAAAAGAAAAAGGTCACAAAAAGGGTCAACAATTTATAATCTTAAATACAAATAAGTATATTGTTAAGTTTTTTTTTCATATATACAGGCTGATCCGTATACATTGTTGTTTATGGATAACTTACAATGGAGAAACACAGTTTATCATTTGAAAAAATTAAAATTTGGTGATGCTAGTATTAAATTCTATATGTATTTAAATTTTAGTAATGGATATATTATTTTCGATATCTACTAGGTAAGTTCGGTAAACATTTGAAGAAATTTTTCCGAAATCCTTCATCGGTACGAAACCAATAGCTACATTTTCTTTGAAAATTCGCTAAAAATACATAAGACGCTTGAAAAAGTTTTGAAACCGGTCAGCAAATAAATAAATTACTGACTTAAGTTTGTTTGTTCTCCATCTCTCTCTTCACGAAACGAAAATTGAAATGCCATTGCTATATAGATACTTTATTATGACGTCACTTTAACTATACTACCTTCTTTGTTTAATTGTATACTTTAAAGCAATTTATATTTGCGTTAATTTCGAAAATATGAAAAAAATCTTTCAGATAACGAATTTTTTTAATGTAATGACATTTTTATATTTGTAATAAAATAAATTTGTCAACGAACCAATTATTCAAAAACAGAAATGATGAATTTATTTATATTTATTTAAAACATTTTTTATTTAAACCAATATATGAATACAAATAATATGAACAGAGAGCTTTAAAGTTTTTGAATGATATCTTTTTTGAATAAATTGATGTGGTTTTAAATGATTGCTCAAACAAGATGTCGTAAACAAACGTGTCTTCAAAATGGATGTACCATTACCGATAAGAATGATCTATTGCCTTTTCTTAAAAGAATTGCCTCTTGTTTGAATAAATTCTTGTGGTGTTAAACTAGTATGATCTTCACCCGCACTAGTAATAATATTACCATTCTTATGTCTTGTATTTTTTGTGGCTAATTGATTCGCATCATTATTAGATGTAGATGCTACTGAAGGTTGTCGTTGTAATTGTTGTGGATAATAATAATTATTTGGATCGTTAACATCTTGTTTATCAATAATATCTAAATGATTAAATGAGAATGGATTTAGTATGTCCAACTCATTTAAATCATTAAATTTTCTTGAACCTGGCATAACATCTGTATTTAAAATAACATTTACTGGTTCTTCAATAATCGCTACACGTGAAGCTGCCTTGTTGTTGCCTTGCTTTGATGTTAATAATGTTCGATTGTTATTAATTTTTATTTGATTTGCCTCAGACCATTTCATTACAATATCGTCATATTTGTTCTTATTGTCATCATCTGAAAAATAACGGGAATACAACAAAAATAGAGAGAATGCTAAACCGGATCCATGATCAATATCAGAAGCACGTGACAAACCACATCGATCAGAATTAAAATTGGCAAGGTCATACGCATTCGGCATGGGCAATGGATTATATCGAGGACTTAGCTGCAAAATAAGGCCTTAAAGCACTCAGGGCTACTAGCACAACCGACGGCCTATTTGGTCGCAAGGAATAACTTCGAAAAGAGGTGAGCGTTTTAAAACCTTCCAGAGAAGACTGGGAAAGAAACTCAGTAATCTAAAAGAATGAGGTGTCCATATTCATGGATGAATCAAAGACAAAATCAGGGACAGGCATTGGACATCCAAAAGTCTTATAGCCTAAAGGATAGTTATAGCGCTCTACAGGCTGACATCCTTGCAATAAAAGAACAGCAAGTCTAATACATGAATGTGACAAACCAGTAGGAAATGTCACATCTACACGGACAGTCAGACAGCACTCAGGACCTTCAAATGGAAAACGACCAGATCAAAGGCAATGATGAGTTGTAGGGAAGCGCTCATGGACCGGAGCTGATTCACCACTCAGTGTCATACCCAGCATTAAATAAACACAAACTTTTTTACATTTATCTCTGACGGGGCAGCAGAGGTAAACGTAAAAAAGACAATGACTTTGAAGCGTTTAGCGGATCAAACCCTTAAACTTAGCCAAGCCTAATCTATTATATATATATATATATATATATATATATATATATATATATATATATATATATATATATATATATATATATATATTTGTATACATTTGTATATAAAAATACTCCCTAAATCAAATGATTTGAGCTGGATAAATCTTATAATTACCGGAATTCAACGATGGATTTGCAATTGATTGTTTATCAGTATTATCAGTGTGTTCACTTATCAGTACTAAACTTCTATTCACTTCTCTTGTTGCTCTAGGTATTGGTTTTATCTTTGTACCACTTTTTTGTGCATTTGAACTACTCTTTTGTTTCACTAATTCTACTGAATCAGTTGCTAATGTTAATTTTGATGCTACCGATTCTACCGGAATATCTTCATCGTCTTTTCCCAGTTCTTTTTTAAATTCAGCATTCTTATCATCTCTAAGATGTTTTTTTGATGGCAATTTATATAATCTCACTTCATCATTTGGTGCTAATTTAAATGATATTGAACTTGCTATAATTGGTACAGCAGCAGTTGGTGATATATTCGATTTTGATTTTGGTGATGCCGATGGTACATCTAAATTGTTTTAGATTAATGTAATTATACAGAGTACAAATTCCATCGAGAATCATTAAAGTTTTCGATATATTTACACGTAGTAAAATTGACAAAAAATAGGTTATGTGTCAGCCAGTATAACAGCTTTTAATTAGAAGTGTTTCGTCTCCCAATGTCCCAAAATAATTAGATAAGCCAAAATTTTTGAAAAAATGACACTTCAAATTGGGATTTTATTAATATGCTTATCTATTATCACTTTTTAGGAGAGCTAGATTACAAGGGCATTGAAGCAATGTTGTTTCAGGCTCACAGATGCAGAGACATGTTTCCTCCAATCAGTGAACCAGTCTGGTCACTTTGAACTTATTACCCCAAGGTAATCTGCACAGTCGAAAATGATTTGATGTATCTGTAGTTCGAAAAACACATTCTTGATAAAACAATCAACGCTAGTAAGCCAAACCTTGAGTCAGTTTTAGCCAATTTTCACATCGCAGTAACAAGTGGTCTTGGGTTTTAAATAATATAAAAATATTAATTTTTTTATCAATTGAGTATTGTTTATGGACAATACCCAAATTTGAAAGTAGTATTTTGTATTTGGGGCTGTTTTTTTGGCAATTTTACAAGTCGATTAAAATCAGATAAAGAAAGAGTCTCGATGAAGAAAATCATTCAAAAAGAATTACCAGATCTGATGCCACTTTTTTCTTTTATAAGTTCAACAGAATCACGTACTAAATCTAATTTTGATGGTTGTACAAAATCAACATCGTCTTTGTTTCTCGCAAGTTTAAACGATACTGCACTTGTTGTGACCAAAGGTTTAATAAGTAAATTAGTATCTTTGATATCATTAGTTTCATTAGCATCCTTAATTTCATCAGCTTCATTCAGACTTTGTGGTGCAGTAGAATATTTACGAAATTGAAGCACTAATGAATTTTTAGTAACAACTAATTTCGATGAATGTTTATTTGTATGTTCAGAGACCATATCAACAGCAGATAATTGAAGTGGTGTATCCCTTGATGTCAAATCTTCATTATCATTAAAACCCTTCTCTTCTGCAATTTGTTTACACGGTGGTTGTTTTCGATTCATAGCTGAAGTGATCATTCCAATAACACTTTTTTTACTTGATTTAAATGACGCTCGACGTAAAATTGAACAACGTGGAGAACATGTTTGATTTGTTTTGATACGACCTTTTGGTTGAGATTTCGCATTAATTGGAGTTAACTTATCTCCAACACGTTGGTTTTGGGGTTGTTTACAATCAATTTTTACCGAATTATCACTTACCTAATAATTTTAACTAGTCATTATTAGTTATAAATAGGGCGATCTGGTGGCAAAAGTCATTTGCTTGTGTGGCAGAAGTTGAAAATAGTGATGTTTTGTTATAAAAACCACTATTGTCAACTTCTGTCAAACTATTATCGCTGCATTATTAATAAATAAATTGTAATAATGCCGGCTGTACACACTCGATGAGGGCACTCGGCGAGACATTCGTAAGGCGAGGAGCCACAAGTGGAGCTGTGTACACTCTCTCCGAGTGTTCGGCCGGCAATACAGTTCTCGTCATGTAGTCAACGAAATTACGTTGGTATACCTGAAAAATGGCATTATTAAACTAATAATTACGCTAAAAGAATAAAAAAAGTATTCATAAATTTATACAGTTTTTATTTATTTTCGTGTTCTACTATTAAGATTAATGGCTACAATTAATCTTAATTGCCGAGTGTGTACAGCCGGCAAAACATATAAAAAAGTGCTTCTAAATCATCTGCTCGCGTATGATTATTTGTAAATTACATAAATATATCATCCCTATCACACTCAGTAAAGGGCAAACGATAAATGGATATTCGGCGAATATCAGTGTTTTTGTGGAGACTAAGGTGGGGAGGTCTGGATGATCAACATTCTACCTTTATATACGACTGCAACTATATGTAATATTATACATGCATTCGGTAACATTTACGCTTATAATGTAACTTACTGTTTCAAATAATATTGCACTTGAGTGTACAAGTAGGTGATATCCATATGATAAAATATGCAAACTGCTATTTATACTTGCATTTGGTGTTACAGTCTCTCGCGGATTTTACCCCTACCTGAGAATATAAAAGAGGTTCGTTACTAACAAAACTAATTTATGAAATTTTCGAACTTTAGTGACATATTGCAGGTGTGAGCACTTGAATAATTAATCAAATCAAATAGTTTAAGTTCTCAATAATATTATAACTCTATAGCTCTGATAGAAGACAATAAAGCGTCTAAATTGCTTTATGTTTGGAATAAGTCAAGCCTTGCCGAAACATTTGCTCTACGTATATTGTTGATATATTTAATGGAGTTTTGGATTTAGGAGTAGGTACCTGCGTTTTATACATGAATTTTATTAACTGATCGTAAATGAACAAATAAACATACTCTGGATGGGTTGATAAACGTTTGTTGCCCATCAGTAATTGGTATCGAATTATTACGTGATAATTCAGTAACCTCATATTCATCAGTTGGTTTTAAATGAAAATGGACAGTTGATGATGTTGGATAAGTTTGGTTTTTCAAGCTTATCTCATCACTACTGCTACTACTTTCAAATCCATCTAACCTATAAATCAATTTAATTACAACAAAATATATTTAAGGGGTAGGAAATCAAATATTACAGACATTTACGTTAATATAACGGGTTATATTTTATTTAATTCTCTGAAAAATTCTGAATGACTCTTCCAATAGATAGATAGATATATCCTGGGACATAAAAAGTACTGCACTTCGACCTTATGGTCTATTGTGCTCCCCCTTCTACTTCAGTCTGACGAGATTCGCTTCTCCCATATCTTGGCAATAGCCAGGAGCTTGCTGATCAGGTCTTCCTGAAGGTTCATATATTCGGGGCGAGATGCACCGAATATCTTGTATCTGCTGTAACCGAGAGATTCGCAGTTAAAGATAATGTGACTGGATGTTTCCTCCTCCTCGCCACACAATCTGCACATAATGGATCCGTTTTGGAGTCCCATTGTGTGCAGATGCTTCCGCAAAGGTTAATGCCCGGTAATGATTCCGGTAACGATTCCGGTAACCTTCCGCAGTTGTATCCTGTTCAGTTTCAATGCATCGAGGGATAGCTTCTCGCATGCATTTCGAAGCAGTATTTTCCCGAGGTTTTGCTGCGGTATATTTTCCCAGTGATCACGATGTTTAACATTCATCCACTCATTGATCACCTGTTTACATGCAGTCGTTGGAATTCCTAAAATAGGCTCTGGGCCTATGAGGAGTATTCCAACTCCCTTCTTTGCTAAGGTATCTGCTTTTTCGTTTTCTTCGAAATCACTGTGACCCGGTACCCAGATCAATTTAACATTGTTCCGTTTTGCCAGCTCCAGAAATTTCTTCAGACAATCCTTGATTACCCCTGAGGTGACCTCAGTTCCATACAAGGTTTTTAGAGCAGCTTGACTGTCCGAGATAATACATACGTTCTAGTTTATGTAGCTTCTACGTAAGGTTTCACAGACGCAAGCCAGTATGACGTAGACTTCTGCCTGAAAGACTGTGATATTTTTCTCCAAGTTGGAGTCTTATGTTTGCTTTGGGTCTTTCAGCGTAAATTCCCGCCCGGTCCCTTCCTCAGTTTTGGATCCGTCTGTATACCAAACGATTCCTTTCTTGAGATAGGGTGGTTCTCCTTCCGTCCACATGTCCCTATCACCGACTACAGTGAAATGTTTTGAGATGGAGTAATAACTCTTCCAAAGTATTAGTCCAAAATATTATATGCTTTCTGTTTTTAAATCATTTATTTTATTTTTCAGACTTTTTCAGAAAAATAAGACTTTCAGAAGTTTTATTCAGAGTTTTGAAGAGAATTATTTCCACCAGGGTACCTATACAAAACATTTCTAAATTTGAGGGCATTACAAAGATACTCTCAACGATATATTTCTATAATAATTACGTACCATAAACTATCTTCTGCGTCTTCGAAATCTGATGATTTTCTATTACGAAAGTCTTCACGTATATAAACAAACTTATTATATAACAAATGGGTAAGCTCATGTTTATTACTCAATGTTTGTTCACTTGCTATTGATGAACTTTCATCCAATGTCTTGATTGCATAATTATTCTCATTTTGATTAAAATTATTCTTTTTAATTTTATATGTTGATGGTAAAAACCAATTTTTATCTATTTTTGTACGGAACTTTAATATGCTAGGCGATAATTTATTTGATGAATCAGAATAATTTTTTGTGATCGTGTGAGCTGCAGGTAACGATGACATATTACCCTTTTGTGTATGATGTCGAACAAATTGATGTAAATTTATTAAATATTCACATTGTGCTGGCGTTGATTTAAATGTATAATTAATAAAATGTTGAAATTCACATAATAATTGTTCAATAAATGATTCATATTTATGTAATTTCATTTGATAATGATCACGCATTGATTCTAATGATAAAATATTTTGATACAAATCTAATGCTTTTGATGTCAATTCATCAATTAATATTTTATATTCATCATATATTTTATGTCTCTCAGCTTCACAACGATTACGTTCAGCTGTTAAGATGTACATTAAATTTGCCATATTACGGCATTCTAAATCATGTCGTAATATACGTAGTGCTTCTAGTTTATCTGAGTTAGCATTCTTTAATGCTTTTGTAATTTTTTCTTCTTCAATGCTTTAAAGATAATTTTTTATTAAAAAATAATTAAAGCTGAGAATACACTTAGTATTGTAAAAGGATCTAATAGCAATACCTACATCTTACTTTCCTTGCGTTTACGATTTTCTAGTTACTTTAAAAACTTCAGGTATATAACATGGTAGTGTTTGGTTATACTGTTCAGATAAATACGTTAAAATTTACTTATAAGCATGTTGGTCGAGCTGTTAAAGGCACTCTGCTCGGAATTGGGAGGTTGCTGGTTGTGGTTTGTCAATTAAATGAATTGAATGAAAGAAATTAATGGGGCGGTTAATTGACTAAACTGTCGGCGTATGGACAAGAACGAAGTAACTGGCTATGTTTGAGAAGGTTTTCTACAGTTTCCTTTCATAAACTCAAGATGAATATCGGCATAGTTCCTATCAAAGTCGGCTGCAGTCGCACAATCTACTAATTTTTAGTCTACATACAGAATCCTTGTCCTTTAGAGGTCGGTTAAAAAGATCTAGAAAGGCCTACTTGCCAGGCTTCGACCTCCCCTCCGCTACTACTACTACATCTCAAATACAGACCGTCAAATACAGACAACAGTCGTGTCTGTCATGGCGAGCATAGTGGGAAAGAATGTGTGCGCATGTCAATGATCGCCCCCAGGCTGGCCACCATGCAAACATAGTAATATAATGCTAAATAATCTGTTAGTAGTTAAAGAGTTAAGACAGATATTCCAATTTTTGCGTTTTCCCTCCCTCTAAACCCTTATTTTCCCTCTACCCATTAACGAACTGAGCCTTTCAAATACCGAAAACACATCGTATGTCAAATTCAGACTAAAATTGTGACATGTATACTATATACATTACAATTGAAGAAATTTTTGCGAAATAGCTACATTTCGATTTGTTGACGAGTAATTGACCTTATTTATTTATAAAAATCTTCTATCGTGCATTGAAAGCTCAACCTTGCCGACATTTATTCGAAGTACTAAAATAATATGAATTAAGTAATTTTATATAATACGCTTCTGCATATCTGATACCTAATTGCGTGTGCTAAATCTTTAGTATGTTTCTGTGCTTGTAGTTCAAATTGAAATTGAAATTGTCTCAATAAATTATTTGCATTTTCATTAACAGCATCATTTATTCTTTGTATTGCTTCTTCATTTAACTGCTCTCTTTGGTTATCTAATTTTTGTTGTTGTTCCGCTAACATACGATTTCGTAATCCATTTAATTCATTCTAAATAATTTTGAATTCAATAATTTTTATTTCCATGGGGTGGTATTAGAGTATAAAAATTTCACGAGGTCTAAATATAGTTCGTTTATAGACTCTGTCTTTACAAAGGTGGTAAATGTTCAGCTTTATGTATACTGTAGTTTCCAAAATCTGGTATATAGGTTTACTTCATAATCAAAATCGCACGTAAAAATCAAAAAAACTTGTTCTTTTTAGCGGATAATGGTGAAAAAAAGTCACCAAAAACGAAAGTTTTTGATTTGAATGATTTTTTAGTCTAATTATACAATACAATAAAATACCTCTAATTTAATATTATATTCATGTTCAACGCGACGAATTTCCATTTTTAATTGCTTTTCAGCACGTAGCTTTTCTTCAACTATTGCTTTCGCAGTTTCATTTTTGCAAATGAAATTTATTTTATTTGCTAATAATTCCATTTCAACATCAAAACGATATAATATTTCATTTTGATATTTTTCTTGTATGTCTCTACCCATTTCTTTTTTCAAACATTTTTAATTAATATATTTTTTAGTTAGTTTTATCTTAATTACACTAATTACACTTTAATTTTGTTTTAATAAAACTTTTTAAAATTCACTGATTAATTTTCGATTTGGAGTTGCAAAAAAAAAACGGCACCGATCGTCTTCGAATTTTATACAGATAGAGGATTTATTGTGCTCCCCCATCTGTTGTCCGCCGAGGAATAGTCTCGACTTAAAGCACCTCATCTGATACCGTTTCCTTTAGGAAGTACAGGATCTGAATTGGATCTAGGAATGATAGCTCCCTGTACATACCTGGGTAGACTCCCAGACTTTTCTCCACAAAATCTGCAGTTGCCATCTGCCAGGAGATTCTTGGCCTGCCTTAGCCAGAGCCTTCCTCCTGTGTGTGGCTTTTTTTAGTATGTTCCGCTTATTTTAACTCGTCACGATAGAAGTGATCACTGAATCCACAGAAATGTTCCGGCTCTGTAAGGGGCGTCGACGCTCCCTTCCTCTCTACGCCAACCGCAAACATGACGAGTATCGATGAACCCTACCCTACCATATTACCAAACTATATTACAATAGTCAACTATCCATAACAGCCAACTATATTACCAAAAAAGCACTTGATTGGAAACCCCCAGGGCGTGGAAAAACGACACAGGCTTAAGCAAACATGGGTTATAGAATGTACCATAAAGAATTAGAAGGAGCAGACAAGAGCTAGAAAGAGACACACTACTTGCCTAGAATCATGTCCGTTGCAGGCTGTTTGCTGACGCCCTTTGCTCCTGATAGGATTTATGGACTTTAAAGAACCGACAATATTTGTGCAAAAGTGAATCGAACATAGGCCTTTCCAGAACTCCAGCCAAATCAGCCCAATTTTCTTAAGCAATGTAATTATCTTTATTTTGTGAATATTTACCTAAAATTCCAGCATGTGTTAATGCTCTCACATATTTATTAGTTACTGGTGGTTTCAATCGTACGTATGGTACTAATAAATCGCTTGGCGATATCCATACATCCTCTTTAGCACCATTTAATGGTGGTGCTACACCAATATCTAATTGAAGCGGTTTACCAATATATTCTTTTAATACACTTGCTAAATGTTCTTTATGTCGTTGTAATATTTCACTTTGTAATGGAAATTCATTATTTTCTAATAATGCTTTACGTCGATAATATCCATCACATTTCTCTTAAATACAACAATTTTATTATTAATGTTATTTATTAACTTTGTTTAATTAAATTTAATTTACTAACTCATATTTAATTATAAATTTTATAATAAAATTTTGTCTTTAAAAAAATTTACAATTAATTTTTATTTCCCAACAAATATTTATAAAAGTATATTGACAATATAAAAATAATTTAAAATTAAAAAAAACAAACTAGCCTACTTCAAAAATAAAAAAAATGTGGTATGAACCCCACACATACAATACAGGATGTCTACAAGTACCATGATACAGAGTAATGATCGAAAATGGTGTTATAAATTTCTTGGCCATTCCCAAACAATGGAAAAACAACCCTGACCATATTAAATTCTCGTAATTATGACCAAAACAAAAATAATTAGCTAGTATATGCCAGGCTTTAAGAAAATTATGAAAATTTAGTCTACACCACCCTATTAATATAATACACGGCTTAATCTGCTCCCGGTCATTCTTAATGTACTTGTACTACTACCGTCGAGACAAACACCGTAATCACTGGGAAAATATACTGCAGCATAAGCTCGGGAAAATACTGTTCCGGAATGCATCCAAGAGGCTCTCCCTCGAAGCATTGAAACTGAACAGGATACAACTGCGGAAGCATCTACACACAATGGGACTCCATAACGTATACATTATGCACAAATTGTGTGGCGAGGAGGAAGAAACATCCAGCCACATTATCTTTAATTATTAACCTTCAGGAAGACCTGATCAGCAAGCTCCTGGCTATTGCCAAGATATGGGAGAAGCGAATCTCGCCAGACTGAAGTAGAAGGGGGAGCACAATGAACTATAAGGTCGAAGTGCAGTAATTTTTAGACCCCAAGATATATCTAACTTTCTATCTACCGTCGAGATAACTGGTTGAAGTTAACTACAAACTTGCATCGCATTTCAACAATTGAACACAAGCAACTCGACTGAAACCGACGCCATACACTGTTATTGGTTTAGTCTATTTAACCCATCATCAGAAAAAAATTAACTTTCGACATCTACTAGGTCGAATCAGCAAACATTGGAAATTTTTGAAAAATTTCGTGATTGAATATAATTTAACTGTTTTTAAATTAGAGGATTAAGTAATAGGTCAGTGTGAGATTGAATATTCAATTTAGAAAGTAAACAATTTTTATTAATATTAAAAGACAAATTAACAAAATTTACAAAAATATAATTCATTTTTTCAACATTCTGTAATAACGATTGAAATTCTATAAAGTCGTCAAAATAGACTCCCCCAAATTAATGATTTATGAGAATATCACAAAGAATGGATTTATGGGAGTTTATAATATGTGCTTGATGTGTTCTTTAGGACGAAAAACAGGAGTAAAATACTCGTATTTTTACTAAAAATAATATTTTTAGTTAATTTAATATATTAAACTATTTTGTATAGAATATACTTATTAGATCCAACAGCAATTGAAGCTTTGAAATTCTTAGAAATTTAAAACAGTTAATTTTTTTTAAAATTTCATAATGTTTACCATCATTTGCAGGTTCTTATCTGAAAAAATATGTATATGCAATTTAAAGGTAGTTGGTAGTATGACGGATTTAAGTCTCTAAACTAAAAATTATCGAGACAACTTACACATTGATGAACAAGCATTAAGGTCATAAATTATCTTTTTTGAAAATTAAATTCTATTATATCTAAAATGGTTAAAAATTGATAAAATACGTTTATTTATAAAATACAATTGTCAAGCAAATGTCAGCAAGGAATATTCTGACGAATGCGAGCTTTTGTTCCTACAGAAAAAAAAATTTTTGTTCTAAAAATCCTGGGTAAGAAAAGACAAGATTATCTTTGTTGGGTAATCTTTCTTTAGTCTTTCATCATTGTAGGTTATATATAATACACCGACAGAGTTGACATGTGAATGTCCATATATGCAATACTACTATATGGTCAGTTTCTATAAGTGGAAGCTGTTCTAACATTGTGAGTCAGATAGTGTCTCGTGTTCTCTATCCTCAGAGCGAAATATTGTCAGTTCTTCATGCTTTTTTATTGCATAAATAACACGAATAAACCAGTTTATGTTCCCACTACCGATATTTTAGAGAATTCTCAAGCATATACAGTATGGACGAGGTGTCTTGGAGGAGGAGATTACTCTCTCTCGGAGAAGAAAGAGAAAAATATAGTTGGCACCCTAATGTTGGGACATTCTTTCCTATACCAACTGACTATGTAGAAGTACTACATATATGTGAATGTCATGTATATATCCTTGTCGATAAATCTATTAGTACACTCAAAACATTCACGTAATAACTCTATCATTTTTAACCGGACTTCAAAAAGGAGAATGGTTCTCAATTCGTCTGTATTTTGTTTGTTTTTTTAAATTTTTAATAAATATAGAGGTAGAACCTCTTTAGTTTTCAACATAGTTAAATTAGAAAAGAACAAACATATCCTTGCTGGCACTTACTCGAAATAATAAATAAATAAATACTAACCGTATGTTGTTTGGCTTTATGTCGTTTTAAACTAGTTGAATCATAAAATCCTTTTGAACACACTGTACATTCAAATGGCGTTTCTCCAGTATGAATTCGTTCATGTACAGTTAATGTACCTTTCAGCGTAAATTTTTTCAAACAAAATGTACATTGATATGATTTTAAATTGTCATGTATACGTAAATGATATCTTAAATGTGAATGCTGTTTAAAGGATTTTGAACAATGTTTGCAGGAGTATGGACGCTCACCAGTATGAACATGTTTATGATCTTTTAACATACCAAGTTGTGAAAATGATTTTTCACATAGATCACATTTATGTGGTTTAACACCTGAATTAAAATTATTGTTTATATATTATAAATAATATTGGTCATCATTTAATCTCCAGTTATACATATTTTATTAAACTGGAGTCAAAAGGGTATTTCTACTTAAAGCCCGTTTTACACCAAGCAAATTGTCGTAGGCCGCCAGTTATGAATTGTATACAGTTATAGCCATAAAACATTGAGCATAGCATTTCATTTAGTATTATATACAAATTAAGATCTCAATCAGGCTAAAGAGGTAGAAATTATGTCGATAGATATCTCCCCAAAGATTTTTTGAATAGAGAATATATTCCGTACTCCAATAAACAATATAAATTTAAGGAACAAAAACTGTAAAAATGGAAATTTCATCGTTAAAACTAGAGATGCCACGAATAGTGATTTGACCGAATATTTGGCAACCGAATTTTTATATAATATTTTTCTTTGGGTACTTTCTTTCATTATGTCTATTGTAAAAATGAGTAAATTGTCTATGCACAGAGTGTTGACATTAATAGAGCTTGTAGAAAGTAAAGAAAATTATTTGACCGCGGTTTTGTGAGTGTGAATGCAAATAAACTTGACCGACATCGGGTGTAAATCACTCCACGAAACTTGCAAATTTGCAAACTACTAATTGCGGATTTTCTCTCAAAAGTTTAAAAAAACTTGTGTAGACATCACACAAAGGCAACGACAACTCAGTGTAGAACAAGTAATATGCTATAATCACCTGAATGGACTTTTAAATGTGATAGCAAACTCGGTTTACATACAAAATTCTTCCCACAGTATGAACATAAATAATTTTTAATATTTGCATGATTTAATTGATGTTCACGTAAACCTCTTTTAGTTTTTAATATTTTATCACATTCATTACATTTATATTCAAGATTTTTTATTTTTCTTTTACTTTCAATATTATCACATTTTTTATTCTCAATATTATCATTATCATCACTTATCAAATGATAATGTTTTACATGTAATTGTAAATTACATTTACGTGTAAAACTTTTATTACATATATCACATATATGTTCACCGATATCTGTATGCATTGTCATATGACGTCGTAAATTTGCTGGTAACGTAAAAGTTGCACAACATATTGTACATTCAACGGTTTTTTCCTTTGTATGTGTATTCATATGATTTTTTAAATGATCTTTCATTTTAAAATTTTTATTACATATAGAGCATGTATGTAATCGTATGTCGGTGTGTACGGATTGATGTTTTTTTAAATTTGATGATTGTGTGAAACTGGCTTTACAAAGTGAACAATTAAATGGTTTTTGTTTTGTGTGTGTGAACTTATGAATTTTTAAATATTTTTTTGTTTTATATTTTTTATTACATATTAAACATTCATGTGTTTTTATTACATTTTGTTCTACACCTTCTTTTTTATCTATATTTATGCTATCATCATGTTTTAAATGTTCTTCTTGTTCATGATCATTTATGATTTTTTCTTCTTCAGTATTTTCTTTAGTTGAATCACCATTTTCGTCAATTAAGTCGTCATCGTTATCTTTATCGATAATGATTTTCGATAAATATTGAATTTGTAAATCATTTTCATCGGTTATACACTTTTTATTATTTTCATTAATCAATATTATTTGATAATTATTATCTTTATTTAAGTCATCACCTTTATTTAAATTATCATATTCATTATCTTCTTTAATAATGATAAATTGATAATTATTTGATAAAAATTGAATATGTAATTGTTCACATTGTAATTTAAATAAATAAACATGTTTTATATAATTTATACATTTTTCACAAATATTTTGTGGTAAATTATCATTTTTATCCATCTACAAAATATATTTATATCATTTATGTACGGAGTGATTTTCAATGAATGAAGCTTAATAAAATACGATAAAATAAGCTCCTCAAAAAAAAAAAAGAATGGCTTTTAGTTTATTCGGATAGATCTCGCGGTATTCTTTTATACCTACTCAAAATTTCACAAATACCGATTAAAATTATCAATACTACTATTCGTATTAAAAAGGGAAGGTCTGGAGAATGGGTGTTTGTTAGTATCGTAAAATGATATTTACATATGCACCATCGAGCTCATAAAAAAGTAAGAGACCATTTGCATTCAAAATTCAATATTTTTTAATTTTGTAATAAAAAATGTTTCCAATAAATTTCATAGATAAATCTAACGCTTAGTTCGGGATTTTAATATGTTTCGTCAAAACAATATCAATTTTGTCCATAACAATAATATATTTTCAATTAATAAATTGGAAGAATTCTGAGTTAGACTCTAGGTTTTCAAGGGATGCGTTGGAGGACTATAATAGATATGTTATACCGAACCGACTTTGAAGGGTTGAAAAATTTACAAAGCCAAAATCTTCATGTAAACTAGTCTATTTTCAGGATTAAAAAAATAGGTTTTAGATACTTCTGGAATGTTGACACTGTACACCTTTTCATTTTAAATTACGATTTGTTTTTGTTTCCGACTGAATGTCAAAAGTCAATATGAAGATATGAGTAAACTATTGAGAACTGACCTGAGGACGGGTTTAAAAAAAATGGCTGTTTATTGTGCAATTGAAATAGTAATCCATTATTTTATTTAAATTTATTGATTTCCAAAATTTTATTCATGTAGGTATTTCTATAGAAACTATAAACAATATTAGAGAACTGGGCCGCCTATAACTTTGGAATTTTGAACTTCTGGTAGTTTTTCTGGAGTCTTAAAGGAAATTTACTTATAGGGTCTTCTCTCATCGTTATTCCGCTATCTCTAAAAAATTTAATTTCTTTTTTTGCCATCAGACGTTGTGACCAAAATGGTCAGTTATCAATATGTAGCTTGATATACTCATTTCTTCACATTGAGCTACTATTAAATATGAATTTTGAGTTGGATTGCTCCAACGGCTTAAGCGTAGAGACGACGGACAGACATAGAAACTCACATTCCTTATTTTTGTGTTTTATATACTTTATTAGTGAAATAGAATCTATTTTTGTTAAAAACTCAAACTAACATTCGAATTTTATTTAAAAATTAAACAATGTATATAAAATTTATATAATATAAAAAAAATATATCTTGACAGTAAAGCTTGATTTATAATAACTTATTTTGAAGTATGAATTTTATTTGACTTACATGTATATTAGCAATTGCCATTATCATTGATGGACAATCAACAATAGTGGTATCAAATATATTTTTTAAATCAGTGCCTTCTAAGCCACATGTACGACATATTTTATCAAAATTTAACATTTTTATTTATTAATTCTTTTTACTCATTAATTGTTATTGTTTTTTTAAATTGTTTATACTAAATTGACAGTTACGTCAAGCGTGGGTAAAACAGTTGCCAACATTGATCTGAGATTAATGTTTGTCAAAAATACGAAGATAATGGCTGATTCAGATCATAGATTATATATACCTAAGATCATATCTAAAGCTAGGTATATAATCTGTGATTCAGATGATTACCATATATGTAATACTTGCATAAATAACAGGAGTACGGAGTAATCCAGTTTATGTTCCCACTACCGCAATTTTAGAATTATCATGCATATGCAGTATGGACGAGGTGTCTCGGAGGAAATTACTCTCTCAGAGGAGAGAGAGAAAAATATAGTCGGCACCCTAATGTTGGGACATTCTTTCTTAAACCTACAGACCATATAGGAGTACTACATGTATCATTACTACATTGAATAGATTTAACCTAGAAATTTTAAGTATGACATTTAATGAAATTCAATAATTCATAACAAATATAATATAATTATCTTTGAATACAATTAAAAATGAAATTTTTGTATAAAATTAATTAACAATATAATTATTTTCACATTTACATTATAATAAAATGATAAGATTACGCATTATTTGTATTATCATTGTGTACCTTAATCAAAAACACCACAAACTTTGTTAGCAGGGACAGCTTTATCTATAAAATTAATTATTTTACATTTATTTAATGAAAATAAATGGCAATAGTAATACTGATATTTCATAACTCTAAACGTTGACCAACGCTTATAGATTAGATTAAATTGGAAAAAAACTATTTTTTATAAATAAAGTGGCAATACATATCTTATTCCAATGTTAAAATAATTACTATAAAAGGTTTGCTGTATCTAAAACTGTGAAATTTTGTTACAAACATTAGCATCAGTTTCATCAATTTCTCAGTTTCATAGACTTGTTATGATATATATATAGAGTATTTTATGTATGATATCTACGATCATTCATATATAAAATACAATCTGTATACGTAATGATACGAAATGTTACCTATTTCGTGATAACTGTTGGCCAACAGTGAGTTTGCTTAAACATCAAACAATATATACTTACCAATCATTTTTGGATATGGTAAATTTAAATTTTTCATAATATCAACAAATTCGCCTAGTGATTTAGTTAATCTGGGATTATATAATTTTTCTTCTCCGACCGATGTACACATAACACCTTTATAATCGTGGGCTGGATATAATAAATAATGATCAGGTAATGTAAATATATTCTTATGTATTGAATCATAGAGTGTGGCTGGATCACCTTCTTGAAAATCAGTCCGCCCACACCCACGTATTAAAAGTGTATCGCCAGTAAATGCCATCTCCTTAAATATTACGAATCTGATTTAATTCTTATATAGACATTTAATCTAGAACTGTTTTGCAACGATATGCTATGGTAATTGCTTGTGCTAGCAAATTATTACTGCATACGAATGGTAATGTTGGGATACGGAAAATGGTACGTGTGTCCCAAGAATGCTTAATTCCGAATATTAAGTAGTAACCTCAAGTAAGCGATGAAACGTTGCTCTCAGTACCCAAGCCGCGTCAAGAACCCTCTTATATCGGCAAAATGAGCTTAAATATTTTAATATACCTGATCTCTACAAATATATGTGACACAACCATTTGTATGACCTGGCGTTGCAACTACTTCCAATTGATGATTACCAAATTTAACAATATCACCATTTGTTACATAAACATCAGCTAATGCACCACTTTGTTTTGATATTAAACTTTTACAATTTGGTAAAACTCTTTTTAATTGACCAGTACCTGTTACATGGTCAGCATGCATATGTGTATTCACTATAAATTATCATTTTAATTATTAATTAACAATTTGGTTTATTTATACCTTAATATTACCTATAATTAAAAAAATATTTAATTAGTTAACAATAAATATATGTCTTTGATCTCAATAAGTTTCAATTTAACGTATTACGATTGTTGAGAGTTCCAAAATGGTCGCGTAACTAAAACTTTCAACGATTTTGAAACCAGTGTTGCTAGAAGGTTCTGGCTATTATTTATATACGCAATGACATTAGAGCTAGAAGCTCATTGAGGCGGCATACGGCGAAATACGCGAACATCAAACGGCAACGACCAACTCCATAGGCGAGTAAACTTCTACCGTGCCAAGCGAACGTACGTTAGTCAAAGAAATTAAGGTTAGCTGTCAACCTTAAATAATTTAATTTAAATCGTTACGAAATTGTTTTTGATTAAATTTAAGTATTTTAACCAATCTGCAATCATAAAACTATAATTTAATAAAAAAAAAGAGAAGGTTATCTAGAATTCTAGAGCACGGAATTTTTGAAATATTTGACGAAGTTCTACGATAATCTACGTATCTACCCGAAAATTAAGCGGTAAGCTTGTGGTCGCGACGAAATATTAAAACTTTATAATTCACGTTTATTGCCGCCTATGCTGCGACTGTAAGCAAATGCTGGCTGCTATATACCGTCTCAAGTCTCAATGGAATCCTAGATTAACTTGCCTTTAAATAAAGTTCTTATTGAAACATGAAGTTAGTTAAAATTAAACTTTGTCATAATGCATACAAATCAAATTTGATTTTTTTAACCCGACTGCAAAAAAGGAGGATGGTTCTCAATTCGTCTGTATTTTTTTTTTTTTAATGCAATTGATTATTTACTGTTAACTATAAATAAAGAACATAGGGGAAAAATAATATTTACTAGCATATTTTAAATTCAAATTCAACTCCTTAATGATGCGGGCATCACGTTCAACATGTTCTAGAACAGGATCAATTAACACAGCCTCTTTTGCCAGAACATCACCCAATAAGTATGTATATGTACAGCTGATATTATCGAAAAGCTATAAATGTAAAAAAAATGTAAATTTTGATCTTAATCCTTATATTAATAATAAGTATAATGAGTAAGGTGGAGTTTAGATTTAGTTTTTTTAGACAGATATTTGAATGTGAATCGGCCTAACCTAGAACACATGCAATGTCTATTATTTTCATTGACATTGATCTTGTAAATTGTCAAAAATAGTAACAAATAATTGACTTACCTGTCTAAATAGTAATCTTTTGCTAACTGCACTCATTATTTAATAATATTTAAAATTTCAATATTTACTCCTTATATTTTTACGTAATTATGCAGTTAGTATATACTTCTTTAAATATGTAATGATAAAGTCAAGTTCATAATAATTTAAAATGAAGCGAAATTTATTTGATTAATTTCATCACTAATAATTTATTTTACCTGAGTAATGACTATGAAAGTATGATGAAATATGTATTACTTAATTATGTGTTTACATACTACATACAATATAATGACTACTTAAATATTTACTTTAATCAAAGCTTTTTTTTTATAAGAGATAAATTTATCAATAATTCTGTTTATATTTAGAATACGTAAGTCACGTACACTGGCATACTGCTACACACCTATTACTAATACACCAATTATCTTTAATTATTATACCTTTTTAAGCTAATTACTTAGTTTTTTAATAATATTTTGAATTTAAAATAAGCGTTATTGTTGAAGTGACTAAAATTAGAAAGCAGTTTTTCAACTTCTAATAAGCGAATGATATAATTATGTAGAGCTAAAAACAACATACATAATTTCTATCCTGTGTGGACATTCCACTAGTTGTCCAGTAGTTTAAGGCACTCTGCGGAGAGGTTGCTGGTTCGATTTCCAACGGTGACCATTTGTCAACTAAATTAAAAAAAAATTAATGGGGCGGTTAATTGTTAAAACTGTCGACGTATGGGCAAGAACCCAAGTAACCGGCTATGCTTGTGAAGGTTTTCTGCAGTTTCCTTCCACAAAATCTAGATGGATATCGGCATAGTACTAGTGTTAAAGTCGGCTGCAGTCGCACAACCTACCAATTCCTAGTCTACATACATATTCCTTGTCCTTTAGGGGTCGGTAAATTTGCCAGGCTTCGACTTCTCCTCCGCTACAACTAGTACTTCCAGCTGACAAGCCATTATTTTCTCCCCTTCCCAATCCTGATATGTGGGTTTATTCTCTTTTATATGATATAGCTCTAGTTCTTGATTAGACTCTCTCATCGAGAGTCTCTTCAACCTTCATGATAACTATTTCAATCTGAAACAGCCTTCGTTCGTCACAGAATGTAAGTCTACCACAGTTACTCAAAAACTTTTACCAAAATTACTTACGCAAACTATATAAACGAAACAGGGGAACGATTATTTATGATCCAAATATCGTCATAAGTAATCGCGTAATTATTTGGAGATAATTTTAAGATAATAATGGTAGAAATGTGGCCGAATAAGAAATCAGATTTGTTAAGATTCCAAATATTGGACTGTGTAGCATATGCGAAACAAGTTGCTTATATACAGAAATTGGACGATCGAAGTAAAGAACTGATTGTTATGGGATCCCCGTTAAATGGTAAACAGTAACGAAGCCATTTTCCAACCAAAAGTTTAAGACTCTAATATCAACTAAACGTCAAAGAAAACTTCCCATGTGATGTTTAAAATTAAGGACAGTGAAAAATACAAACTAAGACTACTAATTCGTGGATGCGAACAAAAATTTGGATTCGATCGAAGAGACGTACAGCTCTATAGTAGATAACTGTTCTTTGAGAATTATATTTGGATTCAAAGCTAAAAGAAATTGCAGTTTGATCGAATTCGACATAAATTCCGATAATTCTTTATTTCCACATGATAAAAGGGACGTGATGTCGGTAATATAGATACCTATTGGATTAATTTAACTGTTAATTTGTGTTTAATTCTGCTAAACAGCGGAATGTTATAATGTTTTGTAATAGAAAAACTACATCGATAAATATGTAACAATATTATATTTATTTATAATATTATTATACTTATAATTTAAATATTACATAGTAATATCATGATCATTCATTATTATTGCAAAGCTATTAGAATGTATAATATTATTATTTGAGTACTTCTTTGTACAAATTTGTTTCAATCATCTTTCAATATCATTCAATCATTATTTCGTTAATAATAATTATCATCTATTTATAAATATTTTTATTTGTTATAAACAAAATTCAAAGTGAGAGAGGCGATTGATATTTATATTACAAATATATTTAATATGTGTGACATTTTGTGTTTTTTGGTAGGTAATATTATACTGATGTTATAATTTCTAAGGTATTTATTTTTATCTTTTTTTAAATATATTAATTATCATATCTCAATTTCTCACTTTATTTATCAATTTTATTGATAATTAAATTAATATCTATGTATAAATATATTGATAATTTAAATAAAACGGAAACCAGTAAGTCAGTAAATCGTTTTAGCAAATACTTACCTAATATATCTAACTGTATGTCCAATTATAATATGTCAATCTCTATATTTTTATTTTAAGTAAAATCAAATTATTTTAAGTCAATTGAATATTTTTTAAATATTAAAATATTCTGGTCCCATCTGGTCATATGATAAATTAGAAAATGTATACTTATTAAATTAATTAATATAACTTTCTAAGTTTTTACTCGAAGAGAATAAAATAGAGAAGAAAGTTCACACAAACCCTAATTTGCAATATCTAGCGGTTCAAATAAAATTGTGGCCTTAACATCATTGCAAGTTTGAATACTCTTGATCAGGAATGGCGAACCTTTATTGATTACGTGCTAATTTTTCTTAGAAAATTTTTAATGAGGAAATGACGTGCCGTCAAAGACTCTTGACTTAGTGATTAATGGAGAAAAAATAAAACTAAATGCTATCAACTGAAATTCTCTGTTGCATTTATCTTGGACTTTTTGTTTTTTTGCCAAACTAGCCATGCTGAATAATACTTAATAAATGTAAATATAATTCAAACAAACTTAAACATGCACTTTTGTCAACAAAATTAGTTTAAAAACGTTAAAAACTATGCGTAATTGGTACAGTGGAGTCTCTCCTATATTGACTGCGACGAGTCTAAAATTTCTGAAATCAAAATAATAGAATACACGGCGGTAGATGAGCCCCTTCACTACTTTTTTATGAGAAATGGTGGTGATGCAAGATAAGAGACTGAACCGCGTCCTTCCCGTATCGTTCGCACTACGTCACTTAGTAGCTCACTTCCCGTATATTCGGTCAGAAATACGCGCGAAATCTACCTATCTCTGCTGCGCAATCTGCTGTCGTTCAGGCACCAGCAGCCCCTTTTCACTATAGACTTTGGTGCTATAGACGACTAAAATAAATTGTTTCGATCAGATATCTAAATTCTTTAATAAATCGTGTGCCCGAATTATTTTGTCGGGTGACATTGGTTCGCCATCGCTGCCCTAGATGTTTTTTATTCATTCCTTTTTGTTTCTACCTGTAGAGAGTGTTCGAAAACATCTCTTTAAATATATTTTGAATATGATAATTAATATATATCTTTAAACATGCTCAGAAATCTACGAGGAAAAATTAAATTTCCTTAAATGTGTTTAAAAAGGAATTGTTCTCTGGAGTAGAGTAGGTCAATTCATCAAATATTTTTGAGAAATCTAAATAATCATTCCAATAACTAGTTATTACGAGTATTAAGAAAGATTGTTTGGATTCTAGACAACGCAGCATTTGATGATGGTTTCTTTTGTAAAGATTTCTGAGTTTATTCGAAATATGTCACAATATTAAATATACATATATAAATGTATCTAAAATTAAAGTGCAATGTTTTAAAAATATGTTAGGCTTTTTGTCTATCATATATGTATATATTCTTTTTTTATAAAATTAAGTGCTTGTTGAATGATGATAATTTTTAGACTAATTCTCATATTCACATTGAATCAAAAGCCAAGAAAGCATTCAATTTCATCTAACTAGAAATGATAGAGTAATGCTTGTGTAAAATATTTTAAAGAATCTAGAATAACACAATAACAAACATTTTGAAAAACTTTTGAAAATCTCATTCAGTCTTTAGTGCATTGTGAGATGAATATATTCATTTTTTTTTTTTAATTTTTATAATTAATTTATTTGGTAACTTATATAAATTATTGCTTTTTCATATATTTATTTATATACAATCTATTATTTTAATAACATTAAATATATAATACAATGGAAACTCGATTATTCGCTTTTTAATTCACGGCTGTTAATTTCGCTCAGATAGGTTAGAATGGTATTAAAAATCATAGACTTATATTAATAAATATAAGTCTATGTTTAAAATACCAAAGTGTAAAAAAAAAACTGAACGTAAATTAGTCGATATTAAATATAAATAATTCTAATATTCTTAGTATATTTGTGTTTTTTTAGCAATTCATCTGATTAATTGAGCTTCTATTGTATATAATTAATTTATACATTAACTAAGCAAAAACTCCATTACGCATCATAAGTCGGTAAACCGTAGCGTTTTATTCTATACGAGAGGAAGAGAGCTAATGTTCATATTGGTTTCAAACGTGGTGCCTGCACACAAAATTAGTTATTGACATATACTCTTGACTCTAATGCCGACAGTATACACTCGACGAGACATAACGTGTACGAGAGTGTACTCACAACGCTTGGTCTGCCTCGTGTCGCCTCGCCTCGCCTCGGCATCGCTCCATTAAAAGCAGGTTTTTTGACACGAGTCAAGGAAGCGAACTTTCAACCGCCATTTTTAAATATTCAACACGAGAAATAATAGTATAACACGAAAGAGTACGATAGTATTTGACTTATAGATCTGCTAATTAAAATAGTTGGCATACCAACAAATGCTTGAATCCTATGTTGACTGGATGCTCCTGACTCAACGTTCGTGCTTTAATGTTATGATTTACAGCCTGATTTCGTCGTAATGAAATTATAGCTTTGTGATATTCATTTATAATGAGTTAATGCAAGCAATTATTTGTTTTTGTTAATTGTCAATTGTATATTTTATTGAATATAATTTCTGAATTGTTAAAAATACAAATTTATAAACTTTTATGTTTTGTTAGTAACATAATAATATGAGTATCACAGATTCAAACAAAATAAATAAAATTATATTACAAAATGTGAATTATAGTCATCTTGAATTTTTCATAAATATAGAGTGCATTAAATTTGTTTGTCTATATAAATATCTATTTATTAAAGTTCTCATTATTTCACAACAAATGTTCAATTGTAATTTGAACGCAACAGTATATTAATTTGATGACTTCTTCTACTGCTGTCACATTTCTGGTTTGATACCTTAATGAGAGTATACTGCATTTAAAAAGAAAAAATATAAAAATGAATTTTGTTTTTAAGTATCTAAAAATCACAATAGCATCATTTTAAATCTATAAATATTGATATTATAATATTATGCATAAATTATATGCAAGCAAAAATAAAACTAATAATTAATTTTGTACATAAATGTGATATAAATTGTTTTGTGTAATGCTGGTGTTTGTTAGAACTCACTGTTGAGCAATTTTCATCATGAGATGTTACGGAATTTGTTTGAGACAAAAGACATGCCAGCGGAAGGTCGCGATAACCAATCAGAAGCCAGCATTTGCTTACCGTCGTGGCTTTGAATGCAGTTAACTCTGAAATTGAAATGTTTTAATGTTTAGCCGCGACGGCAAGCTTGCCGCTTGGTGTACGTATAGATATGTAGATTACAGTACCAGTTTTGAAGAATTTAGGTCATTTAATTTTCTGTTTAAAAAAAAAATAAAATACAGTTTTATGATTGTAGATTTTCTAAAATACTTAAAATTGATCAAAAAACTATTTCGTAACGATTTAAATTAAATTATTTAAAGTCAATAGTTCGTCTTTTGACGTACCGTCGCGCCGTACGATTGTATACAAATTAACTGTGCAGTTGGTCGTTGAATTTAGTGTTTGCCGTTACAATTCGTCTCAATGGACTCTCAAACTTTTAGAGATAATATTGTTTACGTCTTGAATAAACTGCCAAATATATTATTTTTATACGTACGTGTTGCAAAACGTGGAGTTCTATAAATACCAGCAATGAATGTGAACACTCTCAGTGATATCATTAAATAATCCAAATATATGTGAAGTGTTTTACAAAATAAGGTACAAAATTAAATAAAAGTAAAATATTTGTATTGTGAATTAGATTGAGGACGGAATATAAATATAGACGACAAGTTTTATGTAAATAGTTTGTTTTGTATCAATAGATTTGAGGTTACACATTTGTATTTCTGTATTTCTGTATTTCTGTATTTCTGTGTTTTTTTTTTTTTTTGTCATTTAAAAGTATGTTCCAATGTATGCTGTTAAGAATTTATGTCGCGATTTTGCTCTAATATACATAATATAAAATAATATAAAGTGTATTCATGAGAGCATGCATTCATCTTGGATATAGTCTATATACATGACCTTGTTTTTCGTCGAATTAAGGTTTACTTGCATTAATTAGTAACGTTAAAAATATATATCAAACCACAGAGCATATACAAACCGAAAGCAAAGATCATTTCAAAAATATATTAATACATTCTATGAAACCGTGAGAAAGAACACTACCCAATGCTATGTATAAAGGCACGAGAAAACCGAAAGAGTACAGAGTTCTAAATTTCCACTCGAACCATGTATTTGGAGCAGGATGCATTTAGAGTACTGTAGTGAAGCATTGGTATTTTAAAACAGAATGTAAAAAATTCCATTAAAATCACTAACTAGAAGTTAGTTGCAAAAATGGTGTTCTTGTTTTGAAAATTTGTGTGTAAGTTGTGCTAAGTCTGTGCTATTTTCCAGAAAATGTTAAGAATCAAAGTTCTCGGTATTATTATGACGAACAACTTTTATTATTCACATTTTTTCAAAAAACCAATGAATTTGACACAAATCATAGACTTTAAAAATTAAAGAGTTACAGAGTTACAGGGACCGTGCACGAAATATAGAGAAAGCACTACTGCCGAAGTTAGCGCTCTCTAGTATTTTATTAGTCAAGTATATGGGATCATAACATAATGGTAAAATATAATAATGGAAATTATTTTGAAATATGGAAAAAATCATAAAGTACGGATTTCAATCTGTAATTAATAATCGTGTATATGGTCAGAATAGCTCAAAAGGCGAAAAATGTGTATGAATAAATGCTCCCATTAGATTAACATTTTTGCCACCAGTTGGCATAAAAGTCACGAAGCACGGTCCCCATAGTGCAAATTGGAATATACTTTTAATAAAAGATAAGTGAATTACTTTATTTTACATTAACGTGAGAGATGTCACCAATAATTCAGTAAATAAATAATAAATATTAATAAGTTATAGCCATTTTGTTTTTAAATAATAATGAAAAATAAATAATTATATAATAATGAATTGTTTATATTTTAATAATTATTTATAATTTATACATAATGTTCTATGTATAATGTATGTACACAATTTTTTATGAATTTTATACCAATTAAAAATGTACAATCAAGGGTATGCAACGCGGCCGGTTATTCAGCTTAGTGGTGGATTTACATTTTTTTAACTATAGGCCGTTAACGTTTTGTCACTCCTATCTTGATAACTATTGTAAGTGAAATTGAAGAGATAGAAGATCTACTTTATGCAATAGATCCTAGTTTATTCGGCCTATTGGTATACCCGCCACCGTATTCAACATGGTTTTGTTTTTTAAATTCTAGAACATATTTGCATGATCAGGCACTAAGCGGATAATATATTTTATTTATTTTATACATTATGTGTTATATTTAGTTTTTTGAAAAACGAAAAGAGATTTTTTTAATTTCATTTTGGACGTGTTTTTTTTTTAAACTGTAATCCGTCAATCAATCAACCAATCAATCGTTTCATTATTATTGATTGTTGCAAAGCCCTTGATACGACGCAACCAAGATCTGTGAATGTATTATATTTATTCTTTGTGTAGACGTCTAGATGATATGACATTTGTTTCATCTGTTGGTGTCAATGTTCCATCACCTCCACCAGCAGTACTGCTTCCTATCGTTGTTGATGTTATTGCTGTTGTTGCATCAGGTGTTGTTGGCACTCTTGGTGCAACCCCTTTTTAAAATAGTGTAAAAAAAAATTTGTTGGTGAAAATACATAACTTTCTGTTGTATTTGAAGAATATGGTAAATGATTCAGAGATTGGACCAAGAGCCAAAAATTAATAACCTATGTAATAGTCATAAAAACACTATCCTCTCTGTATCAAGACATGCAGGATTGGAAGGAAAAACAGCAGATTATCTTACTAGGTGATTGACATCATTGCAGAACAAAACTCTAAAATTTATAGATTTGGAAATTATATTTACCATGAAGAACTCTAAAAAGAAGAAATCAAAAGAGATTGAAGAGGGCTCCAGGATGCTAGCACCCCATCCATGGAATTTCGAAAAACCGATTATACCATCTAATAGGTCACGAATTGGTCATAAAAGGTCAGGTAGTTCCATTAATTGGTCAGCGATTGAAAACTTTTTATGTTTTACATTTTTTTTCAAGGTCATGATATAGATTTAGGCGATCCTCAGGAAATAGGTCCGACCAATTATTTATTTTAACTGACCAATTATCAGTGAATTATTCTCAATCGATTAGTGCCTTTATTTTTTCTCTGTATGGAATATGGGGTGCTAAAATTTTTTCAAGACCTTGAAAAAAATTTTAAACATCGATAACAAGTTTTCTATCGCTGACCAATTAATGGGACTACCTTACTATTTATGATCAATTAGTAACCAATTAGATAGTCATAGGTATTAGGTATAATTGGTTTTTCGAAATTCAATGGATGGGATGCTAGCATCCTGGAGCCTCTCAAGAGTCTTTCCTTAACAGGTCAATAATCTCTGCAATGGTATCTGAAGTAGTTCTACTGTAAATTAAAGGAAAATTTTAAGAAGTCTGGATTAGGGTTTGGCGATCGAAGGTACTTTGGAAGAGACGGAGGAAATTTCGGAACACTTACTGACCTCAAATTAAATTTTTCCTAAGTGAAACTGATCTGGAGAGACTGCTTTAGCTGAGATCAATAAGATATGTTGTGTTTCATGTAAATCAAAATGACAGTTCTGTAAAAAATTTCTTCATCAAAAGTTTAATAAGGACGGGCTTAAATGGGTTTAAAACGCGAACATTTGTAAAAGTTTTGTGCTTTTACCGATGTCAACACCGATAATGATACTGAAGAGAAGAAAAATAAATATATTAAAAACAATACCTTTTGTTCGACTTTTTGCGCGACGTTTTTTAAGTATAATTGGACCTAAACCAGTACCACAATCACCACCGCTCTGACCACCAGTACTTGCTGTAGTTTTATCAATTGTATACGATGATGACCGAAGTCGGACGGATTTTTCTTGATCAGATTCACCTTGAGGTGATTGTGACATAGAACCGCCACCACCTGAAGTTGAATTTGTTATTTTAACACATAAATCGGTTAATAATTCTTCCATACGTTCCATTCTTTGATTTAATCGTTGTATTTCTAATTTGACATCAATTTTAAAGTCCATAATATTATTCATGATTTCTTTGTATTCTGTTACATCTGCTGGTATTTGTCGACTCGCATATAACAATGCCAATGGATCTGTTGTACGTAAACCACCATCATAACTATCTACTTTGCGTAAACTCATTTGACGCTGCCGATGTTCTCGATCATCCACTTCAACAATTTCTTCGATTGTATCTTGGCGAGTTATACCAACACCTGAATTTGTTATTAATATTATCAAAAGCAAATTAATTAGAATCCGGGATAGATCAAGTATTTTGTATAAATATGTTAGTATTCAAAAGGTTCTTGAAATCTATACTTTATTTTAAGAAGATTCTCCTAGACGTATGAAGGTTGAGCCAGTTCAAAAAATAAAAGTACAAAAATAAAGTAGGATATTTGAAAATGTCCTTCATTTAAATAGTTTATATTATTTCGATTCCTAGTTAAGGAAAATATATTTATTCTATTATCTTGTTTATGAAAAAATACATTTTTGCTTATTGGGTGAAAGGAATTAATCAAACTTCGGGCTCGTTCCAAATTACAAAATGACAAATTTCGGTTTAGAGTCAATTATATCCTTAAGATAAACAGGATATGTACTTATATTTCAAATTTTGCCCCTATTCCTAGAACATTTGTTTGTATTTTATAAATACGTATTTCGACTACAATGTAGTCATCATCAGTATGAATTAGCTAATCGTAACTTTCTCTGGGAAATGGATTCAGAGATATGTTGCTTGTTGCTAATTTGGTGCCTGTGTCACAATAATATTAAAAAATTCTGTCCTTTTATACGATTTGGCTGAGGGTATAATCTGACTTGAGGATTATTTAAGTTGCCTGACTACTGGATTAGGTGTGTGGAAAGCCCCACCTATTTATTGGCGATATTCTTTGGTGACTATGCGGCGTTTGTTTTGTCACTAAAGTGAGTTTATCTACGTTAACCTTGACATTCAGGTATTGGATTTTTATTTTTATTCTTGAAAATGGTTTAATTTTATTAAATCAGAATTTGGAATTGGGCCATAAATTCATTATCTGTTTTCTCAATTTGTATATGTAGATGCTTTCGTGCAATTTATTGTTAAAAATTTTCGGTAAAGTCTTCACTAAAGATCTAAATTTTATTTCGAGCTATTGAACTGCTAGAGAACTGAGCTATCGAGCTCGAGCTATAGAACTGATAGATATCTGAGAATTTAGAGTTTTTATCATGCATTTTTGATATGAAAATACTTAATCTAGATATAGACTTAGAATTTTACCTGAAATTGATGTAGTTGTTGCCATTTTTTGCAATTTTGGGAATATTTTATTCCCTGAACCACCTGTTGTAGTGGTAGTATGTGTTGTTGATGCCGTTGACGTAGTAGCTACGGTTGTGGATGACGATGATGATGAAGACGGCCGCTGATGGTGATCTTTTGATGGATCACGTGCACTTAAACTGCGTGTAAATGCTGGTGCTTGCTGTGATGAACACTCCGAACTAGAATCTAAACTTGATGAACCTAACAAACGTCCCCATTTACTTGTTCGTACTGTAGTTGGTCGTGAACTTTTTGTTGATGTCACGGTTATTAATGACCCATCAGATTGGCCATCTTTCTCGATAACTGATGATAATTTCGTTGTTTGTAATACTTTCTTCTCATCCGTTAAACCATCTGCACCTTTTTCTATATCATTTTTATGGTCACCGGATGTGATTGCTGGATTTGGTTGAATGGTAGGTGTGTGTAATGCACGATCACGACGAAATTTCGAAAAAATCTTTCTAACTAAATGATCTTGTGTTTGATCTAATTGTGGTTCATTTTTACGTCGTTCAGCTAATTCTTTTTCACGTCTTACATCGGCAACTTTACGAAATATTAAACGATGTCTTAAATTATATGTTAATACTAAATTTCTAGCAAAACTATTTGCAAATGCTTGATAAAAATCTAATACTTCTAATAATTTATCACGTTTTATTGTATGTAAATCACAATATGTTAATGCACGTACATTTGCTGCCGATTGTCCAACAGCATGTTCTTTCCAAAATGAATCACCAAATACATCACCTTTACCTATTTCATCATTTATTTTATTTTAATATTCATTCAAATAATTATATTAATCATCAGGAAGAAAGCAGAGTGGAAGCTTACATAAATAGGTCAATCTTTTTTCCAAATCATAATCAGTCACTATGGAAGGGTACAACAAAATCAACAGAATAAATTTCAAAATGTAGTGAGTCTTCTATGTACGTCCTTCGGAAAAGATCTGATAAACCTACTTGGGTCCTTCCTCTTTACATTCTCTGTGAGATTATTATACCGTATGTGTTGGAAAGCCTTGCTAATAGAGAATCAATTTTAAATATTATTTACTATAATAACTATACACAATATGCTTAATAAAGAAATAAAAATAGTGGGGGTACTCTTTAGTGTGTCTGTTGTTTTTGCTTGCTGGACTGTTTTGTACTGCATTAACATGTAATGAGAGTGGGTTAAATATGTTCATTGTTGTCTTAAGCTTAGGTAATTGTTATTACTCCAAACAATTGAAAATTCTTTTTTGAATATGCCTTATTATTTGTATGTGGAATGTTTGAAATAAATGATAGTATTCTATGAACGGTATAACATAAAATAACAATCCACACAAATTAAAAGAAAAATAAAACTCCAAAAAGAAAACAAAATAGAACTTCGACAAAAAAAAAAGTTAAACCAACGGTTCGAATATTCCTCCATTATTTGCTAAACAATATCCGAGTCGGTTGTAGAAATCTACCCGGGTATTTTCTAGCACTTGAGGAGAAATATTCGCACAATTGTCAACAATTCTTTACCCTAATTGTTGCAAATTTTCAGGCCTATTCCACGAATAGATCTGTATTTTGAGAAAACTCCACAAAAAAAGTCGTTAGGAGATAGTTCTGGCGATCTGGCTGGCCACTTGAAGGTTCCAAAATCACTCATAAGACGTTCTTGGAAAGTTTGTTCTAGAAACAGCCTTACTATCATGACATTGTGTGCAGGGCAACCATCTTGTTGGAACCATACAGATTCCAGGTCTAAATTAGGAAGAGCTATAACAGTTGGCAAAATATTATTTCGTAACAAACTCAATTATTTTTGAGAATCTAAAGATCCGTCAATGAAGAATGGTCCTATAATATGATCACCCAATATTCCAGTTCAGACATTCAGTTTCAGTACGTATGTGTATGTATGGTTTTATTGTAAATATTTTATTGATTTATTTAACATTGATTCCCTATTAGAAATTTGTTTTGAAAACGGTCTGTATAGAATCTAACCTAATATTGCAACAACTTCATCATCTTGTATAACTTCTAATGATCCAGTAACAATAAAACATAATGAATCAATTGATTCACCAGTATGAAATAATAAATCACCAGGTGCTGAATGTGACATGGTAAAATGCATTGCTAATGCACGTAAACAACCATCAGATGCCAAACGAAATGCTGGATGTTCATTAAATACTTTACGATTTAAATGTACACAAATATCTGCTTTCATATCTTTTGGACAATAATTTAATACCTAAAATTTTTATTTTATTTATTATTTTATTTATGATATTCATAATTAAGTATGCAATGAAAATAATAGTTAATATCCCGTGACTTTATTTACATTAATTTAGTATTAAGTTGGAGTACAAATAAATGCCATTAGCCAAGATTCGAAATGTATTCGGAACTGGCATGGAGGCGTGGCGTAATTAATATGGCTGCCTTTAGGTTGCAAAGTAAAATAAATACATATATTGTGAATCAGTGAAATTTTTAACTGGGCAGACTCAAATGTTGCTAAAAAAGAAAAAGCTTTCTTTGCGTTTAGTACTATGCATTGCGATCTTATCTTGGTTAGATTCAAGTTATATTTTATAACTGACCCAGTATTTACATATAAATAAATTTTTAAAACTGTAAGTGCAATTTTCAAACAATGTTATTCTCTACAGCAAATAAAATTAATGAGATCCAGTATAATCCCCGATAAAATAAAACAAAACTTATCCTATAATTTATATGCCCGTTTTTACACATATAACTACAGATATCAGTATTTATGCGAATGATTTGGTGAGTGACATCAGCAGTTTGTCAATTATTAAGAAAAAAAAAAAGAGGCGGTTAATTGACTAAAATGTCGGTGTATGGACAAGAACCAAGTAAGCGGCTATGCTTGAGAAGGTTTTCTGCAGTTTCCTTCACGAACTCCAGATGAGTATCGGCATAGTTTCTATCAGAGTCGCCTGCAGCCGCATATCCTACCAATTTCTAGTCTATACACAAAAATTCCTTCCACTCCACTCACATCCTTAGGCATCACAATGGACCTTATGGTCGAAGTGTAGCCCGTCCAGGGCAGCCTTTACAATCTATCTATCTATTTATTTTAACTGAATTTCAGCGCGAGCATAGCAATGTAACTTCAGTTATATCAACTATTTTTATTGCGATTGGAAACTTTCATCAAAACTTGCATGTGTAAAAACGGGCTATGATATTGATAAACATGCTTTTAAATGTGATATAATTTTATAATAGTGTGCAAAATTCATTGAATTTTTCATTGATATTCTCATCACGGGTGCATATTGATTGGTATATTTTTATATAGTTTTGGAATATAGTATCAAAACAGTTGCGGATTTGCATTCTTTCAAGTATAGTACCTACTTGAAATTTTGCTATCCATATTTCGATAACCTTTAAAATTACTTGCACTAGTTGGTAAATTCGCTACTGATTAAAATATTGAAATTAACTATAAAAAATAATAAAACAAAGCATATTGTTTCTAATAATATCAACAATTTTCGGTAAGTCGGTATAAAAAAGTATTTCTTATCGCCGATTTTCATAGCATACTTAAATTTCTCAATTTATATTAATTAAAATATATTCAAATTAGCTAAAATTATGTTTATTTATAATTTTAAATTTTAGTGCATATTTATAATAATTGTGATCAAATAACCAATTAAATTAATTAATTTTTAAATATCAAGTTAAAACTACAATCACGTGCTTATTTCAAATTTTTTTTTCCGGTAAATATATTAGAGTGTCAATTTTTCAAGTTTATTTTTTATCAATTTGTAATTAAAAGAATTACTGTATTACTTTTATATTACTTAATTACTCTTATATTACTTTTAATTTTCAAATATTTTGATTGAAACTGTCAACTGTGTGAATAATGTCATCGAATTCGTAATTTGCAAAAAATGTAGATTTAAAAAGGTTTGGAAATACTATAACCATAATGTAGCTACAAAATAGATCTTGGTATATACAGCCCGTATTTTAAAATACACCCAATCTGGAAATAATGTAAAGTGTATCTATCGCTGTCTTTATGTAGTGACTATCATATATGTAATACTCCTATATGCAATGGCGTAGCGTGGGTGTCAGCCAAATTTTGCAGCCCTCTTATTTAGGTATTTCAATTTAAAAGACTATAATATACAGTAATTCAAAAGAACTTTTCGGCAAGAGCAGTCATCATTATTGTATATTGTACGGGTTACAAATTAAAAAGTCATATATATATATATATATATATATATATATATATATATATATATATATATATATATATATATATATATATATATATATTACACGTATGCCACTTACATTGATATAACAGGTATAGAACACTTATGGTCATACCTTGACGATCAACAAGATTAAGTTATTAGCAAATTGAATATAAAACGCAAATCGACTTCCAATTAGAACTAGAACGATACTGTTAATATTTATATTTTTATTGAAAAATAATATACTTGTTAGAATTAAAAATAAAACTTCTGTCTTTAACTAAAACTTTATTCGTCTACTTTTTTTAAGAGCAAGTCTTTTATTGCACTATCAAAATATGAAATAGTTCAAATATTTACAAGATATTATTATTTTTTATTGTAAAATTTTGCCGTTCCCAAAAGGTGCCGCCCCCACTACGCTACGCTGCTGCCTATATGGACAGTTGGTTTAGGAAAGAATATCAACTTCATTTCTTCTTATCAGATAACTCCAAAGACATTATTGAAAAATTTTTGTCTGTCACCAAAAATATTTGAGTTTTTTTTATTACAAATTAAAAAATTATTTTGAAATTTGACATCCCTTATACTCCACCTTGTAAGCGTGAGTAACTAAATTTTATTATAATAAAATAAAATGATTTCATAGTCAAATTTTATATTGACGAATGAAGAATTAATTTTATATATAACAAGTGAAAATAACAACTGAGTTAATTACTTAAATACCCAGTATATACCGAATTAATGTGAAAATGTTTATAAAAAATTCTCTATTGACTTGTACTAGTCGAATAATATAAAATTTGACTTTGAAATCATTTGTATTTAATTTATTTTTGTGTTTTAAATTTAGTTCTAGCGACTAGCGCTCGTTACACCCTGTGTTTAATAAATTATTTCAAAAAGCTTATATTTTTTTCAAATAGAAAAGCACTTGAATTTCTATACAAAAGTAAATTTGGGGAAAATAATTTTTTTTCGAAGTAATTGAAATAATACCTACCCGGAAATATTTCTAACCTGATTTACCTTGTCTGTATCAAGACCTTTAGTCATTGCCCATGTGGACACAACATAATCCATAACACGCTCTGATAATGCTTTTGGTACTTCATGTAATTTCATAAATTCACGCACATTATTTAACATATCATGATATTTAGCTGTTGCGGATGTCATTTGTTGTATAATTGTTGTTACATGACCAAAGATTGTTGCATATAATAATGCTATTTATCATATTAATTAGTTATTAATTATTATTATAGTAATTAAATAGAATATTAAATATTATAAAGATATTTACAAACCTTTTATACTAGATTTTTATTAATATAATTTATTATAAATGTATTCTGTATATTTTTATTTTAATCATTAATATTTGAATTGTGAAAGTTTTAAAACTGTTAACTAACATGCATCATTTGCAGATTTATTTGCAGTCAGCCATTATTATTAATCAGCCAATAAAATAAATTTAAAAAAAATTAAAAAAAACTATTAATTTAAAATAATTTATATACCCATGCATTCTTTATATAATACAAATAATTTAATATTTACAGTTAATAAATAAGTAATTCATGCAATTACATAATAAATAAAATTTATATTAAAAAATTAATTAATTAATTATTATTATTATAATTAAAATTGGCATATAGCGTTTACAGTAATAATTAATATATAAAAATTTCATTTCATGACGAATGCAATAAAGACAATTTTATAATTTGAATAAAATATTCGAATTATATAATTGTAGGATCTATATTATTATATAAAAAAAATATTATGAACATGATTTTTGATGATTTTAACTTTTAATTTTAGCCGTGATTTGAATCGGTATACAAATATTTAACAGAGATTGATTGATTGATTAATATCGGGGTAAAAACTATTGCATTTCGACCTTATGGTTCATTGTGCTCTCCCTTCTACTTCAGTCTGACGAGATTCGCTTCTCCCATATGTTGGCAATAGCCTGGAGCTTGCTTATCAGGTCCTTCGGAAGGTTCATATATTCGCGGTGAGATGCACCGAATATTCTGCATCTGCTGTAACCGAGAGGGTCGCAGTCAAAGATTATGTGGCTGGATTGTTCTTCCTCCTCGCCACACAATCTGCACATTATGGACCCGTTATGAAGTCCATTGTGTGCAGATGATTCCGCAGAGGATAATGCCCGGTAATGAATCCGGTAACCCTCCGCAGTTGCATTCTGTTCAGCCTCGGTGCATCGAGAGACAGCCTCTTTGTTGCACTCTGAAGCAGTACCTTCCCGAGCTCTTGCTGCGGTACTTTTTCCCAGTGATTACTGTGTTTAGCATTTGACCACTCGTTGATCACCTGTTTACATGCAGTCCTTGGAATTGCTAAGATAGGCTCTGAGCCAGTGAAGGGTATTCCAACTCCCTTCTTTGCTAAGGTATCTGCTTTTTCGTTTCCTTCAAAACCACTGTGACCCGGCATGTGACCCGAGATTATACACAATGATTGGTCAACCACTGATCCACCAACTGTTTTTGAGAAAACCTTAACTACGTCCCCAGTCAGCTCGCACAGGTTATTTACACACTAGGATGTCTCGGTAAGAACGACCTAGAAAGGCCTATTTGCCAGACTTCGGTCCTCCCTCTACTACTCCTATTATTACACACTAGGATCCGCCCATTGGCTCTTATTTGGGCAATCCTGAACAGTTGGTTATTTTAATACCTAGATTTTTCGTGCGCGTATATTTGAGAATCTACATCTCTTTACGTAAACTATGAGCCAATGAGAATAGAAGTTAATATTGTACATTTTGTTTCTTAACATTTTTATGTAGATTGGAAACAAAATTCTATATTGAGTCGTATATTCGTATAAAATTGCAACAGTTTTTACTGATATTTTAGTGATATAAAAAGCCTTAATTTATGTAATCAAATTTTAAATAATTTTCATTGTATGCGCCTTCTGACAAGCCAAAGAAAGCTTTATTTTATAGAATCCAAATAGATCCTGCCTGGAAGAATTTGATTTGTCCCTACATATTCCCACATATTCCTGGAGAACTGTAAAAGGTTTCATGGGAAAGTTAAAAAAAATATTTTTTAGACCAACTATACACGCTTAAAAAAGCACTTCGAACACTTACAAAACGTTTTCTTTTGTCATTACCGAAACATAAATACCATTCCGATAATAAAAACATCAAAAAAGTATGCTTTTGTGGAGATATGCAGGTCAGAGCCTGGATATCTCCATTTCTCAATGACCATAATAAACTTTCCATCTAGGGAATTATGACAATGATCCATCATTAGAGTAGAGTGCATTCTGTACCGTAACATTCCTAAGTTTGACTATTCGCTATTCTCTATAAGTCTGATTAACTGTCTCAATAGCTTTTCAAAATCCTAACCATTAAGCTAAGCTTCTTTTTACTGTTTCTATTAAGTTAACTTGCTTTTGCTTGGAAAGTCTTGGAACTAGTAATTATGAATAACACTCCTTTGCTCATTCACCGAAGATACATGGCATTTAATTCTTGGTCGAGGAATAGATTCGATTTTTTTCCACGGATTTGACTACTAAAAGGTCAGTCGGACTACTTTCTCTAATCACAACTACAATTAATGAATGAAATGATAAATGAAAAAAAATAAAATTCATTTCAAACAGGGGATAAATAGTATGAAATAAAAATAAACTTTCACAATACAGAATAATATCTATAATAAATCATATTAAAAAATAATCCTTTGTAGTAATTAATTAGTTGTTAATGAATTAATTAATTAAAATTCATGAACAGACAATACAGAAGTAATACAATAACTACCTGCAATAATCATCATACAGATAGTAAAGATCTTCTCATTGTCTGTTTCTGCGGCAACATTACCAAAACCCACTGATGTCATACATGTCATTGTAAAATATAATGCAGTGACATACATTGTTTTACGTGATGGCCCATTTATTAATTCCGGACTATTCGAATCATTTGACCAGATATATGAATATGGACTTTGTGTAACATTCGCTAATTTCCATAACCATGAATATTGTACACCATTATCAGCATCTGAACGTCCAATTGAATACCAAATACATGCTAACCAATGTGCAACAAGCATATAAAAACATAATAATAGTATTAGCATTGCTGCACCGTATTCTAAATAACGATCTAATTTACGAACAACACGTCCTAATCGTAATAATCGTACAACTTTTAATGCACTAAATAAACTACCTATACCCTAAAAATCATAAAATTATATTCAATTAATTATATTATGGTATCAAATAATCAACAAATTTGGAAACGAAGCATGTTTGAGATAAATAGGTAAATCTATTTACAAGATTTTATTGTAACTTAAGTTCAAATCTTGTAAATCAAAATTTCGACTAGTTCTAATTGAGCTGGAGCTTTAAAATTTTTCACTCGTGAAGCAAAGCCTAACGAAACGTGATTTACTGTTCATTATTTCTTAAATTGACTAGTAGTGCGTTGGTGAGGCAAGGATAATCAAGCGCTAGACTGTTAAAACTGAGAGTTAAAATATTAAATCATCATAATTGCTTTGTTTCCAATTGTTTCCAAACACATACACAGTGCTAAAGTCGTAACACTCAAGGTACATATACTTACATCTTCGTCATGATCAAAGGCATTAAATACATCATATGGTAAACACGATAATAAATCAATAATAAACCAACTTTTTAAATAATTCATTCGTATAACTTTCGGATCAGAAACAACTTCACCACCTGGTCCAACAAATGTGGTATGAAAATTTAAAACAATATCTATAAAGAAGATAACATCAACAATTGAATCAACAACTAATAATGACACATCTTCTGACGTTTTATTTTTGAATGCGACATTATATGGTACCATAATCGCTGTATAAAATGTTAAACATAAAATAATCCAATCCCAGATTGCTTTAAATGCACAATAATGTAATAATATGTGTGGTGGTGTTTTTGGTGCTTCTTGTCGATATTGTGGCATTATATCCGCACTTAAACTCATCATCTACGCATATACGTACGTGAATCCATTTCATTTGTTTTTATTTTTAATTGTTTTTTTTTTTTAATAGGAATTTTAAAGCGCAGCGTGTAAATATAATATTATTTTATTTATTATGGAACTATTATCTATTTATATATTAAAAAAGAAAAGAAAAAACAAACTGTTTGTACAAAGTGTTTCAAAATATGACTAATAGCTCTAAAGAATCGGATACTAATTCGAATCTAACCCCGGTTAATCGATAGTTTATAGGGTTGTGATCAAATATCTTAACGGATCTCAAAGCCATCAAGTCCGTCAACCTTTTGATCACAAATCAAGTGTCAAAGGTCAAAAATAGGCTATGTCGTACAGACTTCGCACTGAAATTGTGTCTAAACTATTGGTTGTATGCAAAAAATGTTTCATTAAATTCATCTTTTTGTTTTTTTATATTAAGTAAACATTTTTTATAAATAAATGTTTTCTCTATTTTGCACTGTTTGCAAGAGAATGACTTTTTAGCGTAGTCACGCGGCCTGGAATGCAAACTTATATTATAGTCAGTGCCGTAACTAGCCTTTTATGTGCCCGGTGCGAGTTTCTATAACAATAAAATGGATTATGTTTATAAACATAAATCTATCATTTAAAAGCTATATTTTTGTATACTTAATTATGAGTATTTGGTAGAGTTTTGAAGACGGAAGTATATATAAATTGCGTTTATGAATTAGGTGAAAAAACGTTTTTTCGAAAATATTTACCAAAACTCACCCGCAAAAAAAGAAGAACCGGAAATTCAGTCTGAACGTCAGTCGCAACTCGTAATGTCAATATTTACGAACGATCTCACCGTCTTTTATATTTTTAATGTTATTTACTTCTATTACTTGTAAGAAAAATATATTATATTATCATATTATTTGTGGTCCTGGTTTGGTCATTTCTGCACCCCTCCAGGGTCTGCGCCCTGTGCCTGGGCACCGCCCTAGTTACGGCACTGATTATAGCCTATGTCCAGATTAGTGTAGCTTTCTATGAGTGTAAAAATTTTCAGAAACGATAGCTTACCAAATACAAACTTACAAACAACTTTGCCTCTTTATACTATTAGTATAGATAATCACAATATACAGTCCGTTTTCTAATGCATTTCTAATAGGGAATCAATGTTAAATATTTACTATAAAACCATACATCCATACACATACTTACAAACATCTGGGCTGCTTGTGTTATGATGTTGGTTTGATGTCATTTAAGAGTGGGAGTTTTGTGATGCTCACTTAATTTATAATATTATTATTCATTACATATGCACACACATACTACTAACTACAGAGTACCCGCATTATTGTTATTTCTTTATGAAGCATTGTGTAGTTATATAGTAAATAATATTTAACATTGATTCTCTATTGGCAAAGCTGTCCAAAACAGACGGTATATTTATTTTGTTTTCATTAAGAATCATATCCTTATGAATAATATTATTATCAAACTTCAATATTATTTTTTCTTTATGAAGTCCCCGCTCAGCGGGTCACAGTAAACACTTTCACGTAAACACTTTCGGAGCCCATGGACGCATTTAATCATCATTTTATAGACTACCGATTTATAAGGGTTAACAGCTGTTTAACTGCACAATCCATCGTTACCGATATTTTAAGATGTTATTGAATGCATGGTTTAACATTCGAACTGTGAGCGCTTATAAGTTGATCTTTGGTATGTTTCCATCGAATATGCAATAAAGAATTTTGCCTGTCTTAGGAATCAGATTATTTAGATCAGTTGTTGAAAAAAAAAACTATAAGTTAAATTGGTAAATAATTCTTGGGAGATATTAAATCATTTTAATCAATTAGGATCTAATTGGCTTCTTTATGTTTTTCCCAGCAAAATAAATTCAAAGTACATTTTTTTGTCTAGGAATCTATATACTTATCTCGGAGGAAGAAGGAAACCTTGGATAATTACATCCCGGGTGAATTGGACTAATTAAAACAATAAATAAATGATATAATAATAAGACTATTATGAGTTATTTCATAATTGAAATACCCAACAACTGGCCTAATTAGGAAATGGATCATGCTTGAAAGTTGAGAAAAGGTAGGTACTTTGAAACACCGTGTACACTATTATTATATATAAATAAAAAGGGATACTAACATGTGCTAAATGTGATTGCTTTGTATTATCTTTCAAATTTGGTAAATGTGATGAAAATTGTGATACCAAAACAGATCGACTCCGAGTCACCGATCGTGCCAACTTAGCAAATTTTGATAATCCTTTAACAACAAACATTTTATATATTTATTATCTAGAATAAGTTTACAAAATCATAAAAAAATCATTACCGCCTTTAACATCGTCTGTTTCAATTGGTTGTTTAAGTGCTGTAATATCTCTAAATGTAAGTAAAAATAACACAACCAAATCTCTTTCATTTTTAATCGGTGCAATTTGTAACAGTAACCATAATGGTGTTTCTATAAACAAAACAAATTATATGTCAGATGAAATTTGACTAATATTATATAAAGCATCTTATAGGGCCTACAAACGGGGAACATTGAACAGCAACATTGTGCAGCAACCTAGGATGTTGCTGTGTGTGTATAGCTGTTGCAGCAACAAAAAACATGCCCTTGAACGGTTGCTGTAAAAATCAAAATTATTTGATATTTTGTAGGAGTTAAATGTTCATATACAAATTGGCTATATTATCTGAAATGTTATACTTTCCTAATATTTTATTATGTTTTATTACCTATATTGGTTACAATTTACATTATATGTATATACTTTATTAGTTTATTTTTTGTATAGAATATAGATATTATCCCAACACTAGTTTTACTAGAGATACATACATATAAATAAACTATACAAATTAAATGAGATAGATAGAGACAAGATGAGAAATGATTGAATTTTTATGACTAGCGTCATAAAATAATAAAATTAAATTTTATGTTCCCAAACTTTGGTTGCAACGTCTGTACTGAAAATATTTTTGAAGGCGGAATTCAAAGTTGCTGCTGAATGTTCCTCATGTGTAGGGGGCTTTAGAGTCTATGTTATATTTATAAAGATTTTTTGTTTGTTCAGAATACAATTTTCTATAAAGTATAAAAGGTGCTAATTTTCATGAATATATTTATTAAACAATAGTTTTTAACATCGAACACATTTCCAAAGTACTGTAGTCTAAGTTCGCTATAGTTTTATAATTTTACGCTGAGCATTTTTTTCTTGTACAAGAAATGTTTTATGATTCTGCTAATTCTTATTAAATCTGGCAGACGTCATATTTCAAAATGGTGGCTTTATTCAAGAATTATTTGTTTATTTTATTACAGTCAGTTGAGTCTTATGTTTGCTTTGGGTCTTTCACCGTAGATTCGCACCCGGTCCCTTACTCAGTTTTGGATCCGTCTGTATACCAGACGATTCCTTTCTTGAGATAGGGTGGTTCTCCTTCCATCCACATATCCCTATCATAGACTACAGTGAAAGGTTTTGAGTAGGAGTATATTTTGGGAAGTATATCTGTGTCCTTTTCAAAAAACGGGGCCTGAGATGACTGATGTTCCTACGATCCTTGCATGTCCAATATGAGTTTTTAAATCCAGTTATTATGGCAAGATAGCTTATAGGCGTTGAATCTCGCACTAGCTATTATTAGAATGTTTAGCAGAGTCAGTCCTAGTAATGCTCATGGATCCAGTAATGCACAAACAAGCCAGTCTTTGGATCCTGGATTGCTATGTAAAAAGTCAGTATTGTAACTATATTATGAGCAACTTTCAATAGTGAGAACATTACAAATAAAAGTACATTTATCGCGATAATAAATTAAATAATTATTCAAAAAGAATTAGTATTTTCTTTCCATAAGAATGAAAAAATCCGGCAGATAATTTAATTTAAATCTGGAGTTCGGAGAAAATTTTATTTTTCTGGAGTCTCCGGTATAAAACTTGGAGAGTTGGTAACCCTATGAAAGGGGGGTGTACATCTTTTTTTGTGTCGATAATAAAATGAATAAAAAAATGAAATTTCTTATGATTAATAAAAAGTGTAAACAAATTAAAATACTTACTATTCTTTTTATATAATAATATTTCAAATTGATCATGCATTTGTCGTTCCAATGCTTGATCGACTCGAGTAATTGTTTCCTTATCAGTGAGCTCACCAAACATGAATGTACAACGACATGATTTTTGCATAACTTCGGCACGATTGTATCCAGATATTTTACAAAATGATTCATTGCAATAGACAATGGGAAAATCAACAATTTGCGCATTTGCTAATAAGAAACTGCTATCAGCTGTAACAAAAACACACACAAAAAAATCGGTATAATATTTTATGTAATTTAAAAAAGAAAACTTTTTGATTGTTGAATATAAATTTATGTCATGCTATCACAACAATATAAACGGATATGATAACATATGTTATTATTATGTTTATTTATTGCATAAAATATTTAACTTTTATATATAAAAGGAAACATTTTACTTTAAAATAGAATTGCAAATGTAAATAAATTATTTTATTTTATAAATAGAAATTTATTTTATGTATACAACGTATTGGAGAGAAGATTGTTTATGTCCAATGTCAATTATTAAATACAATCGCAGACCTGGTTTTTATAAAACTATGGATTTTATACTCCTTTGATTTTAAGGCTGTTAAGGTTGTTATGAAGAAAATTCAATTTAAGGTTGTTGTGAAGAAAATCTATTTAATGACGGGTTCTTCAAAATTTTACAGCTTATTATTTCAATAGTAAAGAATATCCTGTCAAAATTTGAAGTTGAATCTGTTTTTAGTTTTTGAGTAAAAAAATGTTAAAGTTTTATAAATGTTAAAGATTTTTAAGAGATTTTAACACAGGTTAAATGGACTCGTCGGTAAAAATATGAATATAAAAATCTATATCTCGACTACCATATATGCCAGTGTTATGAAAAACTGTCATAATATTTATCAAAGTCTTATAAATACCTGGACCAAATTTTAAATTAATCTTGTTTTTTGTTTTTGAGATAATTAAATTTGTAGATCGAAAAATGGTACTAAAGCTAACATGGTTAGAATTCGTGTATTTTGAGTTACACGAACTTTACCATTAATTTTGGTTGATTTACCCCCCAACACTTTCATAACAACCTTAATGTAATAATATTATAGAAGATGTACAAAAATTTAAAATAATATCTTCGAATTTAACCTTGACACGACCTTTAAATATCATGTGGAGACAATTAATATATATCTGAATGTAAAACGTGTCTCTCTATCAGAACCTTAGGTCAAAATAGGGGTTTATGAAAATCATAAGTTGATCTCCAAATGATTATAAAGTTCAAGGTCAAAATCAAGGTTACTTTGACGTTGATACCAAAGCACTTACTTCAAAAAAATAGTCGAGTAAATCAGACACAGTGTATATGTATGGCTTCTTTATTATTCATATTCATATTCATTAAATTCATAAATAAGAAATTTGTGTTTATATTTTAGCAATTACCCATCTATGCAAAATTTTACTGACATATTATCATTTTTTATCATTAAATATTTTTATATTCTCCATACAATCACGTAGAAGTTGATGATGCAGAAATATAAATTTTTCTTTTCAACCAACTTCCTAAACGTTATGAAAATTTAACTTTAAGTGACCCAACATTCTTTATATTTACTTTAATCTTTACTTGAACTTCATGACTTTAATTTAAAACTACTGCACTTCCATACAAACTCTCACCCCGTGTTTTACCCTCTTGAGGGTCCATTTTCCAAAAACTTGGAAACACGTATTTTATGGTGTTGAAATAGAAATATTCATGTCTCTAACTTCAAAAAACCCGAAACTCTGACTCCCTACTTTATCCCTTTAAGGGTTGATTTTCGTAAAACGCTGTGTATTTCTTTATTATAGCTGATCTGCCCAGACTTGGCACTGAAATGGTGTCTAAACTATTGGCTGTAAGAAAAAATGTTCCATACAACAGTTGTTTATTTTTATTTAATTCCGGTATTTTATATTAAAGATTTTCTCTCATTGTTTAAAGGGTAGATTTTTAGCCACGCGGACTTTATATAGCCTATGTCACTCGAGAATAGTCTTTCTCGACTTTCTATCAGTGAAATAATTTTTAGAATCGGGTCCGTTGTTCCAGAAATGACCTCTCACACAAACATACTTTTACCTCTTTATAATATTATATAATAAATCATAAATAATAATTATGATTATTATATAATTAATTATTTATATATATAATATAGATGACTTAATGCATACATGTATATATATATATATATATATATATATATATATATATATATATATATATATATATATATATAGATATATTTGTATTAATATAGATTGGTTAATATAATATTGATGGCCTAATGCACACACACATGTTATAGTTAAGGACTTGATGTGTGCGTGTGTCGAAATAGGTATACGATCTGCACCGATATAACGATACGTAAGATAGTTTAATAGGATCACTATATCTCCTTTAAATTTTATATCATTTTCCCGAAGTGAGAAGGACAGACTCAAATATGCTATGCTGAAGTAATAAAACTTCAGATGCCGATTATTTTATGTCACCAGCTCTCTACCTATTAACTGTAAAATGACAAAATACAATACAAATAATAATACATAATACAAACAATGGCAGACAATTATCTCTCTATCAGATAATACGCGCAATAAGGACCTTATATTAAATTAGATCGAACAACAAACATTGATAATGATTTTAGGAATTTGTGTTGATTTAGATAATATCGCTATTACATTTGTTACAAAACTATGTAAGCGATTTTACATGAAATCGTATAAATCTTAGTTCCTGATCCATTACAAACTATTTTATATGTAAAGTAGGATTTATGTTATCATTGTTGAGTGTATGCTTTATTTAATCTAATTTTTAGGAATATGCAAGACAACCATTATGCATTATGCAAGGCAAGTTTACTTCTGTCGGAGAAATAAGTAAGTAAACAGTAAGCAAAATAAAAGTATTTAGTCAGCGCTTTATTTCCATCATCGAAATGGGCTGGACAAACATGTGGAAATGGACTAATTAGATCAGTTAATGAATACCTATATCAATTTTTTTTTCTGCGATCAAACCGTTACAAAGTTGGGACTGAACTTTATTTGCCCTTGTATATATATATATATATATATATATATATATATATATATATATATATATATATATATATATACCGGGGGTACAAAAATAATCATGACAAACATAAAAAAGGAAATTTTGAATTTTGCATTGTTACTAATTGTCTGTTATTGATTATCTGAGCATGTACTAAAATGGCCATATTGTGTGAATATAAGAAGATTTTATCGAACGTAGGGCGAACCTATAGTGTGGATCAAGCCTCATTGTAACAAATCTTTAAAAAAAATGGAAGCGCAGGGAAGTGTAAGGTAGTGTAAAATACTATATGATATTACATTATAAAAATTCATTCACGACGCTTCCACTTTTAGACAAATATTAAATTGTGCTAGTTCTCTCGCTAATTTACTGTATATTGTTTACTATGCAAGAATTGTTTCGACAGAGATTATTCAAAATATTTTTGATGCCACTGTGCATAAAATTTTTTTCCAGTTTTATAAAACAATGGACTATAAATGGACTATTTTATAGTAGACAAAATTTTATATTACAAATATTTGAGACTTTTGTAATGATATTTTACTTTGACTTTCGCAATCACTGTTGCTTCTTCAGAGAATATATAAGTAAGAATCATAAATATTATATATATTCTGAAGAAGGAACAATAATTGCGAAATTATAAATAATAATATTATACGAAAATCTCAACAAATATTTGTTTTATTTAATAATTATAATGGATTAAGGATTGCAAAATAAAATTTCTTTTTTAAAATTCTTTTAGCTTTTTTCTACTAATATATTTAAAAAAAATTATTATATTTTTTTTATTAAAATATTGTTCCTTGTGACATGTTTCACATTTGTCATGCATTATCAAACAGTGAGATGTACCAAAGAATGCAGGCTATTTATATACAATTCTATAAGAATTATATAATAAATACAAATTAAAAATAAGATAATTTACAAATAAAAACATAAAAATATGTCCAAAATTCCAAATATTTATATACATCGGATATTATTTGTTGTCAAAGGCGATCAATAAGTAATACATTTAAAATATAAAAATCAATAACCAAAAATATTATGCGTCTAGTCATTCTTAAAAATCAATAAATATATAATATTATGCAAATCATATCATCTGTCTACAAAATATTTAAAAATATTACTATAATACTTTTAAATCAGATGGTTTTTGTTGTCAAATAAATAATAAAATTAAAAAATAAATATAGAATTTGTTTTTGTACAGTAACAAATTTTGTATAGAATTGGATTTTTATAGTATCAATGTAGGGTGGATTGAAGAAGTTTAAACAATTTGGGATTATCGAAATCTATTTGGTCATTTAGGAGATTCTCCCGATTTGTTAAATTTTTAAATTTTATCCTTATTGCTGACCACTAAGTTTTCCAATATAATTGGAGGTTTAACGGGAACGATAATTCCTTGATTCCTCAGTATATTGCCTATTTTTTGACAATTCACCTTATTTCACCTTCCTTAATCATGAATTTGTACAAATCGAGACTCAATACGATACATAATTATATTGGATATTCGTCAAGTAACAATCCAACCCATTCAATGAAAAATTTGTGAGTAGATTTGTAAAAAGAACGCTACTTTTGCAACCGATAGTACATTAAATCTGATAATAATTATTGTGCTACACTGTTTAGTTAATGTTTGTTTACTATTTTTATTTAAAATATAATATATTCTAGTAAATGCAATAGTAAAAGTAAGTAAATATATATATATATATATATATATATATATATATATATATATATATATATATATATATTATAGTACATTAAAATGCAAGAAATATAGGGCACAATAAACGAATTATAGAATCCAAGGTTAACGTTGACCTGGAAAACGCAAATAACAATAATATATGTATACCTATAACAATTTATTATTATATATAACTATATAACTACAAGTTCATTATTACTTGCATCAAATAATATTATGTAGTATAAGCAGAGCCGGATTTAGGGGGGGGGCAACAGGAGCTAAAGCCCCGGCCTCTACAAGATAAGGGCCTCCACAATATGAGTTTTTAAACTAAAAAAGATACCAGTTTTTCTGTTGTTATTAAAATAATCAATTATCATATAAGCGAATCAACAAATCAGGACCGTCAATTTTTATAGATGAACTCTACAGTCCCAATTTCATTTAGAGTAATGAGTTGATAAAATTCGCATTATTGTTCGTTTTGTACAAAATCGATTATGAAAAAGATCAATCCAAGGATTTGTTTTACTAGCAAATGTATTTGGTGTTGATGGCATCGATCTGAACTTAGAGCACTCATTTTCGAAAATAAAAATAGATTTCGAACTACGATGACACAGAACCGCCTGTCAAAAATATCTATATTGAAAGAGAATTACACAGAGAATTACAATTTGAATAAATTATTAAAAAACTGCGAAAAAAAAATTTGTTCGTCTGGTTTCAAAAATTATTCTTGGCTTCTACTTGTCCGTTGTCCCAGGGCCTCCAAACCTTCAAATCCGGCCCTGAGTATAAGTATTAGTACAGGTATTATCACACACATGTTTACAATAAATACTATTATACGTTAGTGGTACAGTCGAATGTAATACAATTCAAACAACTGTAAGTATTAAAATTATGATAGTAAATACTAGTCCAGGTATATGTTAGGAATTATAACTCATATGAAATTTTGTTACCTTGGAAATATTTTAACATACATTGTAAGTACATTTAAATCATAAATATTTTTGTAAATATTAGAACTACAGAAAAAATAATCAGTTGATGAGTTGAGGTAAAATTAATTTTCTACAACTTGTCACCATGTTACCAATATTAAGAGAGATTTTTATAGTACACTAAAATGCAAGAAATATTGGGCACAACTAACAAATCATAGAATCCAAGGTTAATGTTGACCTGAAAAACGCAAATAATAATGGAAGCGCTGGGAAGTGTGAAGAAGTGTAAAATACTATATGATATTACATTATAAAATTCCTTCACGACGCTTCCACTTTTTAGACAAAAATAATAATAATACATAATACGTACAATGGAAGACAATTATGTTCCAAATTTTTCGTTTTTAAGTAGTGTAGAAAACTGCGTGAGTGTAGTTTTATGCCTGATTTTTAGTTGAGCATACAAAAATTAAGTATAATATATTGTATTTGAATAGAAGTTGAATAGAATGCTATAAAACAATTTAGTTCATTTTAAACTTGCCGCCTTAAATTCTATGACATTATTCATTTGTTTAAATAAAATTATTTTCCATGTGTAAAGTATTATTGGTTGCTTTCCATTTAACACACATAGCCATGAAGTGTGGCACACTGTGTAAGCATATTGTGTTCCATTAGCAACTTCGTATTACACTGTGTGTCTATGTGCATACAGTTTAGTTCATTTTAAACTTACCGCCTTAAATTCTATGACATTATTCATTTGTTTTAATAATATAATTTGCCATGTGTACAGTGTTATTGGTTGCTATCCATTTAACACACAGCCATAGAGTGTGGCACACCGTATAAACATCGTGTGTTCCATTAACAATTTCATATTACCCTGTGTGCACACAGAGTGTGTGTGTAAACGACAGTGCTCTCAATAATTTTCAAAAAGTTGATTTTTAACAATTGGTACACTTTGTTTATAAGTGCAAAATCATAATAATTAATTATGATTATTATTTACTATTCATAATAATAATTATTAACTAATAAATAATTCAAAATAATTTATTTATTGTTCTAACACTTTGGAAATTTTACGCTTTTAATCAGGTTTTTCTCTGAAAAATGTTTATGAACAACATCTATAGAACATAGGAAGAACTAAATTATGTTCTATTTATCACACTTTCCCAAACACAGCGTGTTTTGCGGTGTGCACACCGTGTGTTAAACACACCGTGGCTGTTGTCTAAATGGAAAGCAACCATTGGTAATAGGAACGCAACTATATTAGAATTTAGTAATTTAATAATGTAATTCGGTCAAAACTAAAAGCCCCTAAAAATCTGTATAATGTTATCTATAGGCAAAAGAAAAACATTGTGGATAAATTACTTTTAAAAAAAAAGTTACTTTTCAGACGTTTCTGAAAAGCGTGCCATGTTGGGTGACGTCATTAACCAGTGAAATGTCAGCAAATGCTAACACAAGTGTCAACGATAAACATAGAAAACGAACGAATTAATAATAAGCTATAAATATTATTTCGGACCTTGTTATCATAATTCAACCCACAAAACTCCTGACGAGTAATTTATCGCTTTACACTAAAGGGGAAATCAATTAGTGAATTTCGGCTAATTTTTATTGATTTTTAGTGTTTATAACTCGCGCTGTGGAACTTGTATCAATACAATATTGACAGCTGAACAGAACGCGTTATAAATGCGAGCTGATTTTTAACTTTTAATATTGAATAATTTAAAACTTTCTTGAGTATTTATTACTTTCTTAGCCTAATCTTTGCAGAGAAGCAAAAACTTGGTATGTTAAAAATTAATTTAGTTGATAATTGCAAAGTTTTAAGAGATATTATTGTTTAAAATCATGATAAAAATTAATTTAAATTTAATCTAAAAATATTTTCTTTATGTTCGTTTATAAAATCATTTTCTATTTTGTTCCGACAGATATCCGTATTTCATATTCAATAGCGTATACAACAAACAAACAAATAAAATTTTGTTGACATTCAATAAGCTTCATTCTGGATAAACAGATGTCTTCTATATCTTTGTTGACAAACAAACAATTTCACTTGAAGCCATCACAAATACTAACAAAATATCAAAAATAGAATTTTAATAAAAACTTTTTTCAATTTAATAAATCCTAAATTTACCGTCTTTTTTTAAAAATAATTGTTGTGGTTAATAATTAGAAATTGTTAGTTTATTATCTGTTAATAATGATACTTAAAATTTACTTCAAGTGCAGAAGAAGATAGATGTAAAGTGTACTTGTTTGAAGTGGTTAGACGTTAGAACTCTTCATTATTATGAGCATAGCACTTTAATAATAAGTGTTTTTTATTTAGTCATTTATTTCCATAATTAATAAAATAATGTCTTACGATGTATTTATTTACACGTTGTAAATCTCATGAAAGTATTTTTCTAGTACAAAAAATAATTCTTTGAGTATAAAAAATTATAAATCAGTTGTAAAGGTAGAAGATAGTTATAATAAATAATTATTATATAAATAAATAATGAATATATGTGAAAGATATAATTGATCTTTATTGATTTGATTTATGAAATATTATATGTTTTAATATGTAAATTATCAAGGTTGTTAACATTCAAAGCAACCGTGATAATAGGGGGAAGTTATAGTTGTTATGCAACAAATAAAAATGATGAACAAAATTATAATAATAATTTAATGAAGAAGCGATACCGTTACATTTTATTTGTTGTTATGCAACAAATAAAAATGATAAACAAAATTATAATAATAATTTAATGAAGAAGCGATACCGCTACACAGTCAACATTCAATCAATCAGTCAACATTCGGGTGGTGTTTGCCACCCGGGCCCTAGCCTGCGTGGGCCTCTAGGCTTACTACTTGACGAAAGGCTTGCTACCTACACGAAAATTTATTCAAACGTGGACAAGAAGGGAGAAAGAATAACAGGAATTCATCTACGTAGATGGTTAAGATCAAACAGTAAAGAACGCTTTTGATGGTCTCGAAGAGATTTGGATGTCTATCAAAGCTGCATACCATGGGATTTTGGACATTTATCCCAATGTACATGATATATATTAATACGTACTTCAACTAATACTATTGTGGAATCCTCACAATTTTATTCACGTAAATAACTTGCAAGTAGCGATTTTCCGCGTTAAAGTGAATTAAGACAAGTCTTCGTTCTCTACGATGGGTCAAGAACTACTGGACTCGTTGCTTATCCAAACTCAGAATCGAGTCTTATCAACGATAAGGACAATATCAGCTTTTACGAAGGATTTATTGACTATCTAGCTGAAATTTCCCTCTTTAAAAAAAAATGTTGATAGATTTGTACACTATAAGTAATTTCTATATTTATGTAGTATTAGCAACTTCGTTTGCATGTACTTTTCCAATGCCATATTCTATATATTAGCAACGGTATTTAAAAATAAAAACAATATAAATATTTACAAACATTTTGTAAATTTTTATTAAATCTCATATATCATTTATAAAAAATATTATTTATGTAGGGAATTTTTTTTATATTTAACTGTTTTATTTATATAGCATAATATAAGAATTAATAAATATTATTTTTTATAATCATAAATTTAAAACTGTACTGCCATATGATACAACAAATTAAAATTTATTATAATAAACATAAAATAAATAAATAAATATATTTAGTATATATTTTATTTGAAAAAATTTAGTAAAATACATTTTTAGAATTTTCCTTTTTTATTCCCAAATGAAAGTAAACCTTTTATACAGAATGTTTAGAAAAAATAAATGGGTGTGTTTGGGCGAACAAATTTCTTAGTATCCTATGTTAGATACTCCGAATATCTAACTCAGTTTACATCCGGGACACTTTGCAGATACTTCGCAACTCAGACTATGACGCCATTTTACTTTTAACTTGATTAACAGTTTTTTAACAGTTTTAACTTGAATTTATAAAATTAATATTCCTTTCTCTACGTAGAAAATTCGCATAATCTACGCAGCTATTACGAATTTTGATGTTTTAATATTACAATGGTGGAAGCGGTGGGAATAATAAAATTAATAAAGATACTATAAAGGGGATAGAACGTTGCGTGTGTACTTTTGGTTTTACCAACGATTTTTCTGAACATTCTGTAAATGTTTATATGACGTATGTGTTAGTATGTTTATTGTATATGTATATAAGTGTATAATATAAGATGACATGACTGCAGAGAGTTTTATTTATACAATTTCACATCACAAAGATTTATGATGAAATATAAAAGGTTATAAGATTCATGGCATAATGTGTATTATATAAAAATTTAATATTCAAATATTAGATTGATGTAATGTGTTACCATTGAATGAATGACTTGGGGAGACAGCCAATGAATAATTCAAAATTTACCAAAATAAAAAATAAAAAATAACTTATTTAAGGGGTGCCCGTGTAGAAGTCGCACTCTCATGTCAGGGACCAGAACCATATCTAGGAATAACGAGGCGACTGACTATCTCTGCCCTAAACAAATGCCAAGCCAAACAATGATAGCTGGGTACAATGCAGCAAGGCCAACTTGGCTTATTGGCCAAAAACCGAAAAGAGATAAACCTCCTTGTTGGGGTGCTTCCCGGTCACAGCAGGCTCAAGAAGCATCTATCTCTCGTGAGATTAGAGGACAGTGCGATTTGCCTAGACTGTAACGGAGCGGATGATACGCTCTTCCACCTTCTGGCAGAATATCCTTTCCGAGCCAGAATGGGGAATCTAGCCTTCGGCTCAACCGAAATGGAGGAATCTGAAGTAGAACAACTAAAGTGGAGCTGTGTTCTGTCATTCGCAAAGAAGACAGATACATTCGACAACGAACACAGGGGGATGGAAGAGTATGAGAGGTTGGGTTTCTTAGGAGTCGATATATAAAGCCTAGAAAGGCGTACTTGTCAGGCTTCGGCCTCCCCTACTACTACTAAGGGGCCCATTGATAAGGCGATATTGAAGCAACCGGCTTGCGCAATCTGATTGCTGTGAAATAGCTAGGTAATTCCATGGCTCTAAGAGATGCCCATTCACTAGGCGATGCTTCGAGCAATTTGGTTGTCAACCGTCGAATTTCTCCTCTATCTTATCCATGGTGTTATTCAATTGCTCGAAAAATTCGACATATCTTGGCTGGGGATTGAACCCAAGACCTCTGGCATTTCAGGTCAGTGCTCTGCCAACTGTGCTACCCAGATGCTATTACAATTGTTCCTACTTATTCATTTCTTGAATTACAATTGTTATTTTATTTGGTCAATGTCATTAACTTGAAATGGTGTGTCTTTTCCTAGTAAAAAGTTGAATAATTGGAGCTGTTATCTCCCCTGATATGATAAAATCATACTTTAGTAAATTCACCACCCTTTTGAATTATATTAACTACTCGGTCGTCAAAAAAAGTGTGAGTTCAATTATAAAATATAAAGAAAATAATTTGGGATTTAAACCAAACGCATATTTTACCTGATAAATAATAATTTCTTTTGACACTGTTAGTAGTTACCAAGGTAACTCAGGGAAATATGTACTGTACGCATTAGTATCTAAATATTGATGAAAAATAAGATTTAGAATCGAGTACATTACAAAATTTTCTAGACAACTAAACAATATATTCGAAAATTACTTCAGGCAAAATATGTTTTTATACAGAGAAAAACTAAAGTATATGGTGTAACGCTACCAAATTGACGGACTGGATCGTCAACCAAGATATTGCTTCACCAATCAAAATATCGCCAAGAGCAAGCAATCTGATTGCTTAGCCCACTAACTAAGCGATATTTGAGAAATTTCATTGCTAGTAACTAGATTACACAACATGGTTTCTTCAATGTCGTCCAATGAATGGGCCCCTTATGATATGTAATAGAACAAAAATACCAACAACAAAAATAAAAACGATCATAATATAACATTATTATCTTTATGGTTCTACTCTATAGTCTATACCAACAACATCGGTATGAATTATATTGGTATATTGTTTTTTACGACTCTTATTTAAATTATTTTATTGAAGCGTACATATACCATTCTCATAGGTAAAATACAAGATCAAATATTATTACTAATAAAAAATATTGGCTAACATTTTAGTACATCGCCTTCTAATGTTTATTTTTATTTTTATGTTGTTTCTTTGATTTTGTTTTTTTTTTTGGTATCACATAATAACTTTATTGACAGTTATATCCTACAATTGACATGAGGTTTATATGATAAATTTGTAAATAATTAATTATTGTATAATGCTAAGATCCAAGGTTGACCCCAAAGCTTTCTGATATATTTTGATTTCATAGGCACATAGGCTTCAAAAATATCCGAAAATAATTTATCAAAAATGTTATTTTATTTCAAAATGGCGGCCACTTCAAATGTTTGAAAATCAAATTTCCAAAAAATCAGTAACTAATTTTTAAGGGATAAAAGTTTTAGCAGTTTTAATAACAAATCGATCGAAATATTACTTATTAAAATTGTCAAAAAAATTACGAAATTACAGTCATTTGATATAATTTTACTCCCGCAATAATCCTTTAAAAATTGCTTGATGTGGTTTCTAAGTCACCATCCAATTGTTTAGTTTGTTTATATTTCCACACGTTAGATTGCAATCTAAACATGTACACTCCCGTTCAAAAAAAAATGAACAGACCTGAAATGTTAATTTTCTTACATTTCATAAAACTCCTCACTCTTGTAACTCTCTGTATTCTATTTATTTATAAACAAAGATAAGTAGTATATTTTTTAAATGTGAAAAAAGAAATGGAAGTTTTATATTTTTTATTTAAGTAAACAATTTATGTAAACAAAAACATTTACTACAAGAATAATCAAAATTGTGAGACACTGATTCGGTTCAGGTCTGTTCATTTTTTTCTTTTGAAAGGGAGTATATATAATTTCTTTTTAGATATTTCGGGTGATATTATTGGGAATAGTTTTATTGGACCAGTGTTTCTACCTCTTTTTGTAAAGAATTTTTTGTATAGATTGGCAAATGAAAACAAAACACTTTTCTAAAATCGTTATCTATAGAAAATCATTGATATAGATTTCTATGTGACGGTCGTATACGATTGATGAAAAATCGAAGTCATGTTTCAATGTTTCATGTTCCTCTTTTCAATATTATAAACAATAAACCTTTAACTCTTTGTCTGTCTGTCTGGGGCAACATTGCTACAGATTCTTATGGTTCAAATAATTCTAAAGTATGCTTAAGAATCTTTAAGAAGAAAAAAGTGGAAGATCTAGAAAGAAATTACATTGTACAATTATTTCCCGACGCTTAAAGCTTTTGTCTGTCTTCAAGCTTTAAGCTTGAAGCCTTTGTCTGTGTATCTGTGTATCTGTCAGAGAGATCGTAGGTCCCAAGTGGATAAACATTCATTTCGATACTGTTTTCTTGTGTGTGAAATCTGATTTAATTGGGATGATTCTTAATCAAGTTAGATAGGTAGATACATCTTGGTGTATGTAAAGTATTGCACTTCTACCTTATGGCCCATTAAGCTCCCCCTTCAACTTCAGTATGACGAGGTTCGCATCTATCATATCTTGGCAACAGCCAGGAGCTTGCTTATCAGGTTTTCCTGAAAATCCATATTTTCGGGTTTTGACGATTCACCGAATATATTATGTCAGCTGTAATCGAGAGATTCGCAGTTAAAGATCATGTGACTGGATGTATCTTCCTCCTCGCCGCACAGTCTTCACATAATAGATCCATTGTTCAGTCCTATTGTATGCAGATGCTTCCGTAGGTGATAATGTCTGGTGATGAATCTGGTAACGTTTCGAAGTGGTATCCTGTTCAGTTTGAGTGCATTGAGGGACAACCACTTGAATGCATTCCGAAACAGTATTTTCTCGAGTTTTTCTTGGGGTATATTTTCCCAGTGATCACGGTATTTAAAGTCTATTAATTCGTTGATCACTTGTTTGCATGCTGTTTTTGGAATTTCTAAAATAAGTTCTGGCTTAATCATGTCAGATGATAAACACTTCATTGTGTCAAGAGTTTTAGTATATTTTTTTAATAAAAAAAATGTATACTTCTAAACAAAGCTGACTTGACTATATTGATATCAACTAAGCATGCCATTAGTATTATAGAATATAGTCTAAATGTGTCATTTATAATATGAATAATTATAAAATGTCAACTTTACTAACTAATTATGTAGAATTCCTATGAAAATGTACAAGTTCATAGATTCAATGTAAAATATTATAATTAAATCTTCTTTATTTTATTTATTATAACTAGAGAATCATTATTTTATATTTGTTTCGTGTGTTCTGTTTAAATTCTATTTTATTATAAATATTAAATTAAATCATTTTAAAAATGTTTTAAATGACGAATGACAAATACATTTATTAACCTTTCTAATTTACACATAACCTAACCTATTAAATCTAACAGCACGGTAATGCGTATGGAAAAGTTTGAGTATCTATATGTGTGTGTATATGGTAGGACACCAGTACTCTATTTACATGAAAAAGTACAGGACATTTTTAGCCTTTTTAGCCTGATCTGAAGAAAGGTTTCCAAATACATGGCTACAGCTTTATTAGTTTTCAAGAATAAAGCAAAAGAAGGACACTAACGAAGGAAATCACTCACTAACTCATCAGTATTCTAAAGTATCTCCAATTGTTCTAGAAACTTGGTTAAAATCTAGTTCTCTTGACATAAGTAAAGGAAAAATCTGAATTTCTGAAAGTTTTTTAGAGAAACAAATTTAGAGGTAGAGATGTAGATTGTAAAGGCTGCCCTGGACGTGCTACATTTAGACCATAATATGTTCTATGATAGGAACTATGCCGATATTCATCTGGAGTTCGTGAAGGAAACTGCAGAAAACCTTCTCAAGCATTGCCGGTTATTTCGTTCTTGTCCATACGCCGACAGTTTAGTCAATCAACCGCCCCTTTTTCAATTTTTTTTTTATAATTGACAAACTGCCGATGCCGGAATTCGAACCCATGACCTGCCAGTTTCCAAGTACTGCATACTGCGTAGACATGACGCCTTAGACCGCTCGGCTACTTGGCTGGTAATTTGGAGGTATATATGTTTTCTAATTGTTTACGCGTAAATCTCAAATATTTGTATATATATATAATGTTAAATAATTCTATAAAATTGTAAAATAGCTACTAAGAAAAGCCATGCAATGTTTTGACTCTATAAATGCGAGAACTTGGCTCACATTTTTGTTTCCCGGGATATATACTTAATGTATATAATCATATAGCCTAAGCTAGGTAGAAAAGTATCATTGATTATTATAAATATAAGTTTTAACTTTAAATTTTATGTAAAAGTTAGCTAATAATTAGTTTGTTAGTTTATTGTAGGTATACGTGTTTATATATATATACAGGCATATACCAGGTATCTACATGTATACATGTCAAACAAATTTATTTATCATTAACTGTTTTCTTTCGTGCATTTAATATAAAATTTTATTCTATTTATATTTTATTTATAATCATATTTAATATTAAGAAACGCTATGTTTTATAAACCCTACATACTACAAACCTAACTTATTTATAGGTATTTGAAAAAGCCTACGATGCATAGTGGCCGGATACGCGATGAAAACGACATCTGAGGACCGCATAAATTAATGCTCTATAACCGTTGAATCAATAGCTACTTTTTTTTTTTTAAATTAAACAAGTAAAAATTTCTGATCGCTAAAAAATGTAAGTGGAATACCACATCTGAAAAGGGCTAATAAATATTACGCATTGTATTTAAATAAAGTAAGTATGGTATACATTTTAATAGAAATAAAATACATTTGATATTTATTATTAGCTATCAGTTGGCTGTCAACAGTAAAAATAATCATAATTTTAAAATTTTTGACATATACCTTACATTGATTTATAGGTATTATTTTTAATTTATTAATTCTCACTTATTTTATAAACGTGATACAAAAAGTAATTTAAATTGTAGTATTACTTTTTAAAAAAAAATATTTATAATAATTAATGCTTATTTAATGCCAAATTAAATGCTTATTTTGACCACAGCGTGTGCTGCAGTCGATTCGATTATCCCCATCATATACTCTGCACCCTACCAATAGGCAATTAGAAAAGGGATACTATATGGAATAAATAGCAAACTATTGAACATTATAAACTTTTACTATGATTATTTAAAATTTTGTGGCAGTACAGTTCCTAAGAGCCTTCGCCTGATAATTGTATCCAATTGAACAAAAAATTGCAATAGAAAAATTGTTCTAACAAGTTAACTATGTGTTTCATTTCTTATCAGGCTTATGGTTTAGTGGTGTCTTCTTGACCTAAAACTTGGGAGGGGGGGTGATCGACTGATGTTTTTTTATCTTCAAACAGTCTATTTTTCCATATTCCACCTTCATTCCCTTTTATAGTTTTCGTCAGCGTTCAAGTTTTGACACTATTTATTACAACTTGCTTTATAGTCCATTAAAAAAAACCTTCTCATCAGTTAATCAAAATATCACAAAATATATAGTACACTCGGTTATCATAATTTGTGACTAATATGGCGTCCAGTAGCTACACTGATAATCGAGTGTACATCCAATAAGCAGATTGTTTGCACTCAAAGGTGTTTGATAAATAGCCTTGATCTAATTTTTATTTGCCTATACTGTAAACAATTTTTACAGTTGTGATTTTACATTGATGTACTAATTTTTTTACCTAATGTCAAAAAGCAGAATCTGTCTAAAAAAAATTCTTTTAAACTATAATAAATTGCATGACAAATTTCAATTTTATAATATAATTCATTGGCATGCGTGATAATTATTATGCAAAAAAAAAGATATAATGAAAGAAAAATAAATGAATTTGTTTGTAAAAAAATAAAATAAAAAAAAACAACAATGTACATAAGGTAAAATCTTAGATCGTAAAGTAAACATATTGACAAATAACTTATTCAAAGCATTATATCATTTTCTATGTTTGAATCAATCCGCCATATTGAAAGTACAATCCAGTTATACTTTTTAGTCTAAGGTTAAAAGTACACACAAAAGGAAAAATTCATATTTACTATATGATTATAATGTAAATATATCAACCAACAGGTATCTGTATTATCTATTTTATGTAAATATAACATAAATATTATTATGAAAAAGATAACAATAATATAAAAAAAATGAATATATTGTAATTAATTGTCAATAAAATATTGAATATTTGTTGTGATATCTTCACTAAACATAACCTCACTCTGTTAGTTGTGTTTTGATTTGAGGTCATTCATTTTTTTTTTAAATATCTTGATAGGTAGTAAACTGATTGATATCGACTATACTATTATAAATAAATTATTTATTAAACTTACAAACGATATATTTTTTTCGTTTAGTATAAAATAAAAATATAAACTTGATTATCGATTTTATTATATTGAAGTTAGTATAAGATAGATATTTCTCTAGAATAATAAAAGTTTTTTCTAGTTTGTAACTTTATATAGAAATTGAATATTTTTTCAAAAAAATATAACATTTAAAATCTGCAGTGCAGCACAAATCTCATCTGATTTTATTAGCCCATATATAAATATAATTGTTAAAATTTAGCTTTATTTAAGTAGTTTTAAATTAATATTGTCCTCAAGTTATATAAATTATATGCATTTTAATGTCAAACTAATGAAATATTAAAGATTATTAAAATAATCAAAGAGAACTCTAGGTTTGTTGAAATTACATTTCAAATTTTTTGCTCCTATTCCTAGAACATTTGTTTGTAGTTTATAAATACGTATTTCGACTACAATGTAGTCATCATCAGTATGGATTCAGAGAAATGGTCTCTGGGATATGGATTCAGAGATGGTTACGATTAGCTAATTCATACTGGTGATGACTACATTGTAGTAGAAATACGTATTTATAAAGTACAAACAAATGTTCTAGGAATAGGAGCAAAATTTGAAATGTAATTTCAATGAAATATTGTTGGTATACATATTTAGAAAAAAAGTGTTTAGAAAATTGATTGAAGAGGAAAATTCATTTTCCTACAGCATTATGTGAACAGCATTTGCATGATGGTTAAGCAAAATTGCATAACTACAAAAATATGCCCAAAAATTTGCACAATGATTAGGCGATATACGTATATATATATATATATATATATATATATATATATATATATATATATATATATATATATCCTTAATTCAAACTTAATATATATATATATATCTCCTCAAATATATATATATAATTCAAACAAATATATATATATATATATATATGTATATATATATATATACATATATATATATATATATATGTATATATATATATATACATATATATATATATATAGTGGATTTTTTTGCTCCTTAATTCAAATATATATATATATATATATATATATATATATATATATATATATATATATATATATATATATTTGTTTGAATTAAGGAGCAAAAAAATCCACTGGATCTTCTTTGGAAGGCTTTACTTTATAAACACGATGCTAGATGGAGAAAACAAAATCATTAAATGCAAAAGAACATTTAACTAATGAAGATAAACAACTTATATTATAACTTTTATTTTTAAATAATAAAAAATACTTACGTTGTGAATTTGATCTTCTAATAATATTTTCAAGAAATGTATTCTGTGGGGCCACAAGTCCCCTACGACCCCCTGGCATACTGTGGTGTGGTACCCGCCACTACCAATGATGATATATAAATAATTCAGGATATCCACCTCAATAATATAACTGATTTAAAAATTAAAACACTATAACATAATTATATTATATACATAATTATATTATATATATATTTAATATAGACTATATGAAAATGTTTGTTACATAACTTGATTTGATAAAAATCACCTCATCATTTTATGTTCTTTTGAATAATTAACAATTTATTTTAAATATCATTAAACTCATTGAATTTGTAACAAAATTATATAAATATTATAAACTCTTTTTTATTTAATTTTATTATTAAAATAATCATATAATTAATAGTTTTATTAATTTGATGTCATACAACAATATTTTTAATTGTATTTATTAAATGAAATAATTGTATTAATAATTGTTTTATTAATAAATTATTAGAATTATTATTATTTTCCATTTTTCTTCTTTTGTTTTTTCTTTGTAAATTAAATTTTATTATATCAATAATTTATTTAATGTATGTATACTTTTTTATTATAACGTTGATATATAATATTTTTGCTAAAATAAAAAATAGATATTTAATAGTTTTCATGTTGAAAAAATAATTTAAATAATTTCTTAGACATTATATAAATTATCTTTAATATTTATTTGATAGTTTTAAATAAAATTTACACACACAAAATATGGAATTATATCGGTTATCATAGTATCTACTACACTCTTTAATTCCCAGATCAGTTAGAAATCTTTCTAAGATAGTTATATGGTCAGAAAATTAGAGAAAAAAATATCCCAGGCGGGGTTCGTAAAATAAAATTAAAATAAATAATAGAAAAGTTTTCAAAAAAATATTTGATTATGTACACTCCCGTTCAGTATTACTGTATGTAATGTTATACATATATTTAGTAATATATACGCTTAGAATGTGTCTTATTGGTTTATTTTTTAAGAACGGGGGTGTATGTTAAATTCCAACTCGAAGGACCAGACAGTATACACTCCATATAGATATAGGATAGAAAGTATACATTCCATATAGGATAGAAACCAACTCATAAGTGTAAATATTCATATTTAATAGTTAATAATAAAATATTATCGTGACTATTCAAAGTTTGTGGCAAGTGCCAATTACATTACTTTAAAAAAGGTCATAAAATTACCCAGAATCTATTTTATAGCATTCTTGTCAATATTTTTCTTACGCATGGCTGTAAAACTTTGAAAATGTGTACTAAAAGCCTGTTATAAAGCCTTGAAATAAATTCCGGCTTGAAGGACCAAAATATATAAATGTATTGGGTATATTATGATATACACTGTGATAAAAATAACTAGTATAAATATTCTAGAAGATCGCAAAGTTAATCACACCATTATATATGTAATGTATACTTAAACTTGGTCCTGATGCACTACCGTGGTATTAAAAGTTTGTATATATGTAATTTGCATAAGAGTATTAGAATTTTAATCTCGACTTGGTACCGGTTAGAAATATGTATCGTAGAAAAAAAAAGTTGGTACAGATGCTCATAAAATGTCCCAATTTCTCCATTTTCACCTGTCCGTCAACACAATAATTTAAACGCGAAAAATAAGAAAAAAATAAGATAGAGAAATAAAATATGAGCTGAAAATTTGTATGTGTTCGTGAATGGGTGAAATCGTTCAATGTAACACCCCTCCCTCACAAGAGGGAAAATATCTATCTTTAAAACCGTAAGAGATAAAAGAAAATATGAAATACAAAAAATTGTTAAAATGGACAGTTTATCTTCAAATTCAGTTTAAACTCTTGTTCTTACAATAATTACAGGTAATTGCTATGTTTAGTCATAGTTTTATACATCTGTGTAAATGTAAAAAGTAAAATAAACATCTCACACATTTAAACAATTATCTCAGCTAGTTGTTTCATTTTCATTTATAAAGTTTTTGATAATAGTTTTCTTTTGTACGGATCTATAGTTTATAAAATGTGTGGTACTTAAGTAGACTATTTGTGAGTAAGGATCAAAGATTAATAGTTAATGATATGTATGCATAGACTGTGATCCTGTAGTTCATTTTGATTGAATTCAAGTAGGTATATAAGAAAGAATAGGTCTCATATAATATTTAAGCAGTCCAGTTTAGTATTGTTAAACAAATATTATACGTGCTACTAATGTTATTGATATGTATGCATTAACTGCGATCCTCTATTTCATTTTGATTTAACTCAAGTAGGTATCTATGAAAGAAAATGGTCGCATATATGTTGTGTAGAGTTGTAGACTGTAGTATACCTTCATATAATATTTAAGCAGTTCAGTTTAGTATTGTTCCAAAATATTTTCAATATTTTCGTGCCATCACATACACATTTTTATTGTTCAATATTTGACAATTTGTAATAAAAATACACACATAAACGCATACACACACACACGCACACAATTTTGTAGATTGCATAAATAATTTGTTTAAATTCCCTACGAAAAAAAACCATACCATATTTTTTTTTTCGTATGTGAAATGAAATCTCAAATGAATAATTGAATAGTGAAACAACGAATGAACCAGCAATCGAACCAACCAACCCAACCATCATATATTATATGAGTACTAGAAAACTAAGCCAATATTATAAGGTCGGTAATACACAAGTACACCTGCCAGGCTAGTATTACATTATATTACAACCGTATATTCTTCCGTATACTATACATATTTAAGTAATTTAATACCTATGGATGGCTATATTACATACATTCAAACATTGGAAATGAACATCCATTTGAAAAAAGGGAATACAACATAAATGTTGGGGAGAGTTGCCTACTAATGCGTACTCGTCACTTAGATTGTACCGACTCATTTTTTAGGTAACCAATTTATGTTTGCGACTTTTAGTGGTGCAAAAATATAAAGCGTTATGGAGTCGGTAGTATACGACACAAATTGCGTTATCCCGATTCATTACGCGGCAACCTGTAGAAGCCGGAAGATTTCAAGTAAATTTGATGTAAATTTTAACCAATTTTGTTTCAAATTTCCATTAAATATCATAAATGATTAATATACTTTGTGTTTTCTTTGAATTATATTTAATATACTATCTTTAAAGTAAGTTTATAATATACTTTATCTATTCTTTTAGGTTAAATAAATAATATTTCTATCAGTTTGCTTAACTTCCTAAATCGTACCGCAATTGAAAATCTTAAATTATACCAGGATAATGATTTAAGAAATCACACTTTTTTAAACATAAATTAAATATTTTAATCAGTAAATTAATTATTCAAATTTAGATAGCATAAAAAAAATCGTCTTTTGACTCTATTTAAGTATGGCGGACGAAAATTATCGTGAATTTTTAAGACATTTACAAAATTCTTCATCAGACTATTTTTGTTTAAATTTTAACGAAGATAATGTACGAGATTTAGTTAATAAAAGTAGAAGTTTTTTACATTTTAATCTATAGAAAGTGGAGCAACATTATCGAAAATGTATGCGTTCAATCAACATTTGCTGTTCACAACATGTTAAAATTTCAATTTTTAATGATTAATTACATGAAAACCTCTCGTCAGATATTTTCAAAAATTATTTTATACATTGTTTAGTAGTCCGATTCACCTTAAATCAATTTCAAAACAAAATTTATTATCTAATAAGGAAATACAGCAGTACGATTTAGGATATAGTTGTCCTAAATCGTACTCAAATCACTCTTTTAATTTAATTTTATACGTAGAATGTTTATTTAGAAGGTTTCTGCAAAGATCAATGTATTATTGATAATGATAATTTTAGTAAAAATGTGTATTGATATATCAAATATTATTAGATATATCAAAAATCCCTTAGGTAGTACGATTTTGACAACTCTCCCCTATATATACATGTATACCCACGTATAATATGACTTACTTTCCTATTCTATTAAGTTTTTTGATTTTTAAACAATTCATCATTTTTATTTAACTGTTTTGTTTACTTCAAGCTAGGTCATACCGTAATTTTTATAAGAACGCGTGTTAAAAATGTAGTTATTCAGATATCAATATCTCCGAAGATTGACGAAAAACAAATCTGAAATCAGTATCTTGTTTTATAGTAACAAATAACATATTAAATTTTTACAAAGTTTTGCCATCTTTAACATATGGAGCAAATGTCCTTAAATCATTTTTCCCTAATGTATGAAAAAATAAAGTTTAGCCCGAATTATTTCCAAATTTTGTAATGTATATCGACTTGGCCACTGGTGTTTGTCTCATTATCATAAATAATATTAAAATTAAAAAAAAAAAAAGAAGCATATGATTATATAAACAAAGTGATTAGTTTGGGGATAATAAAAAAACATTTAAATTGACATATAAATTCAAAATTAGTGATGACTCTGCTAGTAATGAATGTCATTTGTATCTATATTTGTATCTGCATTGACGGTTTTATGTCACTCATATTATTAATTTAAAATATACAAACAGACAACAGAGAGAATGAGATTATATATCTTTTTATATATCATAAAGCTCCTCACAAGCTAGCACTTTGTTAATGTTTACTCTTACACGTGTGACGTACAACTAGTTACGTAGATTCTTTAGTCCCCACACTAAGCTCTCCATGACTATATTGTGAATATATTTTTTTTAGTTAGCCGCATACTATGACGCGATTCACACAAAAATCCAGTTATATTGTATGATCATCGGTATCATGTTAAACAAAGTTACCAAAAAAGTTAGTTTTTGCGATTGACACATGCGAATTTTACACATAGTGCTCAACAAAATATAATTATCACTTTTTAATATATAAATTTTAATTGTTTTTTGTGAACTTAACGTTTATATATTCATTGTTAGTATGATTGCCTTACGGCTTTGTTAACTAACGGTGGTGATTAGCGTTTACTTTATTTGACTTTTGAATTGCTTTGCTAGTGAAAAAGTTACACATTTCACATATCATCTCGTGGCTTAGTTAATATATCAATGGCCCGAAACGCCAAAGGTCGTGAGGTCGATTCCTCCCACTAAGATTTGTATGTAATAGGTTCACTTTATAGGTCGAGCCGATGGCTAGGTACTTATTTCCTTCGTTACTGGTCGTACATGCCACGTTTAACTCCAATGCCATGATCAACTCCATTACCGTGATAACTCAGGGAGAATGCATTTGAAATGCAAAGGTATCTAACAAACTAAAGTATATTTAATTCTAGTTGCGATTTCGCTACAAAGACATGCCTATTGAGCCTACCGGGATCGATAAGCACCCCAACAAGAAGCACCAGAAGAGTGATGCGATGTTCTTAACAATGAGCCAGTTAAAAACCTATGGCTTGTCTACAGACTGCTGATGACGGACCTTTAGATGTCCATAGACTTATTCACAGACTTATAAGTCGTTGAGGATAGAGGTTTAGTTTTTCTTTTAGTTATTCCTAGATGTTTCCGACTCTTGACACGAAAGTGCGGTTCTTTTACGGGTACGTCGACATTTTCTAAAATATACAATTTAAATATATATAAATTGACAATTTTGATTTCAATGTAATCGTTATTTTTTGAAAATATAAAAATGTCTAAATTTGTTTATTGATAGTTACTAAGGTAATAAACATATATAATTACCTAAGTAACAGGCGGCATAGGTAGTGATTATGCAAATGTATCTAAATATGAAAGTATATTGAGATTTAGTCTACTACGCTCTCGACTCCACATTGTCCTAGGTCCCATATCAAGATGACCTTTTTCGTCCTTGACAGGTTTTTTACCGATTTTGCGCATTTGAGAACCAGGGGTTAAACGTACGATTAGGATAGCATTTTTTTAAAAATCTTGAAAAATAACTTAATAGTCCTGACCTTCAGATATAAGTGCAAGTGTATGGGATCCATTATAGCAAAGCAATTCAAATGTCGAAATAGACTGTTCAACTTTCCTTGGTTGTGTGCTGGAAATAATGCTTATATTGTGCATTATTTCGAGCCTTATTTTGTGAAATTCCATTATAACTTTGAGGATTTGAAAATAATGTCAAACAATTAATTTTTTGCTATTTCTTTATTATATATATATATATATATATATATATATATATGTATATATATATATATATATGAAATGACATGTTTCGGTCTTTGCGACAGTTTGATAATGATCGCAAAGACCGAAACATGTCACCTTCTATATATATATATATATATAATAAAGAAATAGTGAAATAGCAAAAAATTAATTGTTTGAAATTATTTTCAAATCCTTCAAGTTATAATGCTTATAATGGTTATATTTAGGTGATTGTATTGAGTTGAGATTTTTTATAGTACCTATTTATATCCAATCAGATCATCAAATAGTCTGTGTTAAATATTATTATTCGTTATTATTTTTTTTAACCTAATTTCAGATATCACAAGGAACAAAATTATGTACGGTTGGGGAATATAATATCTCCTCTTGAACCTTCATACAGGGTGTATACATAGGCGCAGGAATCTAAAGATGATGAATAATTTGCCATTTTAGAAGATATGAGGGGCAGACGAGGATTTAGTCCTCAAAAAAGGTTGTGGTCACAGCGACTCGAAAATCGGCCAAGTGCGAGTCGGAGTATTAATTTGCTCATGATTGATATAGTGCGTTCCTACAAAGTAGATGTTTACAAAATATATGACGCCCTGACCAAGATTTTGTACAGTGTATCGTTAACTATGGAATCCCACGTGGGCAAAGCCGCGGGGCGAACACTAGTACATTAATAAACCTGTAAAATGTTAGTTTGTTCGCTCACGAAAATTACATTAGTAAATGTGGGAATTGGTGGGAGAGGTCTGTTTAAAGGCATTAGATATAATATCATCAGTCTATCGACCTCAATAGACGTGAAAATGTGACGTCACAAGTCTATTAGGGTTGTGGACATGCCCATCGTGCCCATAACGGTGGATCCGCGCTTGATGAGGGGTGGAAGCACTTCAAATACAAAGGTGCTTGCTTCCAAACCGCTCTCCCCTCAACAGCAACCAGCCTGTTCATTAATACCCTAGATTCCTATGTCTACTGCTGTACATATAGCACCACATTCACGTGTGAGATATATAAGATCACATTATCGTGTGATTTAGACGTAACCTTTTGTAAAATGAGTACAAACTATATTATTATAAAGTTCACTCACTCATTCAGTCTATGTTAATAAACTTTATAGTATAGAATCATTGTTGTATATGTCGTCGAGTGTCGACCAATGACAATAATAAACTTTATAAATTTATTAATTATTAATAATTCAATGTTAGGTAGGTTGATAACAATAACATTTTGTGCAGCAATTTTGTATTTTGCATACAAATTGTTTCATAAAAATATTAGGATTCAACAGAATGAATCTATTTAAAATTTAATCGACTTTAATTATGTAACATCGCCACACTCATTGTAGCCATCTTAAAAAGACATAAAAGATATTGTTGTTAAATCGTAAAAAATGTTTGAACTTTGTAAAATCATAAATTTTTAAGTGAGGTTTTTTTTTTTTTATCATTACGTCTAGTTTTTCAAAGGTTGAGAATTTATTAAAACCATTATTAAGCACAGCTAGGCCATTCGACTGTGCTCGGTTGAAACTCACTAGAATGCTGTTGAGAAGGGTGGTGGGGATCTTGGCAGGACACTTGGGGATCTCTGATTATCCCACTTGTAGGGCCTGTATGGAGGTCGATGAAACCTCCATGCATGTTAATAATATGCACCTGCAGAAACCTGTAGGGTGTCAAGTATAGAATGTTTAGAGCCGAAACCTTGGATTCAGCAATCCTAGGAGCAATCCCGGCAGAGAAATTGTGGGCCTACTGTGTGGCGTCTGGCCTCGACAGTATCCTATAGCTTCATCTGCATAAAATAAGGAGGGCAGATTGGTCTAGATTCTAGGGACCCATTTTCGATACCCCTCTTTCTAATTATTATTATTAAAACCATTTAAATCATTCACCCAATATCATTTCGAAAACGGCTATAAAGTCTATAGCCTTAGGCCCTTCAAATGCCAGCCTCAATGATGCTGTTAAAATACTAAATTACAAATTAGGTGAATGAAATTTTCGTGGAAGTCATAAAATATGTAAATTTAATAACAAAAAATATTTTACTATTCGGTTTCTAGTAAATTAGACTTAGGCCTAAAACCCTTTAATCACGCAATCACAGAATAAAATTCAAATGGCAAATGATTGATAGGACTTACGAAGGACGATACGAACTTTTTGAATTTCATTCTGGTTATTGCAAGACTAGGATTACATGTCTGAAAACATTTCCGAAGAAACACTTTTTTAAAGGTTCTAAGAATTTTCTGTATACTATTTTAAAATATAGAGAAGATACATGTACACTCCCGTTCATAAAAATTGAACCAGTTGAAACATTCTAAGTGTCATTATATGTAGTATACATATATTTAGTAATATATACGCTTAGAATGTGACTTACTGGTGGTTCAATTTTTATGAACGGGAGTGTATATATATACAGAGAAATTAAACCAGAAAATATATACCCCGTGAAACACAGCAATTTTTATATACCTCCTCTTACAAATACAATTGGTTAACGACCAGATATGCGGCTAACTGGTCAAACGCGATCTGCTTGGAATTGGAAGGTTGCGAGTTCGAACCCCCGCATTCTATCGTTATGGCTATTTGCCAATTATAATTAATGGTGCGATTAATTGACTAAGCAATAGGCGTACGAACAACAGCGCAGTAACCGGTTCTGGTTGTAAAGGTTTTCTGCAGTTTCTGTTCCCGAAGTCTAGATGAATTTGGCTGCAATATCACAGCCTAGCAATTCCTAGTCTGCATATAATTCCTTGTTCTCCACCCACATCATTAACTCCAGATGAATATTTTCATAGTTTTTTTCAAAGTGGGCTGCAGTTGTAGCACCTACCAGTTTCTAGTCTGCATATAATTTCCCTACTCAAATCATGAATGTAATTGATATTAATACCTATAAGTTAAAAAAAAAGATAATGATGTGGGTTATAGACCTCTGTTATAGACTGTATGTATCGCGAACAGGTGTAACCCCCACCCCCCCCCTACATAATTGGTTAACCAATATTTGCTTACAAAGATTCTAAATTGATGGAAATGCTCTCGAGTCACATGCATCTCAGTGACTCCAAATAGCGCATTGAAAACTTGCGAAACTTTGACATATATACCTGTTCTTGAGATATAAAAATTTTTTATCTAACCGGTCGAACTTCTTTTTTGAAAGATTAAATATATCAAAGAAATGTAACCAGAATTTTTATTCGATACTGCGTTGCTAATAAAATCGTGTTTTTAATTACACATTTATGTGTAACAGGGTAAATTTAAAAAAAGTATTAGTCACTGGTGTTTTCTACATGGTAGTTTTATTTAGATATAGGTATTTTTGTCATGTAAGAAGATATAATTTTAAGTCGTACATATCAATTGAATAAAATACCAAATGATTAGTATTTTTGATTGTGACAGTTTGTTTTTTGCAAATGTATTACAAATTGATTGTGCAATAACATGATAATAAATAATGTATAGTTATTATATGAAAATATTAATAACAGTAATTAGATTAAAATGAAATGATGAAGTGATGATCCTATCTATAATATATTTATGAATTTATACAAGTTTTAATTTATTTATTTTATAAAATATTTTTATGGTTTCTTTTATTATAGAATGTGTCTCTCTGTGTATCTATATGTTATAGTTAATGTTGGTTGTGTATGTCTTTTTTTTTTATATTAAAACCTATTTTTTTTATGATCTAATAACATACATACATTCGTATTGGACATAGGTGCTGCATTATGAAAATAAATTATGTATATAAGGACAATCGATCATGAAATCACTTTGCTATCGATATAATCAATTCTTGTCTAATAACAGAGAATGGTGTTAAGTAATTAAATTTTCAAATTGAGATAGTTAATAAATATAGCACTGCTTGTCTGATTTATTTCTCATTATAAGCATACACAAAATAACGTCTTTCTAGACATTGTAAATCATATTATTAGAGTGCATCGACAGGATTTTAAAAAAAAACTAATGTTTAGGTGAAATGATTAAGTTGACCCTTTAATACTTGAAATGTAATATTATTAATTCAACATGTTTATGATATGGTATGTGTGGTATGTATGGAATTTGTGCACATAAAAAAAGGGACGATTAAGTTTCTTCGAAATGGCTTGTCCATGTACCGTACGTAAACCACTCCACAGCATTACAAAATACGCTCTAGTTTCGAATCCAAACGGCGGGTGTCTTAGGAGTAGACTTCGGCAAACGTGAATGAGGACTATTCAAGACCAACTGGAAAAACACGGCAAGAACCAGACAAATTCCGAGGATTTGTGGATGATTTTTGCTCCCATTAGGAGTTGGGGTGTTTGTGATCATGACATACAAGTATTGTAAAATAATATTCAACCATTAATTGAACCATTATCGAACGCCGTTTCCTCATTAATATCATAAAAATGGCGTGTCATAACAATTGTTTTAGATTCATTTAACGATTTTTTTCTGCCAACCCACCTCATGGTGGTACTTGCTTTCGATAAAAGATTTGACGATCAGAATTTCGTTTTGATTCAATCCGCTCTTTTGCAAGAGTAGGATTACGGATACCACTAATTTTGTGAACGCTCTATGTCCGTTTGGCTATTGCTAATATAATTCAATAAATATCTATTGTATAGAGAGATGCATAGATTAATAATTTTTAGACAAATCCGAACAAGGGCATTAGGCATCGACTAAGGGCAAGATGTGGTTTAAAAGACATCTAAAACCGAAAATGATTGTTTTTTCAAACATTATTTAACGTATAACGCGGAAAGTTCATATTTTCGATTATTTTACTCTTCTTTTTTTTGAATATTCATTCAAGTTTTATGTAAGTGATGAAAGTGCTAACTAGTGTATGTGATGAAAAATGTTTTAACCTTTAAACAATCTATACAAAATAATCTAGCTGCAATAATAGGATCTTAGGAGAAATTCTGAACACTATTTACTGAATAATGAAAGCCGGTTATATACAAATTATTGTTTGGTCGCGTGATATATGGTAAAGTGTGTAACCGTCTTCAGATATCTTTCAATGTTTGTCATAGTTCAAGATTTCTATATGCTTTTTGAAGTTATAGAGATTCCAGTGACCATAAGTTTCGCTTTTTCAAGGCTGGAAACAACGCAGTTCAAATGTTATCCAATGATTTTTATAATACGTATAGTATTTTACACAATATATATACGCTTAAATTACAAAACATCAAATTTTGATATTTTACAAATGATTGCAAAACATCAAATTTTGATATTTTACAAATGGATCCTTTGAGCCGAAATTCGTTTTGAGATCTAAACAAAATATTTCAATGGAAACCTTTGTTTGGCGTTATAGAAAGTGTATACACAAATTCTGAAGCCAAAATTTGAATAAAACGTTAAAAGGAATTTAAAATAAAAAAAAAACAAAGTGACAATATGACAAATAAGGTATAATTTTTTCATTGATTTTTAATAAATAAAATGTACTAAAATTATTATTAATTTTGATGATATGTTGTCATATTTTTATGAATATCTATAACTCAAATTTGAAAAATAAATTGGATATGAATTATATTCTAATATATAGACTTACTTCTATCATAAAATGTCAAATAAATAGATTTGTCATTTTAAATATAATATAAATAGATTTCTTAAAAATTTAAATTATTTTGTTATTTTATTTAATAGGTCATCCATTAGTTTTATTTACAATTTTTTTAAATTTTTTTTGTTTTTTTTAATGATAAAATAATTGACTTTATTTAATTTTAATTAACAAACTTTTAATATAATAAAACATTATTTTTTTTCAAACACATGGAACACAAAATCACTTCATAATAAACACAAAAATTTTTTTTAAAATTTAATTATATGTTGATTTAGGGCCGGACGCGTCTTCTTCTTTTTCAGATGTAGTATCATCTGTAATCAACATGCTTCTTGATTGTTTTGATTTTGTTCACTTGATTTCAGACGATTAAACTAAAATCAATCGCGAATGATTGTGATATTATGAGATATTTGTCTCAACTAAAAACTAGGCTAACACACAAATTTACATTACACATATTTTTGTACTAATATCACACAATCCAATACCAACCAACTCTGTATTAGGGTAAGTATTGTAATATGTAATACCATTTAAGTATACATATTACCCTAAATTTAGTTCTTTATTTGGCCACTGTATATTACATGGCACTATTCAATACGCATGCGTATTCAGTTTATATGAAAACTTTAATATTTTACGGTATTTTGGATATTTAATACGTTTTTATTTTAATCAAACAATGTAAAAATAAAATACCATAATATTCATTGAAATTTAATTAATTTTTGATCCTTTATTTTAAAGTATGGTTGAATAATTTTAACCCTAACCTTGTTAAGAAATGTTATACAGTTTTTTACTAATTGCTACAAATTGACATTATTTCAATTAACCTAAATAAATGTTATTGCGGGTTTGTAATCATCATTATTGATAAAATATTGTAATTTATTGAAAGTAATTAAAAAAATAAAAATGTTTTACTTTATTACATCCAATGATCCTTTCTTTTTGTCAATTTTCATTTTTTAACTAAATTAGGTAAATATGTTAAGTATTTATTATAATTTACCTCAATAATGATTATAGCTAATTTTCTATAAAATATAAAATCTCAAACAACTAGGGGTCGGTTGTATAATGAGAGCCATCTATAAAGAAAATACCAGTACTTTACTTATAATACCTTATTAAAATATAATTATTTTTTCTTTACTCAATACAAATTTTCATCTGAAATTTAATAATCCTTCAATCACATTAGAAAATAGCATACGAGTGAAAGACCTTTCATATATATATATATATATATATATATATATATATATATATATATATATATATATATATATATATATATATATATATATATATATATATATATATATATAAAATATATATTATCCTGGAATAGCTCTGTAAAGCATAACGGCGCCTACTTCACGTGGTGAACTGAACAATCTCACTATAAAGTTGTTGTACTAGTAAAAGCATAAGTTCACAGTTTGTATTATATTGATCGAATAATGTACATAATATAATATATAAGTCTATCTCACTTTATTTAAATCGAACAACATATAGGATTCCTAACATAAGTACATATAATTAAAAATGATTGTATTCTTAAATTATTTGTATTAACATCAATTTGATTTAGAGCAAATAGCATTGAGGATGAGCCTTCTTGGAAAATTTATTCTTTTATTAGAAGTGAATTGTATTTTCATAAAATCTGCAGAATATAATTGATAGACATATACTATAACTTAATCTTGTTTTGGCCTTTAATTATATTAGAGGTAGTAAATAAATAGAAGTTTAAGTTATAAAAATTCAAATAACTGCAGATTGGACTTTTTAAAGCAATATGAACTGAACTTTTTTAATGGTTCAATTTCTATAGTATTTACTCTATAATTATAAATAATTATTTAACAAAGTTTATATATATATATATTTATAATAAACAGTTCTATATTAAATATATTTAATAATTTTTTTTTAAATAATTAATTTAATAAAATAATATCTATTGTACTATTTAAAAGCAAAAAAAGAGAGCAAAAAAATTATATTTCAAGAAGAGTAAATGAATAAGATAGACTACTAATATTAATAGTAAAATAAATATTACTATATTACGAGAAAATGTTTGATAAGGATTATTTAGACTAGTAGTGCGTCGCGGCGCTTTTCATCACGAACATGTATGTCTAACACACAAATAAATATGTCGACGACCACCATGTTTTCTACTAATAATCATATAATATTTACAACAATTATAAATTCTATTCTTATTATTATTTAATTTTTTTTTTTAAAACATTTACTTTCAATTCATAAATATGTAAATATACATATTTTATAAAAATAAAATAATTATAATAAATGTGACACAACTGATGTTGATGGAAAAAAAGTGATACATCTACGAAAATGATTAAATCAATATTATAAATAAAATATTTTTGTAAGTATTTTAATAGAATTATGTCCTTTTATTATAATTTTACTTATATATAATCAAAAATGTTATTTGTCTCTATTAATTTTTATTTTTAATTAATATTCAAAATGCAACAATTTTTGGTTTAATATATTTATATTAAATATATTAGCAACAAGTTATATTATATTTAAATCAATTTATTACAATAAATTCCTTATTGATTTAATACCAAGAATATATGCTAAATATATTTTGTAAATTTAAATATAATAGACACCTTTAGAGAATAGTATAATACATTAAATGATTAATCATATTTTCAATTATCAATATAAGAATTAATTTTATAGTATTATTTAGTAAATTTATTGATTTCATAAACATAATTGTTGCAAAATAAAAATGGTAATATATTTAAATTTAAAAAAAAAAAAGCGTATTAATAGAGGATATAAATGCCAAGTGAACTATATTATGTTATATTTGTTCTAAAAAACTTTGTTCCATTTTTCAATTCATATTATATAATTGAAATAATATGAACCAATTGTACTTTGTAATTTTCCTCTCATCGTAAAACTTTAAAACAACATCTATATAGCTCTACACAAAAGAGTTTTAGCATATAATTATTTTTCATAATTTTTAATTTCTATGCAAAAAATTTATAATCAAGTCAACTATTATAAATTTAAGTTTCTGTCGTTCATCGTTTCGGAAAATGTATGGAAAGCATTAATAATTAATAAACATTAATAAGCAGGTAATTATTTTTCGGCTACTTTTATGCTACTAAAATACTTACAATCTTAAATTTACTGCTTAATCAGTAAGAAATTAAGAGAGTTGAAAATTAATTTTAGTCCAGCAATTTTTATATAAAGCTTTCCCTATACGGATACAAATTGGTCAGAAAATATTTAAATTGCAAAAGAGTCTCAATTGATTTTTGACTGCGTTCCAAAATTAGCTCATATACGATTATATAAAACAATATTATCGATTGTAATTGACTTAATGTGTTCTGCTACCATGTCCACGATATTATACACCTATATTATCATAAAGCTTCTAGCCATATATTTTTATAATAATTTATAATAATAATAATTTCGACAGAAATAATACTGTCAAAATAAAAATAAGAATGATATGAAAAAGTTGGCTTTTACGTTAGAGTCGTCTTTGGTGTAACGGTTAGCACGCTGGACTAGATATCCAGAGGCCCGAGATTCGATTCCTGATTGACGAGTTAATTTCTCCATATCAGTATTTAATTAAAAAGATTTCTAGCTATGTAAATATTATTAAAGAATACCAAAACGCAACCTTTTTCGAACATTCGATTAAAAACTACGTAAAAAAAGAAGACGTAATCACTTTTAACATTTACCTAATAATTGTTATAAATTGTATGAATAAGCTTTATCTTGAATATTTTTAGAAACAAAACATATTAATATTAGAAGTTTAGATCTACAGTCTGTTGGTTATAAATGAAATCTTGACTCTAAGCAAGCTATATTGTCTACCCTTAAAATAAAATTATAATCGTTATGGTCATCGACTTGAATGTATTAAATTACATAGGATAATTCTAAAGCTATAATACAAAATATAATTAGATTAAAATAAAAACTGTATTTACTTATATCACTTTTTTTTATGTTTTAGACAATTTATTTAGCGCTCACACAACACAGCCAACTACAATAATATTCTATTGAGAGATTGACAGATATTATAAAATGCTTTGATGCCACCACAATTACCATGTTGTGTTCACATTAGATAATTCATCAACGTCATCACCAAAATTAACACACATTAACACATCCTTGAATGTTATAATTGTGTATGTGTGTGTGTATTGTTAAGTGTTAAAACAGCACACTAAAGAGAATGACTACAAATCCAAATATTGGTGATAAAATACATGAAAAATCAACAAAAACAGCACATGAACAACATAAACGTCAATTGCGTATGGGACCTGCCCCATTTGCATCGTTTGAGGACCTATCAGATGAGGTGAGGTCCCAACGTGTACGTATCTTTTAAATATCAAGAATAATATCATGAAGTAAATTTGATAACATTAGTTAATTCTTAGTTTTGTAGAAATTCATTAATATTGCTTATCATTATTAAGCTTTGTAGCTTTATATCTGTAGCATTGTCATAGTACATATACTTAATTCGTAGTAAGTATAATTTAGATACTTTTTATTACAAAGTACTTAATATTAAAATTACAATATTTTCATGCTATTGCGCATGCGTTATTATATTATGTAAATATCACATATTAATTTCATCATATAGAACAATTTATTAAATATTTAAATACTAATTAATTTTGAGTAGATAATTTCACTAATAAATAGTTTCTGTTAGATTTATCTCAAATAGCTTTAATAATTTGCTTTTTAATTAACCAATTTGTATTCCATTTTCAAAAATAATAATCCAGTTAAAAGGTATACTTGCAATACGGTAGCGTAGAAATGATTTGGCCCTACTGAGAAAATCAAACTTAGAGGAATAAAATTCGAGGCGTTACTATTATTACAAGATGCAAAAAATTAGTTAATAATACAAAACTCAAAGAAAACAAATTTTAACCACCACAATATTATTTCTCCTTGTTCTTAGACGAAATCTTTCGTATTCTTCGTTCGTCGTATTGCGATGTCTTCGTTTCATTTTCGACAATACTAAGTTGCTTCTAGCATAACAGATGGTACTTTTCTTCCACAATATTAAAAACCCAGTTACGGTTGAGATTTAAACAAAAAAATTTATTTTAATTTTTTTCAAAATTTCTAGCCTAAAGGCTTATTTTGTCTCTACAAACTGGATTATAATTTGCGATCCATTTCGGAAAATAATATTGTCTTTTTGGACCACGTATTTTATTTGAGTTAGTTATAAAGTACCTACTGAACATCGAGTTATAATTGTTTCTTATAATAACAATATTTTCTACCTCCGAAGTTTGATACCACTCAGAGAAAATTGAGTTACTGTAATTAAAATTGCTATCCTAGTTAGATTTGTTCAAATTCCATTTGACTGGGAATGAAATGATATGTACACAATTTATTCAACTATATTTACTAGTAAATGTATGGCATTCACTAAAAAAATGTTCAATAATCGATTACAGGTAGAAAGTCCAGAAGATAAACAAACACATCTAATCCGTTTACCAGGTATACATGAAGATTTTGCAACAACACCTGGTGGTACTAGCATAAATGAGATGATAGAAGATGATAAACAAGAAGCAAGTGGAATAAGTTTAATAGGTGCAACACTAAGTTCAAGTAATACTTATCCAATAAGTGGAGATCATACAACCACAACTTCAGCTTCATCAATGTTAATAAGTAGCAGTAGTGGAGTTGGTATTGGTGGTGCAAAATTAACACCATGTACACCACGAATAGATATATCACGTGCAAGTAGCTCCTCACATCATGAAGAGGATAGTAAAGATAGTACGCCAGAGAATCAAGATGTAATTACAACTGCATTAGGTGTTGGTTTTCGTGAAGAAGGTACATTAGATTTACGTTCATCTACCGAAGAATTAGATTTTCAAGATACAACTGCACAAAAGTCCAATTTAAATAAGAGTCGACCTACATCACCACTAGTATTTATTTGTGATCCGAATTTTGATCGACAACGAAAAGATAGTCAAACATCGGAAATTTGTTTATTATCCATTTCTGGTGAGCATAATTATTATTATAACTACGTACTTTAGCAAAGAATTACTCAAACAATTCCATACACTATTTATCTGTAGGGGAATCTATTCTAATCTATTTGAGACTGGGCACGGTTGTACTATCAGACCAAAAATCTCCTACTTTGGTTTCTTTCATTCAATTATTACAAGGGACAATGAAAACCATACTTTATTTTCCAAGATAATAATTTCGGTTAATAGTTTTCCTCGCTTTTTATTGCCAATTGTTGTTTTCATTTATTTTGATTGATTGATTTGTGTTGGGGTCTAAAAAGTATTGCACTTCGATTGTGCTCCCCCTTCTACTTTAGTCCGACGAGACTCGCTTCTCCCATATGTTGGTAATAGCCAGGAGCTTGCTTATCAGGTCTTCCTGAAAGTTCATATATTCGGGGTGAGATGCACGGAATATCCTGTATCTGCTGTAACCTAGAGGTTCACAGACAAAGATAATGTGGCTGGATGTTTCTTCCTACTCGCCACACAATCTGCACATAATGGACCCGTTATGGAGTCCCATTGTGAGCAGATACTTCCGCAGGGGATAATGCCTGGTAATGAATACGGTAACCCTCTGCAGTTGCATCCTGTTCAGCCTCAGTGCATCGAGAGATAGTCTCTTTCTTGCACTCTGAAGCAGTACCTTCCCGAGCTCTTGCCGCGGTAAGTTTCCGCGGTGACGTCGACGAAATATACTTAATTCCCAGACTGAACATAAAATCTTTCCACACACGTGATGATGATCATTCACATACGTGATTGTCGGTAAACCATGTAGTAGCGACGAGGAGTTCGAAGTGTGCTAAGTAGGCGTTTCTAGGCCTGTTTAACCGACCCCTATAGGACAAGGAATTTGTATGTAGATAAGGAATTGGTAGGTGTGCGACAGCAACCGAATTTGTTAGGAACTATGCCGATATTTATCAGGAATTTGTGAAAGAAAACTGCAGAAAACCTTCACAAACCGCCCCATTGTTTTTTTTTTAATTAATTCAATTAACAAACTGCCAGTGTTGGAAATCGAATCAGCAACCTCCCAGTCACATGTAGATCGCCTTTAACAACTGGACCACAAGGGCTGAGTAGGTAAATCACAGTGTGAAAACCAGGAAACGATTAAATTATTAATAATTTCTTCCGGCGTAGAGGATTTAATCTTCGCTATAGTTAAGATGATCGGTAACTTTCGCTAGAAGAAAGAGGTCCCACCATATCTAAATAACAGAAAGCAAATTTGATATCTGGCAAATCGAACACGATATTGTCAAAACTTTTATTCGCGAAATAAGAGAAGTATTAAAAAATAATAGGTGTCTCAACCTCTAACTCGGACGGTTGGGGTGATTTCCGGTACCGAAGGTTGAATATTCCATGCCCTGGTATGTTCAACCTAAAATCTATGATATAAAAGGTTAATTAAAAGTTATTTTAATGAACTATGAATACCAAACTTATATGTTACCTATTTAATAATAATACAATGTTGGTGGCTTCAACGTGTAGATGAGATTATTCTTACGATAAATAGAATACAGATCTTAAATGACTCAAGTATAATAATAATAATAATAACTATGATATTTGTATTGTAGGCCGTACATCACGTTTATCTAGTGTTGGAAGTCAATGTTCTGATCATAGTCGTATATCAACAGCTTCGCATTTATCCGTAATGTCTGGCCAATCGCGTTCAACATCACCACATAAAATGTTATTAGAAACATCATTTTGCGGTTCACGTGCTAACTTGAATGATATATCAACATCATCACAAATATCAACAGATGACCAACATCATAAAGATGATCAACAAGATAGCGGTCCAGTTGAAGATGTTTTAGAAAAGGTATTATTAGCTAGAAAACATGATCCACGTGAAGCAATATTAGGTGAAGGTATTACAATTGAAAAAACAATAACACAAAGTAATGTGGGTAGTCCGGCTACTACTGCTCCTGTTAAAAGAGTATCTAAATCCGCACCAATAGCAAAACCAGCACGAGCAACTAAACCATCACCACCAAATATAGTAACAGCAACCAAACCAATGACAATACCAACAATATCACTCTCGGATAGTAATCAAACAGCATACGATTGTAAATATGTAACTGCCAAAGGTGAAACATTAATACCTGGACAAACAATTAAATCACAAACTGGTACTGAATTCACATTTATACCATTAAAAGGACCGTTACCAACAGATTATAATAAATCACCATCATCAACATTATCAATAACAACACAACGAAAACGTTCATCATCAACAACATCAACAACAGCACCCTCAACAAGTGGTGGCAGTAGGACAATAAAACAATCAGATCAACAGCAAATAAAATATTCATTAGGTGTTAAAAGTAAAAGTACATTAAATTCATCATCAACATCTAGTTATTATCAATCCAAAGAACCAGAATATATACGAATTAAATTAAAACCTGATTATATGTATAGTGATAAAGATGATGGTGGTGGTGGTGGTGGTGGTGGTGCAACTGATAAACATTCAACAGCTGAAAAACCAAAAACATTAAATTTAACAAATAAACAATTAAATAAAATAACAGTGTTACCAACAAAAAGTGTTCATAGTGGTGGTGTTACAGCATCGACATCATCACCACCTCAACAGCAACAACAAACATTATCCAGAAAAAGTTCATTATTACGTAGTCGTGAAACGATAAGTCCAGCTCAAGATTATTCAACAACATCAACGCCAACACCCACAGGTAGTAAACAACGCAGTAAATCAGCATTTACAACAAAATTAAGGGATGGTGAAAGTGGTGTTGGTGGTGCAGGAAGTAATGGTGGTCGATCACGTTCAAAAAGTCGTGAACGTACTACAAATGATTTTTGGTCATCATCACCAATATCAACAACACAATTATCATCAACAGAGAGTATTGATGGTAGCGGTCACAAAAAACCAAAGTCATCAGTGTTTTCAATATTTAAACCAAGTTCAAAGAAAACACCAACAAAATCAACAAAATCAAGTAGTGAAAATTTATATTCAAATGATTTTATTGGTAATGTTGAATTTAAATTTGATACAGCCGTAACAACAACAAAACATAAATATTATCATCATGAACTAGAGGGTGATAGTATACGTATACCATTACATTCACCAAGTGAATATGAAAATCGTACAATAACTACAACAATAACAAATGAACAGCAACAACAACAACAGGAACAGGAACAAGATAATGTTAATAAATCAATTGAAACAATTGATAAACAACATAGATCAATATCAGCTACAAATTCAGAAGACAGTAATAGTACGACAACTGTTACTGTTATTGAAGCAATACCACCATCGACAATAACAACAACAACAATAATAGATGTTACCACAACTACAACAACAACAACAACTGAACAGCGTAGGCGTAGTTTAAAACAATATAATACAACCAGTAGTAGTACAAGCAGTGAGAATGTTATATTCACAACAAAACTATCGACAGGTGATGGTGATACTATAAATAATGATAATGGTGATAATGATATTGTATTTACAACAAAATTACCAAAAAAATTATCACAAACAATTACACCAACAAGTAAAACTATTGATAAAACAACAAAACTATCAGATGATATTAAAATTACAAAATTATCTGATGATATTAAAACCATAAAATTGACAGATGATATTAAAACAATAAAATTGACAGATGATATTAAAACAATAAAACTGACAGACGATATTATTAATAAAAATATTCATAGTAGTGACAATGTTGTTAGTGAACAACAACAATCATTAACATCACCAAAAATAGCATCAGTGATTGAAAAACCTAAAAAAATTAAAAAATTAGATAATGGTAGTGCAACAAAAATAACAGCATCATTAAAAAACAAGGATAAATCTGATAAGAAATTAACTACCACAACAAAAACAACAACTACGGCACCAACAACAATAACAGATACGACAACAATAACAGATACAACAACAAAGCCGAAAAAAATTAAAAAATTGGATAGTGGTAGTACAACAAAAATAGTAAAAGGTAAATCTAATGAGCAATTAGCAACAGCAACAACAACAACAATAACTACAATAACAACAGATACAACAACTGCAGGAACATTATCAGATGCTGATAAAAGTAATCGCAATTCAGTAATATCAACAACAGCTAATGAAGAAACATCCGAAAATTCTGAAAATGATTCAGAAATTGAATTTATCAATAATAAAAAAACAACAGCTAAAACTAGTGAAGTCAAAAAAGAGGAAGTTGTAGAAGATTATGAACGTAAAACGTTAGTATTCCAAACAGATTCATTTGATGATGAAGAATTACCATATGTACCAACAACATTGCCATTAGAACGTTCTGTTGCCATACCAATTGTACCAATCAAACAACGAGCAGCCTTTGAAATGAAGACATGTCCAATAGATCGTCCACGATCCACAACCCCAATCAATCCGAGTACAATTGATGATTATTGTTATTATGACCATACATCGTCGTCATCAACATCATCAACATTATCTCGTCAGCAACGAAAACAAATTACTGAAAAACTACGTATTAGCTTACCACGTACCACTGATAATACTATAACAAGTAGTTCGTCAACTGTTGATAGGAAAACACATAAATTGAAATCACCACGTAATAAAGGTGTCGCAAATCCTAAAGCATGGCAAGAATTTGCTGAAAAAGGTATTGTTAGTAGTAGTGGTGGAAGTGCTAGTGGTGGGGGTAGTCATCAATCAACACCATCATCGTCCAGCAAACATGAACATGATGATTCTGGTGATGAAATACCACCACCACCTTTGCCACCACGTAGTGCCCCTAAAGAACAAACAAACCAATGGATTAATTTTGAAGAAATACCAGAAAAACATAAACCACCAAAACGCATACAAACAATACCATCTAGAAGTCACATTGATGTTCCAGCAGGAGTTGTGGAAGCTAGTGCAAGTGGTGTGCCAACAACTAATAATGAAAATATTATATATAACTACGTAAATCCTGAAGATTGCCAATGTGAGTGTCATGAAACATCAACAACAACAACAACCTTAATTAAAACACCAACAATACCACCTGAAGAAATTGAACCATTATTACAAGATGATGATTCCAGTGATGATACAATGAAACAATCATCGTCATCATCATCAAATATTAAAAATAAAAAAAGATAGAAAATATAATAGTCATTTATGTCTCTTTAGAGAACACAACAGCTCAAAACATAGTAGAGTACCCCGGAAGTCTAGTATATGTAAGCTTTGGAAATTAATTAATCTCAATTGACTTAGGCTCATGTTTACTTAAAGTGAGTAAAAAAAGAAATATCTAAGTTCCAAGGTAAAACACTGCGCTGAACTGTTTGCACTGTAAACATTTGAGCACTCTTATAATATGTTAGAATAAATGCTCATCAATATATAAATAATTAAGCTAAAAGCTGTCTACCTATTTCAAGAAGTAATCCTTTGAAAATTTTACGGGTTCTCAAAATACAAAAAAAAATATATATGTTGTGACCTTCCCATACCACAACCGTTTGTAGGTACCTTAAAACAAATGAATAATGAATGTTGTTTAATAATATGTCACCCCTCCATTTTATGTATTATCATTATAAATATCATTTAAATTATTTTAATTAACATTTAATCAAAATGATACTTACTATAAGCATATAGAGAATTGATTTAAAGAAATATAAAGTTGTTATGTAAATATTTAAAAAAAAGTAAAAACTACACAAAAAAAAAGTATTTTGAAAATAAAATAATATAATCAACTGTTATAATTCAGCAAATAATATATATAAATATAATTATAAAAATAATGTTCGTATAAATTCAACAAAAATTAAAATGCACATCAAAATAATAAAAAGTTAATAAAATCATCCACATCACGTTTATAAAACATATTACCTTGGCATTCTTCTAGTCTTCACAACAGTTTATTCATGACATGTGTCTTTAAATCATAACCTCTTCATTTTGTGAGTTACCGAAATGGACTGTGCATAAAGACATTATGACCATTGAGCATGCTGTGTTTTAATGTTTGGATAAGAAGTTTTGATTATAATGATTAAAGCACGATTAAAGAGAGGCCTCATAAGCAGTGACATCTTTATAAATACGTACATACTACCTGTATATCTAAACTTAAAATTATGGACAAGTTGATAAACAATCAGCGCCTTTGCAACTAGTCGAGGTACTTAATCATTGATCTGATTAATATGCCTGGATAGTATACAAATCACAGGTATTAGTGCAAATGTGACGTAAGTAATATGAGAACTATGAGTCATTTGCTTTACTCGAAATTTATAAAATTCTAAGTGTCTAAAATATAGTAATCAGAACAAACGATGAATAAACAAATATTAAATTTTGCCCGTTCACGTACTTTTTGCTCTAGACGAACAGACGTGCGGACAAGAAAAAATAAGCTTGACAGCCCACTGAAGCAATTGAGTGGGCTTATTGATGAACCCAAATGATTTCTCTGATGATACCAATCGTACAAATCAATAATTAATAGTTGGTGAAACAAAAATAGTCAAGTTATATGCTTTAAGTGTTATACGCATTTATATATAATCTTAATTGCTAATTTGAAAAAAAATTATTTTTAAATGCTGTTTCACTCCTGCGCAAATGGAATTTACAATTTGCATATGCGCATTAAGCACATGCGTAAGCGGTTCAGTTCAACACCGTTTGGATCACTTCAAACCATAAAGAACGTAGCTCTGGTGAATTACTTAATAAATTACTACAAATTAACATGATTGCATAGGCGCTTTTTGCATTTTTTTATATAAAAGATCTGAAGAGTATCGCTTGTAAGTACCCTACAAATTGCATCTAATGAAAATTGTAGAATTTTAAATCACTCGTCGTTTGGTGCTTATCAGTTGTTTAATTTTTAACAATTTAATTTTTTTGAAATCTTGCTTTTAGTTTCAGTTATTAACTAAATAAACACAAACTTCGTAAAAAACCCTCATTTTTACTTAAAGTATACTATAAATTTTTGACGGCATAATAATATATAATTGTTTATTTTCGAAATAATGAACAGTTTAACCTTTAGGTAGAAAAAATTTTCCTGGTCTTTTGTTTTTGCTACAATTACAGTTCTTAAACATGTATTTTTTGAGATCCATAAAATTCCACTTAATAGAGTAACAGGCCCGGAAAACAACGCTTTAAGCATTTTTGCATATAATTCGTAAATAAATACATATTTAAGGAAATATAGTCCCTTAACCATGTGTAAGGTAAGTCTTTTATTTATTTTTTTAAGTTTTAAATGTTTTTCACGCAATTTTCCATTTGAGACGGTATGTAGCCGAACAATTATTTATCATTTCTCTATATCAATGCTCAACTGCATAACACTTCTGCCATTTGTTCAAAGTATCAGTACATAAATTGTGAACCCTTCCAATCTTAATTTTTCATATTAAAACCTATAAAATGCGCCTATAAAACCACATACCGGGATACAAGTTTTATGTAGACTTTATCATTCACCACACGATTTTGAATTTCAACAATAACCAAATTCTCAACTTGCCCTAAAGTGTAGGTCCCTTATACGCCAATAGTAATCATATCTATTTACTATTGTTTGGGAGCAAATGAAATATATCTTCTTATCTCTTTTACACTCATTAAATGGTCAAGAAATAATTTATATGCACATTCCATTTGGTACAAAATAATAAGTAAAAAACACATGAACCTTGAAAAAATTAATACAAGTAAGCAATTTGGTATAGATATTGTACAGTCGACCATCAAAAGTAGTGTCGAAATTGCCGACTTTAATTTTAAATTTTTTAGGTGATCATTTCCAAAATTAAAAGACGCAGTAACGTGAGGCCATATTTCAAATAATTTAAAATTTAAATATATATATATATATATATATATATATATATATATATATGAATATATATATATATGAATATATATATATATGAATATATTTTATTACTTTATTGCTTAAAAGTAATAAAATATATTAATTTTATTTGAATTTCAATTATTTGAAATATGGCCACACCTTACTGATCACTTCCTTGACCGCCTTTTTATTTTGGAAGTAAATAACTACCCAAAAAATTACAATCAAAGTAGATCATTGTTCATACTACTTTGGATAATAAAATCCCTTACAATAGACGTGCTATGGATAATTTCAACGAAAATTAAGGTGGTAAAATCTATTTGATCCTAATACATCGACAGCTATATGAGATGTTTTTTCAAACATGGTCGTCATATACAATAAAAAAGAACATTTAATTTTCAATAATGATTTCTTACATTTCTTGCAAAAATCAATTATTGTGGAGATAAGAATGAGGTCCACTTTAATACACTGAAATACTCATTTCAAAATTGTTGAGTGAAAATTTAGAATGAACATACCTCCACAATGTCCACCTATTTCGAAAACAGTAAGAAATAGAGAAAACCATTAAATTTTTTTCGAAAACTAAATGAATTTGGTCGATTTGGATGATAACTCTTACCGTTTTCGAAATAAAATTTAAGGATTTGGTAAGGTTGAAATAGGTTCTTACCAGTTTCGGTAAGATATTTGTACCAAATTCCTTGCTTGTGCTAATGTTTCTTGGGTCGAAACCTATGTTTTTGTATTAATTATATTGCTTTTAGTTCATTAAAATATAATTATGTCCTTTATTTAAAATATAGACACAGCTAGGTTAAATTCAACTAAGGCACTGAAGTTGACGTATGACTTATCAATCGCCATTTTGTTTCCAGTTTGATGGAAGGAGGCTACATTCTTTATTCGTAATTTAAAAATATTACTGCGACTTATATAATGCCTTAGTTTAATAATATGGCTAAAAATATACTAAAAATATGTATCATCTAAAAACTAGGACAATCTACTATTGAAAACAATGATTGTTACACATTTTCATGAAAATTCATCCATCGCCCCGTGTCTCTGTACTGAATATACTTAGTTTATTTAAAAAATTAATTAAATGTATTTAACAATTAGTCAATAGATTTTCCATGTATGCCTTCAAATAAATTAAACAAATAAATAAATAAAATTAAATAAATAAATAAAACTATAAGATAAATAAAAAAAATAAAGAAAGGCGCCAAAATGTATGGTATATTCTTCAGCTGGATTGAAGTATATTTAAACAAACTTGCTTTTACTTCATAAGTATATAAACTAATTTAGAATCAAATATTAATTAAAATATTTGCCAAATTTTTTAAAAGTAATTATTATTACGAACAAATGCATTTAAATTACATTTACATGGTTTTTAGAACTATTTTATTTGTTTATTAAAAATATAAATCAACATCGACTATTAAAATAAAATGCGACTTAAAACAAACTAACCTAACTAAAGCTATATAAACTATTAAAAATAATGATCGTGCACAGCCGTGCTATATCATCTATTTAAACAACGTTTTTATTTTGAAAAACCCTTGTATAAACATTGTTGTGAATGACTGTGTTTACTTTAATTATAAATAAATAAAACTAAAAAATACCTAAATAAAAAATAATTGTACGTATTGAATAACTTTTTAAATTGCTAACTTAAATTTATGGATTCATTTGATAAAAATATGTATTATCATATATTTTAATTTTTTTTTTTTTAATTTAATTAAAATAATATTTCTGCATACATAATTCAATGTATAAAGCTTATTTTACAAGAAGTCGTGTGATATGGAAGCTTGGTCAGCTCACCTCTATTTTAATAGTAAATGACGTCATATTGTGACCAGTTTCAACATGTGAATTCTTGCATATTCTCGACATAACAGTGGCAATTGTAAACACTAGTCACTAGTTGAAATTGAAATGTTTACAGTAGTTTCTACATATTTATTTCTTTATTGAATAAAAGCAGGTTATAAAATACCAAAATATTATTTAGAATAAAATTATTGACACATTTCAAATTAACAAAACAATTATTTTGAGGAAAAAACTTTTAAATTCACTACTTTTTCTGTTGAAAATACTAATACCTAGGCTAAAAGGATGAATTTTATCGAAGTAAAAGATGCAAAATTATAGATAAAATTGTAAATATCGGTAAAATTATTTTTGCTGAAAATATTCCACTTTCAACTAGTGACTGATGTAAACTTGCAACTAGTTATGTTGAGGATATAAAAAAGTTAGGTAAGCTTCCGTTGTATGACGTATGAGTACGTAAGTTATCACTACGCATACTTATGACATTTGACGTATTGAAGAATCGACTTCAGTAACAAGAACTTAAAATATGTATTATAATAATTACAACACATTCATCCCTCCACCTTTACCTTTCCTCCTTCTCAAACCGTCTTATAAATAAATACATATACGTACACACATCCAAAACAAAAATTCTTGTTACAGAATTGTCATAAATTGTTATAAAAATTCTTCACTATTTTTCGTGTTGTTAACCAAAGAAAATTACAATCAATTTCCTAGTTCGAATTTACTGTTGTTTTTCTGTAATTAGAATTAAATTATGTTAAATTGTTATTGTTATTAAAAATGAAAAGAAGTAAAAAAACATTAAAGAAATTCATGCAAATTTGCTATTTGAATTTTTGTCATTCATTTTTTAATTATTATTTTCAATAAAAATATCCGAAGATTTTCTAATATAGAATAACAGAAAAAGTAAGCTCAGCTGTTAAAACATGGCCATAAACATATTACTTATATTTCGCACAATTTTTTAAATATATTTTAAATATTAGTTATAAAATTAAAAAAATGCCTATAATTGATATTTTTTACCAATTAATAAATAAATCAATAATGAAATTCGCATACCATTAATATTAGATATTTTAATGAAATGTTATAAATATAAATGCGCCACCAATATAATACAATAATACACTAATTGGAATCGAATCAGAAAAAAATCCTCAAATTTCGGTTTTATGTTATATAAAAGGTCAATGTTTCATCAGTGGTTTTTCTCGAACGCTATTTGGATGAAAATTGGTAGGTAGCTATTATTGATTCAAATTTCTTGGCGTCGCGATCTACTGATTTTAAAATGTACTTGGAAAAAGAGGGCAAAGAGGATCGGGTCGTCAAGAAATCTGGATTATCAAGACTCATAGAATGGTTATAGTTAATGGTTACGTGCAAATTCTTATCCAAATTTAATCGATTATTTTCAAGAAATATAATGAAAACCAAAATACTTGAAACTTATTTTTCTCGGAATCTTTCAGGCCTAATTGGATAGAAATTTGTACACTACTTGTGTTATACACTCGATTACCTTCATTTTTCATCAATACGGCGTCAACTGGCTATACAGTATACATCAGTTTACATCTCTTTTTAATTCAATAAATTTAAAAAAAAAAGATGTGCCCTGTAACCAGTTGTACGTCATAGACACAGATGAAAATTTGTATGGTTAAAGTTAGATTCTGATTGGCAGTTTAGTTTCATCCAAATCGGATCGTTAGTTTTCGAGAAAATGTATTGACAATAAGATGGTGGAGAAGCGGGGTGGGAAGAATTTGCCATTGAACAATTTTCAAGCGAGGAGTTTATATTTAAATCCATGAATATACCATTTAAGCAATACAAAATGTCGTAGTTTCATTTTCTTTATTGATTTATTTATTAGTTGCAATGTTGAAATAATACAAGGTAGAATCACGAGACGTCATACAATGAAAGAATTTAATTTTCAATTCCACTTGGTCACTAATTTATTAGGAAATCTTCTAAAGGTGTCTTTATAATTAAGTACTCCACACGAACATGTCCATATATCTTAACGATTAATATGGAATTTAAGCAATCTTGTTGGTTTAAATTTTAAAAGGCATCTTATTCATTTTTTTATATTTTATACATACAATTAGTATTGTATTATTCAATTATTTATAATACTTACTGATTAATTAATTTTATTCCAAGTTGAATACATTTTTTGGTTTTTTTAAAATGAACAGTTTTTTTTTTTAAACATTATTTCCTACCCTTAATCAAATCCATCAACATTACCTAGGTGTTCATCCATCCATATTATGATGGAGACTCATATTATACTCGACTTGAATACAAAACTATAAAAATACGACAATTCCAAGAATAAATCGCTTATTAGATTTTTTACTAGGCTTTATTTAATCTACTAAATTTAGGGAAAAATCCTCCAATCTGGCAGCACTTACTAAGCCAAATGGTGTCACAAGCTAAATTGCTTAGTATCTGTACCATAGAGATAATATATACGTAGAGTGGGAAGCCGTGTCAAAAGTTGTCCCTCAGAGAGCTGCAGATAGAGAATCGCTGAGGTAGAGCTATCTCTTTTTAATGACATATATAATCATTATATATTAGTCATTTAGAAAGAAATAGGTCTACCTCAGCGATATCTGACCTCTCTTTCTACTGAGAAGACGTTTCCACCTTAACGCGTGCCCAGTGTTGCCAGAAGGTTACATTTCTTACATTTTACGTAACTTTTTATCTACCCATGTAACTTGTATGGAAGAAAAAATTTTAGATACTTTTGTGTAAATTTTTGAAAAATTACTTTTGCTCGTTATAATAATTTTGCCATAATTTCGGTATTCACAAATCTTCGATTAAAAACTCACGCTTTTATAAAATTTAAAAATTTTATATAAAATAAATAAATGAAAATGGATTGAAAAATAAATGTGTGGGTACTTACTATTTTTATTTTTTCATTTTTATAAAATACTAGCTGTTTCCCGCTTATATATATATATATATATATATATATATATATATATATATATATATATATATATACATATATTTTCATTTATTTATTTATATTTATATAACATACGATACGATTAACGGTTTTCAAGGTATCCGACCCATAGTGCTAAAATTCCATACTGTACCCCTTATAAAAATCGCTAAAATTTTATGTCTTCGATTTTGATAAAAACTTCGTTGTAAGCTAATTTGGACCTAGCGAAAACGATGGCGTTGGTTAAAGTATGATACGATTAACGGTTTACAAGGTATCAGACCCATAGTGCTAAAATTCCAAACTGTAAGAATTGAGAAGGCAAAATTTTGCAATGTGTTGGTCGGACGTTAAAATGAACCTGATTTTCGTACTGTTTGGATCGAAATTAACCTAGAAAATGATTATTATTAAAAACGAGAACAAAAATTTTCTTCACTTTTTTCACATTTTTTCCAAGGGGTACCCCTTAAAAAAATCGCTAAAATTAGAGGAAAATTTTATGTCCCCGGTTTTGATAAAAACTTGGTTTTAAGCTAATTTGGACCTAGCGAAAACGATGGCGTTGATTAAAATACGATACGATTAACGGTTTTCAAGGTATCAGACCAATAGTGCTAATATTCCAAACTGTATGGATTGAGAAGGCAAAATTTTGAAATGTGTTGGTCGGACGTTAAAATGAACCAGATTTTCGTATTGTTTGGATCGAAATTAGCCTAGAAAATGATTATTATTAAAATCGAGAACAAAAATTTTCTTCACTTTTTTCACATTTTTTCCAAAATTGTCATAAAATCCAAAGTATTCGTAAATAAGGTCAAATACTTTACAACATTTAAAAATACCTGTCTGAGACTCTCGCTAAAAATCATATAGTTTGTTTGTCAAACAAAATGCAAATTTATTACGGTATGTGTACCATTATCGTATCCACTGAACACATTTACAAACAAAATCTGTTGATGATTTACTCATCGATAGTTTAACCAGTAAGATGGTGCTTAAAATTGGGCTCTTCTTCTGTCGTCGCCTCCGCTCGGTGTTTGGTGATCATCATAGCAATTTTAACTTTTGATACAACTGCTTGGAACAGTTTAACCGAGGACACACCAAACCACTTTCGAAGATTTCGCAACCAAGAAATTGAACGACGTCCAATGCTGCGTCTTCCTTGGATCTTTCTCTGCATGATTAGTTGCAGGAGATTATATCTTTCACTCCGGAAAACGTGCCCGAGATATGTGAGTTTCCGCTTTTTAACTAACCAGATCTCATGCTGTTTGTTAACACTTCTTCGTTAGTAACTCAATCAGTCCACGGAATGCGGCGATAAATCCATGTATACGGTCTATCATTTCTTTCTTAATTGTCCAGTTTTCAAGAATGGGTCTTATGTAGCAGATAACCAGGCAAATTTTTATAACTAAATCCAGGAGTAAGAAAAAGATTTGAATCTTTTTAAATACTGCTCTAGTTCTAGTTGTTCTAATCATTACTAGTTGGTGCTGCTTTTCTCGGATTTTATATCTAAGAATTTATAATATACCAATTAACAGGTAAGAACTTGCATGCATGAAATCTGTAGGAACACTATTCAATAATTTAAATGTTTTTTTAAAGTATTTTTTCCTTTATTGTTTATTCAAAATTACAATATGTAGCCACGAAACATTTATGCTAATTGCTTAAACTATAAGTTTAGTTTTTTTTTTTTATTCGAAATAAATACTTTTTTTTTTCTTGAGAGTGATGATATTTTTTGACCAATAAATGTTTTTATAACTCAAAAATGTTTCAAGTATTTGTCATGATCGATAGATTGATTTCAACTAATATCTCCGTGTGGATGTTCCATTTTTTGTTTTGTTTTGTATGAGTAACATCAAACATGTATTTTGAATTTTTTTTTATTATTAATTTGTTTTTTTTTCTTTGAAAATAACTTAATCTATGCACAATTATTAATATTAGAATTATATTAATAGATAAATTTAAATGAGTTTGTTTTGTTTCTTTAGTTTACATCTACACGACGTATGATTTCTAAATCAATATATTTCATAATTATTATTTATAAAGTCATATTTCACATGTTTGTTCACATTTTTAATACATTAGTTCAGATTCATCAGAAAACTTTTATGTTTTCGATGCAGCTTTAAATACAGAAACGAATATGCAATAAAAGTTTATGGTAAATGTTTACAAACATTACTTTAAAAAAGCTTGACAACACCGGAATCCCTAAATAGTTGAATTTACTCATATTTTAAAAAAAAATCTTACGTCAAAAATTATATTGTATAATACAATACAAATTTTATTTCTGGGTAAGTATTATTTTTGCTAAAAATATGATTAAAAGATGTCGATTTTTCTAAACTGGACGTGATTTAGCAAGAATGATGTTCGAGTGGTTTTTTACTCTTTCGATTCAGCCTAACTGACATGACATACCATCCACGATATTTTCGTGGATCAATACAATAATAAATTTGATTCAGTTTAATTCAACTCATACCAAATTTTTCAAATTATTTTCGCAAGTTCTCAAACTTCTGTTTTTACTAGTCTGCTTATTTTACAAAAATATCCATCTTGACGGGATGGTATGTAAAGTGCCTTTTAAGACAAGAGGGAAAGCCGTAGCGAGGCGTAAAAAAGTCGTCTAACCAGTGATTGGCTGTTGACGTCAAATATATATACATGTATATAATTGTTTATACGTATATATTGTGCATATAGACAATGTATATATGTATATGTACATATGGGCCAAGCCAATAAAAAACTGGGCGAGTTTTTCTTCCTTCCGAAAGATTCATCCAAGCTCACTTACCTTCTGTCCCTTTACTCCTATGTCTATGATACAGCATTAATCGCAGAGCTAAACGTGTATCAAGCTGTGAGCCAACATGTGACGTATTCTATTAAGTTCAAAACATTTTATTTGATTGTGAATCACTGAACATTGTATTTGACTAATAAAATGTTTTGAACACTTATTATTGTGTGAACGTTTTTTGTATTAAATACCCTGCGTATTTTATCAGGATAAATAAATTTTTTTAAATATGAAATGTGTTTTTTTATACAAGTATCTATACACGATCATTTCATCATTATTTAAAAATATTTTTTTTTTAAACTATTTGTACACAAAAGCTGAGTGGAAATTATTTTTTTTGGATTTTTTTATTTTTTTGAATTTATTAAATTAAACGAGAATTAAAAACATCTTTTTCATATTTTTGTGCAAAAGGCGTTTTTTCTTTTTAAGGATTTGTTTGTTTGTTTTTTTTTCTTATGTTAAATTTACGATTTTTTTGTGCAGTGAAAAATGAGTGATTTTTTTTTTTAATAAGAGTCAAGTGCATTTTTTTTGTAAAATTTGTTTATAATATACACAAAAATAGCATACAAAACGATATTAATATCGTTTGTAAGTATTTTATAATTATCTGATTTAAAATCAAATAATTACTTATAAAGTAGGGTAGGTAAGCGAGTTCCAGACCATCTTATCCTACACTACTTGTTTATTCTATTCAATCATACAACAGCCCTCCATATATCAGTAATGGTTTTATTAATATTTTAAAAAAATATTTATAAAAACACGTAATATGGTCATCGTACGACGTGGTACTACCATGAAATTGCAATACAAAATCAATAAAATGTGCTAATGAAATTATAAATCTACGTATGGCACTAGTTTCCATTAATATGTTTCCGTAGAGTGATGTACACGATGATTTTAGAGTTGCAATATACACGCAAAAAAGATCTAAGCAAATCAATAGAATATATGATTGTATAACCTCAAGAAAATCAGCATGCACATTCAATCCCAAAATTTGGTAGTACAACTATACCGTTTGACATTTGATTTTGATGGTATTTAGTCTTGATTTGGTTGTGTGTGGTCTCTTCTATTTAATATCAATTAGAATGTTTATGTTCATCATTGGAATCATCACTACTATATGAGTATTCAAACACAACTAAAAATATAATAATTATTTAAAGGACGGAAATGTTCGTAAGATTATGATGTGATGTGTGTTTTTATTATTTATTACTATTTGTTTTGCTAATTAACATTCAACATGTATAGTCTAAGAGCTATCACATTTAAAATCTTCCAATATTTTCTTAATATCAAGAATTCAGAACAATTTGATCTGCATGAACCATCTTTTAGCGCTCTTTCCGAAATCACAGATCCGCAGTTTCGATCCATAAAATGAGAGACATCATATTCTAAAATGAAATACTCAAAATTGGTTATCGATCTTCCCGGAAAAAGTGAACACAGTGTTGAACTTGACTTAGGTTCCACAAACAAAGTAGATAACAAACCGTATTACATTTAGTTTTGATTGAATTTAATTCGGATAAATTCTTAAACATATGAAAACAATGCATGATTTTAAATGTAACAGTTTTCCAACTAGTAACGTAAGAAGGAAAAATATTCAAAGCTCATATTTATTTAAATGCATTCGCAATTATAAAACTATTAAATATTTAAAAAAATATAACTATTAATTAAAATATGATTCATTTTAATTATATTTTTTATTTATTTTTTGATCTATAAACAAATCCATGATGACGTAACGTACGTTTGATATTTTAATGTTTTTTAAAAAGATGTGAACAAAAATATGAAAAACATGAAATAGATAAATAGTATGTTCTGTTGAATTGGTTGATTCAAGAGCATAAATATTTATATGATTTTGAATCAAAATCAACAACTTGATCGATTTAGAAAAACAAAAAAAAAATATTTAAAAATAAATGTGCCGAAGAGAAGAGTAGTAAATGGATGCATGGTTTATTAAAAATAACCAACTTTCAAATAGAAATAACACGTTATAAATCATTTTCGAAAGAAACAATCCAATCGAAAATCTCAAATCTCTTTTAGAGTGTTTCAATAAAAAAAATATTTTGTGTGTGTTCTTTCTTGAAGTCGGTTAATTTTTTTGGTAAAGAAATTGAAGTTGTCATGAAGTATGTATGTGTATATACGTATAAATGAAGTTTCATGAAGTTGATGGAATGTGGAATGCAAAAATGTGTGGTATTAAACTTAATGTTTCGCGCGATTCTTTTAAAATATATTTTATATTCAAATTAATTCAATAAATATTAAAAACAAATATTTAATATAAAAAAAAAACAAGCTGCTGGCTATTTGCTGCCATTTTGTAAACATAATTATAAAAAATTATTCATCATTGAATAATTTTCTTAAAACAAAAAAATTTAAAAAAAAAAAAAACGATACAACTTACTTTAATAATAATGTCTTAAAAGTAGTTAATAAATTAACTTAAATGTTATTTCAGTTATTTAAAGCAATTATTAATTTTTTTTTAAACAAAAATTAAAAGCTGGACTGAACTTTGGTTGCTTTGTTTTGTTTTTCAAATTTCGTAGTAAAAATCTATGTAAACATCGAAATACAAAATAATTTAATTAAAAATAAATTGAGATTCAAATAATACTAGAGCAGACTGTATATGTAAGGTAATATCGATCGAGTTTTTGTCACCGCAAACTGGAGACAAAATGAATGTCTTGTGTTAAATTCGAGACAAAATGGTGATCAATATTACACGTACTTTCTAGAATGCCTTAAGAATACATGAGTGTAATACACATTCGAGTACAATTATTTGTTTAGCTGCTCAAAATGCTCATTTTTTTATCATCACAAATTATTACATCGCCTTATATTTTTATTTGTTTCTATACTATTTTATTTGTTATATAAATATATATACAGAATGATCCCATTTTAATCATCATCTGTATATTTATATTATATAAATGGCTCTACGATCTTCTATATTTTTTTATATATAAATATTATGTACTTTTTTATGTGTGTGGTATGGTACAAAGGTTTTTTTTAATTTAAGAGAGGGGATTTAGGATTTATATATAATTTTGATTTGTTTTTTACTTTTCTTCAAATTCTCAGCACAACATCTCAACTATTTTATTAATAATTTAATTTTCGTTTTTAAACAAATTAGTCAACAATAAAAAAAATATAAATATGGCACACATTGAATAAAAAATATAATTATTAAAAAATTATAACTAAGTAAGTACACAAAATTAATAATATATTCAATTTCATCAAATTATTGATTGGAATGTAATGATATTGATTAAAATAAATATGGCAAATAGGATTTTATTCAAATAAATATGGCTGTATTTAATACCCAACTGCGAAGTGTCAAAAAAATTTATATCTTTATAAATTTTTCCTGTTCAACAAAAAATTATATTATAATTACTATTCCAACACCCAAACATCTTACTTACACTTGAGTTGAGAGAAGAGCATGTTAAAACTTGATTCCCAAACGATGAACATCGAAAAGTCTAAATTTACTCACTTGCAAACAGTCGGGATTATTGTAGCTATTTGTTGTTGATTGCTTGTGCTGAGTTTTAAGTTATTATCATATTTGTATCAAATTATATATATAATAGAAATGATGTATTATACATAATATAATATGTTGTCTTCATATTTCTAAAAAATTATCATAGAAATATAAAGCTACAAAATTACATACAATCATAATATTTTGTTTGTTTCTGTTTTATTAAAAGCTTATAGTTAGTGTTAATGTTTCAAAAAAATAATTAAAAATGATATTTTTCACACATCATGTGGAACACAAAGCTTAAATATATTTATTATATAAAATATAAAGCTAAACATTTTTTTTTGTTACTTATTTGTTTTTTTTTTTGTCTACACAATTAGAGTATAGGGTATTCATCATAACCTAGAAAATAAAAAAATAATAAGAAAGTAATAAAAAATTGGTTTAAAAAATATTTTAGAAGAATAAAACGGACATAAAACGAAAATTTCGATCAAATTAATCGCCATTTTGAGAAGATCTTTTTTTAAGAATTATTTTATTTTAAATCTTCACTCCCTATATTACATGTTGAGTATTAAAAATAAACTAATTGACGTCATTTTTATTTGTTTGAATCGATTAGCTAAGTTTTGTACTTAATATTAATTTAAATACAGCGTATCTTTAAAGATGAATAATTCTCTGCTACCATTTGAAAAAAATCCTTTTTTCGATAGTTTTCTATGTAAAAAAGAATCAATCATCCTTAAAAAAGACATCATTTTCAATAATTTATTTTTTAATACAAAACGATTGTTATTTTGAAGAGTGAAAAATAGAGAAAATATATATAAATAGAGCAAGATAAAGGTAAATATATATTATGATGTATAAAGATAAATATATAGATCTAAGAGAAATGAAGCAAAGATGAGTCTTCTATGCACGCATTTCCTCTTCTTTTATTAATAGAAGGGTCTAATAAATCCAAAAGCACGTGCTTTTTAAAACAAAAAAGCTTTGAAGGCTCATTCTTGCTGAAATTACCCCTAAATAGTTATTACCTAATAAAAGCAGAATATAATATATATTTTTAAAGTTATTATAATTATTTATAAATATTTTTTTATAAAATGAATTTTTTTTAAAGCTTTTATACTTACATTACAAATTTTAAACAACATGATAAGTAAACATTATCATTTACCAGTATTTGAGAAAATGATCATGACTTGACAAAATGGCGATTTATTTAAAATTTAAAAAAGAAAAACTAAAAAAATAATTAATTAAAAAAAACTAACCTCATTCTATACAATTAAATATTAATAATATACAAATGTGTTATATTATTGTTGTTGTTTTTTGTTGTTGTTGTTTGTATACAAATTATTTTAATTTTTTTTTTTTTATAATTTATTAATTAAATATTTTTTAAATTAAAATTTTTTTAATTGTTGTTTTATTCTTTCACTTCAAAATATTTATATGTTGGATTTTCATAACCATTTATTTGCATATTAGCTACATGTCGTTCTTCAGGTGTTGCAGCCTGATCCACTTCAACAAAACCATGTGCATGTGGATGACGTGCGGCACGTCGTCTAGCTGCAACAGCAACACCAGCTACGGCAGCTGCCATTAATGCTAGACCAGCAAACGCTAATGTGAAGTATACGCTACGACCACTTTCATGATGGCCATATACTTCACGTCGTACAGAATATGACTGAAATAATACACATTACAATAAATTAATTTATGTAATCAAAAATAAATTGCGAAAATTGCAATCACATCGCATTGCTTATGATTTATCATAACTAAGACAGGCGAGAATATTCAATTTCTGTATAGATAGGAGACTGTTCCTAAAACCTTAAAAAAGCCATCATTTTATCCAGCGAAGCAAAAAATATTAATCTAAGAAAAATTCCAGACGTTAAGAATTTTTCTTTTGTTTAACACCATTGTACCAGAATTTGCAATTCTCAGTCTGCAATGACTATTGAGTAACGTTTAGTAAAACTTAATTGTTTTCCCCGGCTCCGTTTGTGGTACTAGTATGACATTCTTAAGTCATATTATTACCTTAATTTAAAAAAACTACATACCGGTTCATGACTGATATCATGTCGCATTGCGTGTGCAACTCGCACTATTTCTTGATGTTCAATTGCAGCTGAAGCTTCTTCAACAGCTCTTTGCACAGCAGCATCATCTACATAAGCTGTATGTGTTTCTGTTGATTTTTCAGTACCATTCTAAAGAATAATTATTAATTAATACCAAATATTTATTTAATAATTTTAATTAAAACTTACTTCAGATAAAGTAGAAGATGATTGTGTTGACGATAAAATTTGTTGTTGATCGATTTCATATTCCATATCATCAGCATCATCAAAATCTGTGATTTTCTTACCTAGAACAGCTTCAACACGTTTCTTTTCATCATGTTGTATTTCATTACGTTCCTTTTTCCGTTGTTCTTTACGCTGTTGTTCTTGTATCCGTTGTTGTTTACGTTCTAATTGTTTATTCACAATATCCATACGGTATTTATCTAATAATGCCGCTTCAGCTTCTGGTGTCAGTGCTAGCAATGATCCAGGGGTATCGTCTTTTGAACGTAATGCTTGTATATAATCAGTCATTAGCTGCCCAATTTTATTATTTAATTCAGGAATACGTTGCAACATTTGCATACTTTGATTCACTGTATGATCGACATCAGTTAAACGTTCTAATATTCGTGGTTGCTCGCGTGAAGCAGCTTCGATACTCGATGCTAATAAATGACGATAATGTGCAATAGCGTGAGCACGATCTTTGTGTAATGCACGCAATAATTTTTGTAAACATTTTTGTACTTTGTGTGTCTGAAAAATTTAAAAATGGGCATTAGGTAACAGAAAATATCATACTGGCTGAATAAAAATCATAGGCTTATAGAATTGGACAGTGCTTTATTGAAGTAGTTCAATAAAGTGGCCATCAAAATAGAAGAGTGACAAGTAATTTCTGTCACTTGTCAGGCCTGGGATTGCGTTGAACTTTTATATGTTAGTATATTAATAAAAGAAAGGCCGAAAGAAACTAAATTATTGCTATTCAATCTAGACTTTTTTGCCTATCCCTGAGTCACCAAGTCAATTTTATCATTCTATCATCCGTTTGTATAAATGACATGACCCCTATTTAATTCTTGAAAGCCTCAGCTGCCTGAAACCTGTCGATATTTCTAAAAGTTTTCCAAGGAATAATCACATAACTTCCTAATTATTCAATTGATTGGGCCAAAATTCACATAGAACCAACATCAAACATTTTACTGATGCTGTCTGACTGATGGGCCAACATTAACTCAAAATTTCATTGAAATACCGATTACTAAAAAGTTTTTCTTCGAACTCCAAAATAACCAAAAATGTTGATGGGTAGACAACAGATAAAAAACAGTGACAGTGAACAGAGACATTTTAAATAAGCAAATAATTTTCTAACGCCTGAACACATTTTAATTTCAGAATCTGGTAGTCATACGGTGTACATTAAACAATTGTAAGCTGTTATCACAAAAATAATACTTACATTAGGATTATGTTCATTCAATGCATGTGTATAACATTGCATTGCTTCTTTTTTCCGTTGATTAATATGTGCAAGAACACGCTGTTGATGCATTGCAGCTAATTGTCGTTTCTCTGCATCAGCTTCATCTTCCAAAGTTTGTACAGTTTGTTGGAACCGCCGTGTCATACGTGCTTTAAATGCATCTGCTGCATTTATATCTAATGCACGCATATCTTGATATCGTTCTTCTAAATCGGACCAGTTTTTCATAACTTTTGTTACTTTTTCCCGGTGTGTTTCTTCTAAACGTTCTTGTGCTTGTTTGTAACTTTCATGTTCAACACGTGGATCAAAATGTGTGAAATATGGATCTGGTGTTGGTATTGGTGTACTCTTTTCAGTTGTTGTTGTTGTGGTTGATGGTGTGGTTGTTGTTGTTGTAGTTGTTGAAGTTGTTGATGACGTTGTGGAAGATGATGTTTGTTTTGTTGAAGCACCACCACCGATAACATTTTTGTTATTTGATGGTGTTACATAATCTGTATCGTTTTCATCATAATAATCATCCTCATCATCATCGTCATCTTCATCAGTGTTATTATTATCACCAGCATTAGGATCATCAGCAAATTCACGATCATCAGATAGATCATCATCTAAATCAGTATCATCAACATCATCTTGATCTTGATCTGATTCTAATGAATCATCAGTGGGTGCAACAGCCATTGCAGCAAATGGTGAATTTTTCATACTTGATACGTCGATAATTTTCTTTGTTTTCATGTTATCTGGAAAATTAAATATTATAAATGGCTCTTACAGTTTGACGAGTGAAAAGCTTGAATATTGACGAATAAAAGACTTGACTACTATAAGTACAAGGGCAAGCTTTCCTCTCCTTAGTTTTGCTTGAATAAAACATCAATATCAAATTAAAACTATACCAGGCTCCATTAAAACCTAAAAATAGCAGCGGAACTCCACTAATTTCTTGAAGCTCATCAAGTTATGACTCTTGAAGGAGCTATAAAGTACAATGTAGATACAATAGATCTATAATGAGATTAACAGATGATATTCTTTCTTTACAGTCTTACCAGAGCTAGTAAAATTGTATAGGTAAATTGGTAAGTCGGTTATTCGTTGAATATAGATAAAATTTATCTACGGTTAATGTATTTGCTTCTGTGATGGCTAATACACCACATTATAATAAAGAACGTACAGCTTTAATCGTAAGAGTAAAGCTGCTGAAAAAGAACGACGGGGATTCGTTTACGGGTAAAGCTGAAGTAAGCCTGTGGCCATCAGTTAGAGCATTAATATTTACTCACAAGTCAATATATATATACAATTAAATTACCTTTGAAATGTTTTGGGCAACATACAAATTCCACACCACTAAACAATGATATACCACATGGTAACAACATTGCAAATGATCGTAACTGTAGTCCACGTTCACTGCATGCCGCTCCAGCTGTACCATTCCATCGTGAGAATGGCCAACATCGTGTCGCATTATGTACATGATCAAATGCACATCCTTCGGGTACTAATAACGCATCAGATTGAAATGGTCCCTCTAAACATCGGAATGGTTTAATCCAACGTTGTGTTTTGCATTTACCACGTGCTTGATCGTTATTACTTGCACCAGATCGACACCAATTACTCACTTTCATGTAATGACTACTTTCAACAATATTTGTAATATCACGTTTTGGATATACCTAAATTAAATTAATTAATATAATTAATTTTAATCAATAAATCAATCAATAAATAATACATACTTTTTTACAAAAATCTAAAATCATCATTTTCTCTTTTGGACATATTGGTTTTGATGTTAAATCACTTTGCCAATGTCCTTGTTCAGTCATAAATTGTGAATGGAAGTATTCAGGTCCTTGAGGTCCAGAATCACACATTACAGCTACTTGTGGTTCAAAATGTAACATTGCTGGACCACCAATTGCTCCAACACTATCTAAACTACTGTCTGTTGCGTATATTATCTATAAAAAAACAGAAGATATTTAAAAAAATTATATCAAACTTCTTGCTAGAAGTACAAATATATAAAATGTTTTCTACATGGTAGTTTTAGCTGAAGCCCAAGAGGTTTATATTTTTTGCTTTCAGGAGTGGTAGATCTCATTGGAATAAATTAAACTGTTGTTAAAATTTTGTCAATAATAAATCCATGTTCCATGAAAAACATGCCCTCCCTTCAAAAATTTATATACTATATCTAAATTTACCGTTGGAACGGTCTAAACTGCAGAAGACTCGAGACGTCATTGATTATGACAACACTCTTTTTTTGTGTTGGAATTAAGCTTATATAATTAGAGCACTATGCAAAAACTACATTATGAAGTACTTTTGGTTTTTTCTTAGATATATCTACGTCCAAGAACCTTGTATATAACTGTACGATCGACCTGTGTACTTGGTTAAGTCATACTAATTTACCATTTAATTATACCCGACTTCGTAACGGTTGAAAATATTGATCGCAGAAAAGAATGATTGGTATAGGTGTTCACAAAATGAACTATTAACGATAACTCAAAATTAAAAGAGATGACGAGCTGAAATTTTGTGTGTATTCTAGATCTAAAAAGTGAATAGACAAACGGTCTTTAAAACCGTTAGATGTAAAAAAAAAATGTCACGACAAAAAATTTTCCGTCTTTAAAAAAAAAACCTTCTATTTGAAGCTTTCTTCATAAACTCAGTACATACCGGGTTTTTAGTATTTTTTGTTTAGTATTTTGATTAAACTATTTTGACTAATCATGATTTCAATAAAAAAAGTACAATCCGCTTTTTAGAACCATTTTATTAAAAACCATTAAATAAACGAAAATGTTTCATATTGTTCTATCTCGATACGCAAGTATTTCCGAATACAAGTTTATAATTAAAGTTATTTTATTTTCATAAGATCTATTAATTTTGAAATTTATCAATAGTTATTCTAAGGTATTATACATTCTATAGTGTAGTATATATTATCATGTATTTGTAGGAATTTTAAGGATGTTCCAGCATACCACCACTTCTCGACAGATTTTGCTCATTTTTGTTCACAGGCTAAAACGCGAGATAATTAATATCAAAGTTATCATTCTCTCTCATTAGAAGCATGTGAAACTTCATGCCCGCCCAACTATTATCTGTTGTATTAGAAAAAATACTCGACAGAATTTAAAAAAAAACTAGGAGAGTAAAGCTAAATATTTATTATATGTTTTTTAAAAATCGTGTGTCACCGTTTTATTTTCGAAATATAAAAGTTTAAAATTATTCCTTTTCTTCAACATAACATTATTTTGTATATGTGAACAGTGATTTGGTCTATGTGTTGGATGTGTGTTTATGTATTGTATTGGTGCTATAATAAAATCAAACCGGTTTGTTGCACTGATTGCATAACACAGTGCTGGAACGTCCTTAAGTAACATTCAAGATTGGTCTCATTGAAATCAGTCGATTGGAGAAGGAGTTATATGTACGAGGAAGAAAATTAATATTTTAAATTATAGAATTTATTTGTATGATGGGTTTGACTATATTCAAATTAAAATTACAGATATAGTAGAGTCAATATCAATACTAATATTGATATCAATAGTACAGAGCACATAGAATGAAATTTAAGTCATCTTTAATCTCGATCGGACCTTGTGGATCGTAAGAGGTTAACCATCAACAGCGAAAACCACGTTGGGACAACCACCGCCTGGAACATTTTTCTTACGGGGGTTTATATTTTTGTTTTCATGACATCTCCCCGTTCAGTTTATTGAAAAAGTTGATCAGTGCAATTTTGCAGAAAATAAAAATCATCACATTTTTTGCTTGAACAATTTTTTCATAGCGTCTAGAGTTAGGCAGAAATACCGAAAAATAAAAAGTATGAGGCATCAAAAAACGACCTCATTTTTTGAAGCCCCATTGTATTTCTGCCTAAAGTATTGACGCTATAGTTCTAAACAGCTCTTTCATTAAAAACGAAATTGCTCTAAACATCTTTTTCATTAAACTGAACGTTTGGGAAGAAGATATCAATGAATATTTACCCTCGTAAAAAAATGCGGCAGAGGGCGGTTGGCTCAAAGTGGTTTTCGAAGTTGAAGTTAATCCTACTCTTATGATCCCATTAGGTCCCATTAACGATTAAAATTATTTTAAAGCAAAACACTAACTACCGTACACTAATAGTTTTAAAAGATGGCTTAGTATCTTGTATTCATTCTAGAGCATGGTGATGGATGACACTGCGGGTAACAGGGTAACAGTAAGTCTGGCATATATATTTTTGATACACATACAATAATTGTATGATTCTTATACCCAGTATATGTAAATATACAAGGTATATTAAGTTTGATCACGAATTATTAAAGCTTAAAATTATTGATCGTAGGCATGAATGTTTGGCATACGTGTTCGCATGTCCGTCCGTCTGTCTGTGAATGCGATAACTCAAGAACGAAAAGAGATAACGAGCTGGAATTTGTGTGTGTGTTCTAGAACAAAAAAGTAAAGTTCGTTAATGGGCAAAATCAGACCATGTTTGGGAAAAATGGGCAAAACTGCCTATCTTTGAAACCGCAAGAGATATAACAAAAAATCTTCTTTTTAAAATAAACAAGTTTTGTTTGCAAATTTTTTCCATAAACTCAATAGTTTTATCATAATTTGTGCTCAAAAGTTCCTCGAAAATATGCCCATCTTTAAAACTATGAAATTTTTTTTAAATTGTGTGACAATTCAAAAATTTTTAACAATTCAAACATTGATGTACAACTCAGTATATACTGGGTATTCAAACAATTAACGCAGTTGTTACAGTACTTGTTATAATATAATATTGACTTGTCTCCTAGTCGTGTCTGTTTGATCGTCATCAACTTAATATACTATAACTGGTACAATTTAAATATAATAATAACTATACAATCAATGTTCAATAGAATATAACGAACGCCCACTTATTTTATTCATTTCAATCGATCTCTGTTCAATAATCACAACTTTATTTTATTATATATTTTGATAAAGGTCTACGAATATTGTTTCTAAACAATTAGTTCAATATCAAATGATTAAAAGAAAGAAAGACCTGGATTATTCTTATTCTATAGAAGAGCGTTAATTTGATGTTTCTGTTGGATTTGGTGTCTAGTACTTACCTAAAGGAAGACAAAGTAAAATTAAAAAGAAGTGTTTCGTTTTTGAGTTATCGAATTGACGGTCATTGAATAACTGGAACATTTGCATCTATCAAGGTCATATAGGCTAGATGGACGAAACACCCATACCCAAGACCACGACTGCGATGCCAATGGGCGTGAGTGGTTGGACAAGCAAAGCCAATGTCAGACTAGGATGGAGATGCATATTAGAGCCCAAGACCCACATCGGACTGTAGAGCCGTTTGCTTGCTTGTCGAGATTTAAAAAAAATTAAAAAACTTTGACTAATTAATTCTAAAAATTCATAAAAATTGCATCAATATTGGTGGATTCCCTTTTAATATAAATTTGAAGTACATCCCCGCTTCGATGTGATCCGGGCAACTGGTACTAAGTTCTGCCAAAGTACAGTTGGTTGTGCTGATAATGGCACTAAATATCGAAATCGAACAGCTATTGTCATCTAGTGGTCAGCATATGTATTAAAAATTTTAGGTGACGCAAAAATCGTACTTATACCAAAGAATACAATATACACTTATATGTATATTGTATTCTTTGCTTATACACTTCTATGTATGTTGTATTCTTTGCTTTTACATAAAATCTCTATTTTGGTGAACCTGCCGTAATTTTAAATGTAATAGTACATCTCTCAAAAGATTTTAAGATTAATACTAAAATAAAAACATCATGTTCCTATTCCTACAGTCCAGAAAAATTAAAACTATCAATCGATATATTTCATACTTCAAATTTTTTTTATTTTGAATTTTTATGCTATGGTGCTGATATTGTCATAAATTGGTACCATCAAGTAAGCAGAACCTTTCTAATGAAATGTTATCAATGTTAGTACCGATCTCGCTTTAAGCTGGAGAAAATCTTATCACGAAAAAAATAAGGATCATTTAAAATATCGACATGCGATTAAAGTTGATATATTGTATATGTAGTTAGTTAGTCAAGGTAAATGCACAATATCCTATAGATAGTATAGATAGTTATACTTAAAATATATTTTATATAATAATAAATCAATTCGATTTAATTAAATTTTATCTATAAATTATATATTTAATTAATTGATTGTAAAACGGATCTTCTGCTAAATTACTAAGTACTTGTAATTTATATCTTTCTTATACATTGTCATTGAATCTAAATGGATACTAAATCAAATGCGATTTAAATATATACAGTGAAACCTTAGTATAGCAAACCTCAATATCTCTAACAAATTCTTAGAAATTCCCTAGAACTGGACGTAAGAGTTAATGCAAAATATACCTTTATATTACGAATAACTTTTGTAAAAACCTCTTTATAACGATTTTTCAATCATTGCAAAACATAAATAGAAAGTATAATTAATCTCTGCATAAAGTATTCTACTAATCCATCTAACAAGAATTCATGTCACGACAGGTTCAGACACTGTCAGTGACACGATAACTGTCACTGGTGGTAATCAAACTACAATTTATTGCTTTTTCTCTAATCAAGACAAACAAAATGAAAATTAGGCTACCATGATCTTAGACCAACCTAACCTTTATATAACAAACCTTATTGTAACAAATTACTTGGTAGGTATAACGAATATTTTCTAATAACGAATATTTTCTCCTTCAGATTTGTTATATTAAGGTTTCACTGTATATAGAGCAAGGATGTTTATGATTGCTTAAAAACTCAAAATGTATCATAAAAAAAAAGATAATAAACATGTCTTGTTTGGAGTCATAGATTTATTTGTCTACTTCTATGGGCTACACAAGTCCATGTCATTTTTTTAAATTTTATAACTGATTAGTGTCTTACTGATTCGGTTTTCGAAAAAAATTCTTCGGATACAAGATGTTCATTATAAATATAGTAACAACTTTTATTCGAAAATCAAATGCATAAGGCACATATTAATTAAATAAATTTTAAAAATGACATGGACTTTAGTGGCCAAGTGTACATGAATATATTGTTTTATATATGTTGTGTCTTTGTCTCTACGTCGTCTCTGGTACTCTGAAGGCATATTTCGGCTCTTGATCAAGTAAACCAATCATAACAAATAATTAAAGACCGCCAATTTTTAACACAATGATTTTCAACTTGTTTTTCCATGATGATTTGTGTGTAAAAATTAATATATGAATAGCTGAAATATGGCGGAAAAGTGACAGACTCTAACTAGAGGGTCTCTAGCCTACGCCTGTGTAAGCGAGCCTATTATTCTATACTATTATTCAATTTTACGTAAGTAAGCAACTCACTTAACGATTCTATATTTCTGGTGAAATTATTAGGCCGTGAAAAGCTATAATGGAAATGACGATCTCTTTACTTTTAAATCGTAGACTACGTTTCGAATGAAAAAAATCACATAAGCTTATAAGCAAAATCTACATTTTAGCAAAAAAATACACCTAAAAATTGTGAGAAAACCTTAAAAACCAACTTTTCCTATACATCATCTTGGAAATGAGATAATTTTCAAACGACTGAACAGATGTTTATCAAACATGGCTAAGAATCTCCACAAGGAAACAAGCTATCTAATAAAAAACCGCATTCAAATCGGCCCATGCGAGAGAGCTACCATGCCAGACAGATCCACAAGTAGATAAGACATTGACTTCAAAATTATAACACACCCTATTTTTGTGTTTCACAGATTCAGCTTCCAAACGTCACTGATATGCAAGGTTTGACTTATAACTTACAGTAGCTGAAGATTGTTTGGAAAGAACACAAAATATTGCTTTTAAAAATTATTATTACGTATTTTTTGACAGAATTGTTTTCCGACTTTAGAAATAATCACAAAGCTCCCGTTGATCTTATATTAAGTAGTAAGCATTACCTAAAGTGTCGGGATGTCCGTTACACATACCAAAATTGTGTAAGGGTAAATATACATCATAAAACTCGTATTGAATTCATACAAAGCATATGAATCCGACCCCTAGAAGTATGAATTTAAATTAACCATAAGGTGTGAATATCCTTATTTAACACAGGATATCCGTTTATAAGATTATATAACATATCATATGTGATATGTAACTTTATATATTATGGTGCACCTATAATTTTAAGATTTTATTTTTATTGTGATAGATAAATAACTAAATACAGGTATATTATCCAAATACAGGTATCTATATTATTTTTTTACTATTTCATCTACAAAAAATGGATCATGTAATATGTTATTTGCATTGGGCATGCGCAGTTATATCATAGCTACAAGATTGTCATTTGTCTTATTATTATACTCTGTACATAGGCAGAGCACTATATACAGAGTATATAGTGCATGTATATATATATATATATGTATATATATATATGTATATATATATATACATAAATATATAAGGGTATTATAAGTTTAGTCCAGACTCTGTAATGGTTGAAAATATTGATTGGAGAAAGTTTTGCGAAACTTTTTAAGATGGTATAAACAAACTAAATTTAAAGCCAATGTATATAAATATAACATGTGCCTTTGTATTTTTTTTTAAATCGTGTTTTACCGTTTTGTTTTCGAAATATAAAAGTTTAAAGTTATTTATTATTTCAAAATTACATTATTTTGCATATATGAATAGTGAATATATCTGTGTTGTGTATGTGTGTATATGTATTTGTTCTATAATAAAAGCAAACCGATTTTTTCTCCTGATTATATAAGACAGTGCTGGAACAACTTCAACTTAGATATATATTCATATATACCCGACTAGCAAACATAATTATTAAAGGCCAAGTTAAAGGCACTAAATATGTAATAAAAAACCATCATTTGAGTGTATAACAAAAAGAAATATTAGCATATTTTATATCTGATATTTAATACATATTTCCAACTCAATGGTACGTAATTAACTAATCACACAATATCAAACATATAACATACTTAATCAACTGTAAACTTTGTTCTCAATCAAATTTATAGTAAAACAAGTGAAAATAACAACTAACTGAGTTAATGACTGAAATACCCAGTATAGTCGTATATATACTGAATTTATGTAAAAATGTTTAAAACAAAAGATGTTTATTTTAAAAAAAGACACATTTTTTGTCTTTACATATTTACTGTTTCAAAGTTGGACGGTTTTGTCCATTTTGCCCAAGCATGATTCGATTCACGAACTTGACCTTACTTTTTAGCTCTAGAACACACACACACAAAATTTCAGCTCGTTATCTCTTTTCGTTTTTGACTTATTGTCTCCACAGACAGTCAGACGGATATGCGGAAATGGCCGATCAGGCCATTTTATGAACATCTATGCCAAACATTTATGTTTGCGTGAAAATATTTTCAAGCGTTAGAAATTCGGGACTAAACTTAATTTACCTTGTATATTTACATATACTTACCGGGTATAAAAACATGCACTTCTATAATATACTATGCTGATCGCTATTGATGAGATTGTGCAACAACTCACGAATGAAGTTTTGGTTTTGGTCGTAGATTCAGTTGGGCCAGATTTGACCCAAAACCGAAACTTCGGATATCGGACAGTACTAAAAACTTTTATTCGAATCGAATAAATAAGGCACAAATCAACTATAAAATTCTAGAAAAGAACTTTTTTGACCCATAGTACACATATCTTTTTTACATACACGATACATCCATTTCCTTGGCATCATTACAAACTGCCGCATGTAAATAGACATGACTGCAGCGTACATATTATTAGATTTATAATGATATTGGATTGGAGTTCTGTAAGAAAAAAACTTTCAGATTTAGCATATTAATGATGTCAGATAATTTTATCTAACACGAATTTTGAAATTCGTTTATTTAATGTTAGACATACCGAAACTTCGTTTATGATTAAATTAACAGGATAACTCTTCTTCATGAACAGATACAAAAATTAATTACAAATCAATAATTATTTTTGTAAATTCTATATTATGCCAGAATACGAAATACAAATCAAATCGAAAACGATGATTACGAATTGTGTTTGAAACAAGACGTTCACTATTTAGACAGAGGTTAAAATTTGAGTCCCAGTGGTTACATTATCTTTTGCACAATTTTAATTTAAAAATTAATTAGTAAAAATTGTATAGAAACAAAGTTAAGAGGAAAACATAGTCTCTGCAGACAATTTTGATTTGATTGCGAAAACAGCTACTGCTGTTCTTGGCAAGCATTCTTGGCACTGGAAAACGAAGAAAGGAAAATGCATCTTTCTATCAACCGAAGAAAAAAAACCAAATATATGCACTGTATCAGGAAAACTGATAATACAAATTTAAAAAAGTAAATAGCTTTACATACTGAATATCAGAAGTGAACATAATTAATAGCATCATAAATCTAACCTGAATTGTCACTGTACAAATACCTTATCAAGATCACCCTTATTTATTCCTCTAAAATCTGGATCATGACTAAAAATGAGGAAAATATTCTTGGTATTTTCAAACGAAAAATTCTATCCGGAGGAATTAAGATAAGATATTTTGTATAGAAGATTAAATCCCCAGCATTATAAGTAGCTAAATATATGGAAATTCATAAAAACTATTGAGACTCAAATGGGCTGACCACGTAATACGCATGATAGAAGATAAATGTACCAAAAAAAAAAATTGTTTTGGCCATGACACTGAGCACTCGAGTAAGACATAGACCCAAACTAAGCCAAGCTGTTTCGAAAATTATTTTAACATTCTAAAAGTCAAGGGCGGGCTGTCGATCCATTGAAGAATCTATTTAGTGTACAACTCAAATAAAATGAAAATTCGATACAATTTAATCCTTGACTTGCTTCTAACAAAATATACCATACACAACCCCTTCTAGTTCCTTTCTTCCATTCTTTTGAATTTGGAAATGTATATAGCCAATTAGTTTGAAAGCCATAATTCGTATCACATTTTTCCTGGTGAGTTTTCGTTCATTAATTTAAATATTTAGTTCAATTTTCATTTCGATTATTACGATTGATATACTAAAAATTATATCGATATTTTTCACTTTTATTATGGTCCATAATTGAAAGGAATATTTTGCATACATTATAATATTATACATATACTTTGAAAACTAACCGCGGTATGACGTTTACAGAGAACTGCAGCTTATTAAAACATTATATAATTATTATGAATGAATATAAATGTCGGCTACAATATATAACAGTAACTGATTATTGACTATTTTATTTCAAGTATAAAATTATTTATATAAATAATAAATTAATATTAAAGTGATATAGATTGCCTATGTGTGGCTCAAATTTATGTGCTATCATACTAACAATATCGAATAGTGTGTTCAGATGAACTACTCTTGCCATTCAGGAATCAAAAATCTTAAAATAAACAACTATTATATATAAACTTGCACCCGGGAATGTACCAGGATATAACGAAAGGGTTACCAACTCTCCAGCAGATTTGATTGGGAAATCTACCAAATTCTGGTGAACAAAAATTTAGCTAACCAAAATTAATTTATTTGTTTATACTGTGTCCCATGTCGTAAGGTATTCGATGACAATATTGAAAGCACGCTCAGTTTTAGGGTAGCGCTAACAGTACCCTAAAGGTTAATTTAGTAACCGAAGAAATAACACTGCATTTCATTTACTTTTAAATATTTATAAAGGATATTAATTTTTAATAATGGGGGCTGGGAACTGTAATACAGGGAAACGGAAACTAAATACAAATGCCGTAGGGTGGTTTTCTCTCTCTCTTTTCAACTAATTTTTGCAAATTCGTTTCATTGAAACATCACCAATATAATTGTACCTAGTATCTTAAGAATAAAGATTTTCATTAAAACTTTTTTGCATTAAAATACGCAGATTTTATTTGCAACAACTTATGATAAATTTGTCTATTTAACTAGTCTTAAGAGATTTTAAAAATTTTGTGATTCCCTCTCCTTTTTTCCTTAACCGAATTAGATAAAATTTCTTTCAGATCATATGGACGTTAATACGCTTCGATTGACACCTGAACGAAGTCCATAACATTTTAGGTTCTTGAGATTTCGTGTACGAAAAACTGTCTACGGCTTACGAACACACAGCCATCTTCACAAAAATGGTGTTAATAGACTCTGGTGACCGCATAACGTGAAGATCTGGTGAAAATTTTGATTTCGATTTTCGGACCGATTACCATAACTTCCTTTCCTATAAGTACAGGGAAGTTAAAAATTCAAAATATCCTGATCTCCTGACAAGATCATGCTGTCTTCTGACTTTCCGGAATTTTGAGGTTGTACCCTTATATAACGATATTCCTTATATAATATTCAGAATTTAATGTACTTTATCGAGTAAATTTCCCACAGCTTCAGCTGCGCACACCACCAAGTTTGTTATTAACCTCGCCGCTTGAAATTTCATGATCTTATTCACGGCGAAAATCCGGCGTTATTTCTCCACTTACGTCTAGGACTACCAGACTTATTTGCCGTATTTTCTCAGTCATTTAACAGAAATTGCCGGGCATTCATAGTATTATTTCATACCTATGTAAATTACTATATATACTAAATTAGTTGTCTCATTCAATTATGGAAGAAATTTCCAGTATTTTCGAGGAACTTTCCTATATAATTCCCGGGTTTTAAGTGTATTTGTCAATATATATATAGGTCTCTTCCATATTTATAAAAAGCTATCACAATCATACATAATCCATTGATGGCAGTTAATACTAAAATGAACAACATTATTAAACTGAACAGGCAGCAAATACTGCAAAGAATGTTTCATATCGTTATATTTGAATACGGAAAAATTTCTAAACACAATATGACTAAAAGTTTATTTAAATCACTTCTATCATTCTTGAAATCTAAAAGTAATAATTCCGAAACAGCCTGCATAATTTCATAGTTCTTGCCAAGAAATGTCTCAAACTATTCGGTACCTCTGTTGTATTGGTTAACTGACTGACTGACTCACTAACAATGAAAATCGATTGTTAGTTGTGACTCATTGAATATTTAAAAAAATATTATACATGTACATATAAATATTATTATGCACGCCATTTTTTTTATTATAATTTATAATCGAATTCTAAAAATTATGTATTCAATTCACGATTTTTATTATTTTGAGAGGGACAATACCTAACAACAGTTGATGAATATCGGTATAACTTTACCGTGTTGTTGTAAAATAAATCTTTCGTGCTTATAAAATAAATCTTCCTTTACTTGTCCCCTCACAATAAGTTTGTGATATATGACTGAGTGTACAAGTTGTGTGATAATTTTTACCTCATAAAATAATGTTTCCTTTGTTTATTCACCCTTAACTGACATAGTGTGATCACTTATTTTTATTATTTCCTAGTCTTTAGCTTTAAAACTTCGTCATAGCTTTATGCAATTTCATTTTGACACTTCATTACAAATATAGTGGAAATTTTTAGAATTGTTTGTTCTCTATTAACTTCGCAATGGGTAGTTATTGTATCTGGCCGGAAAATCGTTAAAATAATTTTCAATGTTTTATGTTTCAAGGTCACGCGGGTGGGGAGAGTTCATGTTCATATTTATACAATCTCACCTATCCTTTATTATCGTTTCTAGGATCCCTCTTGTTTCATTTTTAACTTTACTGAGAATCCCTCCGTTGCTCAGGTCCTTAGATAGCTGTCTAAGACGTAACTACTTAGACGTAAACATACTAAATACGTAAATTTAATTACGAAAATCCTAGAGTTCTCTTTGATTATGTTAATAATCTTTATTATACTGAATATATTTGGATCTCGATAAACCATGGTGCCCACAACTTTTAATTAAATAAATTTCCTTAATTTGTGCAAATTTCATTAGGAATTATTACATTTAACGTAATAGCTTAAAATGAATTTGAAGACGTTGGATAACAGCAAAATTATCCACATATAAATTGGTTGCTATCAAAGATTCAAATGTGCCATGGGATGAATTAATTTAGACTTTCTGTCTTCTCCCAGACGTTTTGAAACATTATATTTCCCTGAGTGTTTCAAAAACTTTTTTCCCTGTCATTTTTAAGATTTATAGGTTTCATTGTTAAATTTCATAAATACTACTTCATATTTTGTTTTTTTTCTTTACGAATTATTTTGTGATATTTTTGTCTCAACAATGGCAGTGCAAAGATATTTAGCAAAGTGTTAAAATATAAATACTTTTTAAATAACAAAAACGTTTTTTACATTATATTCTTTTATATAGGTACGCCATATTCAGTAAAGAATGATATCATCATTATAACCCATGAGGACACATGGAACAACATCAATACAATTCGAACGACATTTAATGTTTCAAAATCAATCCTGTAGTTTAGAATAAAAGGACAGATAAACTATGTACTAAATTGTTGAAATTCTAATCATCCTATTTTTGTTTGTTGTACTCGCACTATTGAACAATCATTTATCTCCTGACAATTACAAAATAAATAAAAATTGAAATTTTCATATTGTAAAATAATTAAAAATATTAAATAGAAATTTGTCAATATTTTCTATATTTCGATAATAGATATAGATACGATATATAGAAACACATAGAAAAAATCAATATTTTAATTAGAATAACAGGTGAAATATATACAAATAGTTTGATATAAAATAAGCTAGTGAGCTATAAAATAAAACGCAACAACAAAATCGATCGGAGCTAATAACCTTAAGAGTTAGTCATCATTCCTTTCATCCATATCATATATAACATTTCTGTATTTGTATAAGATAAGATATTAAAAGAGCTATATATATATACGACTACTACTAGAAATATAATATTTTAGGAGACATAAAGGTGCCACAAACCAAATGAAACCAGTGCCATCCAACTTTTAAATGAATATTACAACAATAAATACACAGGTACCCTATATTGCTACACAATTGGAGTGATAATGTTATTATTACAGAGGTAAGTAAAGGTAAAATGTACAAAAAAAAAAGTGAAAAAAATAACCGAACAAAGTAGGTAATTTAAGGAGCAGGTGGGTAATTGATATTTACAGGTCAGGTGTGTGTTAGTAAAAAATAAATAAAAGAAAGCATAAAAATTAATAATTTTATTAAAAATGAAATAAAATCTTTAATAAAAAAAAAAGATTGTATATATAATAATAATAGTGTGATTATTTTAAAAATCAATGTTCTAACGTCGGCTCACTACACTAATATAAGAGTGGTATCATGGCCGAAATTATTATATATACATACATACGATATTTAAATGATATAATTTTATAGAAAACATTTTGAAATTGATACAAAATAATTGATATTAAATACCTGAATATTGCAAAACATTTGAATATACACATAAAGCACCCAAAAACCGGTTGAAAAACGTAACATTTTGTATTTTTTTATATTATTTGAGAGTATTTTAGTAGTAACACACAAGAGAAACACAGTTAACTCTTACAATGGGAGTTGTCAGACTGCACCAAACTGCAGCGCTATTATCGACAATCCTCTTTACCACTACTCTATAACGAATACGACTGTCGACTGCTCGACTATACTGAATACTCACTGTACGGAGTGAGACCAAATGTGAGACTTTATTCAATAGTATAATATTGTTTTCTGTTATAATACTATATGTGTGTAATAATACTATATACCAAATACCAGCAACGATGAGCCATCTACAAACGAATTAAAGCTCTCACAATATCGTCGTTCTTTTTCAATAGTTCAACATTTTGATTAAACTTTTAGATAAACATTGAACGGAAAAATCTCAGATTTTTTTTTTTTTTGCATATATAAATACTGATTTTACTGTCACTTTTAAGTGTTGGTAGTCACAAACCGATTAAGTTAGTAGCGAGTACACCGCTTTTTAACCCGAAATCGAATTATAATTTGCAAGCGTATATAAAAGAAAAGCTTAACTTCGAATGTGGTTGGTGGTGAACTTTCTTTTCCGAGTAAAAATACAACCAGTTATCCAGTCAATATACCAATATGGAAAAATATTAAATTAAAAATATTAGATTTAATTAAAAATGTAATTTGTGGGATAGAAACCAAATGTTTATTTTGCCTGATAAATAATCAATCAATAGTTTATAATCAATATATAATGTGTTCGAAAAGGTATCTAAATATGAAAGGAAATTGAGATTTAGTAGCGAATACACTACACGTTCAAGAAAGCTGGTTACATGTAATATACATTTTGAAACGTCGGTTTTCGGTCAAATATGTCAGTTTTGTATCCGTACAGTTTTGCTCCTTCGGTTAATTTTATGGAAAAAAACACGATGTTAGAATCCTTCATGAACGAAGGCACCAATAGACACCAATATTCATAGCTACAGCAAAAAAATCCAAAGTGGTTGTTTTTCTGATAGTTGATAACGCATCTAAAACATAGAATTCTGATAAAAATGCGATGAGTATTCGATTAAGTTTACTGGTGCATGATAAGAAAAGAAAGTCTTGAAAATCGAGACACAATGTTGTGTTCTATTTATATTGAGACTTCACATCTATTCTCAATAAATAATTAAATGTAAGTCTTTCTTATGACAAAAACTGCGATGCAAAAATGAACGCCAAAATACGCCTAAGATATCATTATTTCAGATAAATTGGCAGAAAATTTGTCACAGTGACTATCGAAGGCAAAACTGGAGAAAAAATGGCGAAGAAATCACCTGTCGGATCCTAAACAAAAAGCTTTGATGCATGTCTAAATACACGGAAAAAGAGCTTACACGGGATAAGGAAGTTCGAACATAACGTTTGGAACATAACTTCTTGTGTTTACATCTTGTTTACTTAATTGCTCCAATTAACCGCTAACATATAAAATCCGTATGAGATGCCATGTCAATGCAATTAATTGATCCGTCTACATCAGAGACACGTATAAATAAATACTGCTGCACCATTCGTATTTTATACCTTAGTGAGAATGTGGAATTCTAGGCTAATTAAACTTGGGTTAAATATGAAGAGTCACTGTTTGTGATGTTTACTCTATCCATATGAAGTATATTCGTATATATATGCCTTCTTCAGTGACTCGCTCACTCACTCATGTAATTTTGTAGCTGGTTCATTCTACATGATTCTATAGCCGTATGTCTATCATCTATGTATTGTATTCTGTTTGTATATATGATATTTGAGATCATAACAAAATACTACATCTATGATATCATCATAAATGATACTCTCAATATATTATTATTTAACCATCAAACCAAATACTTTTTTATAGCATACCGAATACCAACCATACAATTAGTGTACTCTAGTGACATCATCACATATTATTGAACCATCAATATAAGTATCTGTGGATATTTAACGGCTACATAAACTTCAAAAAGTTTGAAGAATACATCTCCAAAAATATTTTTTTAAATAAACGTATGAGTCTACTACATTACTTAACACTTGTAAAGAAGACTCAGTCATAGCTTTGTTTCCTACACAATGACGTCATATATAGCTACATGACTGTAGTGTTTGAGCCAATCAAAATGTAAATTAAAAAAAAGATCTTTAATATTCCAAATATAAGTTTATTTTAACATACGAAAAACATCAACACACTATTTATAAATTTACCAACTTTCGCTGATATTCGTCAATAATTGTTCTCTACTGGCAATAGAAAATAAGCGATACTGTATCTGGTGGTCCTACTATTTTGGTGGTTTTCAACTATTTTGTTTGCATAAAATTACTATAATTAAATCATTACAAGTAATAAAACTTGTTACAAAATATATTAAAAAGCGTTAAATATTACAAGACCGAAATGTGAAAAATTAAAACAATTATTTTTGACGGATTTATTATTCAATCTGTAATAACAGTTAAATAAAATTCGTAAAAAACTAATTATATCCGGTATAAGACAAAAATTCGAAAATTGTCAAACATCCAGTTGATATAAGAACGAATGCGTACCGAAATTCAAACCGTAGACGGTTTGATTTTCGACTAATTTAGAACTAAGATAGCATATAAAACGAAGTAGAAAGATTTGAACGAATGATTTTGTATTTCTAGGGGCATGAACGATGTATGACATCTATAAAATTTTTACCAAGATCTTAGCATGTAACCATAATTTTTCTTCGAAATCGATTTAAAAAATAAATAACCATATACATTTTTTGCCTTATTGAAAATTTTTATAAATAATCGGAATTATTTTTAAACTAATATTTAATGAGTACCATCAAAAAAAAGGAAGTTATTTAAAAAAAATAATTTGTAAAGCAAAACAGTCTTTTAAATAGTGGAATTATATTTAAAATAGAAAAGCATTCTATTAAAAAGCAAACAATATTTTATTATGTTATGGCCTAAAAGGTATATACAAATTAATCTTTTAAAAAATAAATAAAAATATGAAAGTTATATTTATAAGATGATTATGTAGTGGGTGGTACAAAAAGCAAATAAAAAATATAACAATACACATTATTTTTATCTACAATATTATAATAATTTTTAATACAAGGCCACTTATATACTTAAATATGTTTTTTGTATTTATTTCAGTCATATTTTAATGAATGACATATATAAAATAATTATTAGTATTTTTTATTTTCATTTCCATATTTTCTTCATTTATTTGAATGCATTAAATGCTTTATAAAAAAATCATTTACAGGATATATTTTTAAAAAAAAGTATATATACAAAATGTTTTAAAGTTCATTGACATTACATAATATAATAGATGTCACCAGCATATTATATACAGGCTGTAATCATTAAGACTAGACATTGGGATACGACATTTGCAACAGTGTATAAATGAGTATAGGAAATAATAACATACTTATTTGTAAAGAGAAAAAGAAACAGAAATACATATATTATTATTGAAATAATATAGCCTCTTTTTCTCTTTAGAAATACATATATAGTCTCTTATACATATTTATACACTGTTGCAAATTTTGCATCCCAATGGCTGGTCTTGACGATTACATCCTGTATAACTATACGTAATGATTACATTATATAAAGGTATTAAAAAAAACCCCAAATTATGGTATCTTATAATTTAAACTTGTGACTCTTCAAAGTAATGTTAATTGCAGATTGTTTTCTTTTAACATTGATTCGCAATTGGCAATAAGTTGGAGTAGTAAATGAACAGATTAAGAGATCGAATTTTTAATAACAAATAAATAACAAGATAATAGTAAGAAACATAAATATAATTTAATATAGATCAAACATATGACACACTTTGTTTGAAGAATAGAAGTTAACAGCTGTTTATTTACTACTCAAGCGAATCCCCAAAAACTATGTTCGGGAGCTACGATCTTATTTTCAACAAAACTGTAACTTAGAGTAAGGAATTATCGGCCATTATTAGTCTTCTTGTTGGCTGTAAATTCGGTTTCATGGTAATAATCAATATACCTTTATTTATAGATTTTGTTTTAATTTTTATGTAACATACTAATATAAATTGTCTGCTATTGTTAGTCATATTGTAGCGCCGAAAAATTATAATTACAATTATGTAATGCCAATCATTAATGAATTACATTGTATTACTATATACAAAGTTTCTATTTGCACGTTAACTTTAAAATAATTCAAAAAAAATTATTTACAAGTTAAAATTGTTGTTTACTTGATGTCATGGATACTCCATATAAATATTTTTTAAGGTTATTGAGAACTGACATGGAGTAGGGGCTTAATTAATATGGCTGACTTTAGATTGCAAATTTAGAATAAATACGTGTATTTTGAATCAGTGGCAGTTAATTGAATAATTTAATGTTTTCTTAGAGTGAAATTTTTATCTGGGCAGGTTCAAATGTTGCTAAAAAAATAACTTCTTTGCTTTTAGTAGTATGCAATGCAACCTTATCATAGTGAGAATTCTAACCACCAGACGTAGTGATCAGTTCCCAATCAAAATTCACTATATATAACGTTCAATAGTCCACATGATATTATTATATTGACTTAAATTTATTAATTCCCAAATCAATTATCTGTATTATTTAAATACGTATTTCCAAGTAGTTATCGTCAGCATGAATTAGCTAGTCGTAATTATTGTCCAGAAAGATATGCTTCTCTTTCTCATATTTCGATATCCTGGTTACTAGTTCAAATCCGAATTAATTGTTATTTTGAACATTATGAAATCATTTTAAGTTTTACAGGTATAAGTTATTGAATAGAGAAAACTATCGGTAAGTTATTCAAGTCCCAAGTTAACTAGGCCTAAGAATGTTTAAGTTTTTAATTACTTCAAATTTTGTATTAAAATTTTTAAAGTTAGCGTGCAAAAATCAATGGGGATTATTATATTACTATAAAATAAATATTTAATTAGTTCATAATATAAACAAATTATACATGTAAAAAAGAACACAAATAATATGACAAATAAAATGCAAATGGTGGTGGATCCATCCCATGATAAATCTTGTAACAACTATTTGAGACCAATCACAAAGAAATTCTTTATGATCACCAAGTCAGTAAATACAATAAGCTCTCAATACTTAGACACATTTCAGACAAGGATGCATCGAAATCGCCGAATAGTTAGGAGGCTGTAAACGTTTTTTTTAAATAGTAAAAACTGATGTATAATTACATGTAATGACATTCTTATCACTCAACCTCTTCACCCAAAATGAAGCTTTTAGTAACGTCAAATTAGACAATGGGCTGGATTGCAGAGAGTTTACTTGTATTTAAACAGCGACAGAATTACGGCGATTTTAACCCATTTTACCATATTTTATAGATGAAATTTAAAATTTTTGTCGTAGATTTTTAGTTTTGCCACTGAAATAAAAATTATTATCGCCGAAAATATTTCTTTCTTTCTATCCATTATCTTAAATATGGAAAGTAGTCAGGTTTAATTTTCGCAACAGCCCTTAAATGTAACTTAGGATTTAAAAATAAAAATCATTCTCAACTTAAATGGGGCATCGTGTAACAGTGCTGAATGTAATAATCTGTATCAAATAATAAATTTAAATAATTATTAATATTGTATTTATCACATTTTAATTTCAAAAATATTTTTTTCCACCAGTGGGATCAAAATTTATTTCTATTGCTCCAAAGTTCTGACAAAAATAATACATTTATTTTTAAGAGATAAAAACATTCAAGAAAAAGTGATTTTATATATTTTGAAACAGTAGGCACTTTCTAACCGCGCGTTTAACTTTATTTATATGTCATATTACAAATAGTACCACTTAGAATGTTTCAACAGGTTCAATTGAATTACTTTTGATTGAGTATACTATATGCTTTTGATTGAATGTACGTCCCTGGTGATTATGTAAGCAGCTCCTGCGTTTTGATTCAATTGTTACTGCCAGAAACAATATTTTGTCATAAAAGAATTTCTATCGATTTCAAACATTTATACATACCGAAATTGTTGAAAGGCTTTGAAATACATCGTACGAACGTTGCCGGCGCTCTAGACTGCACTGTATTACTTTTATCACAATTTTAAAACAGACACTGATTTCGATGCTCAATGTGGAAAAAATATAACAGCAAAAGAAAATACATCATTTTCCCTTAATGGAATTGTCATTGGAATTCAAATTGGATTTCGTGGAAAATGATGCATATCTTTATTTATGTAAATAAATTATTCTTATTATTTTCATTACTATCATGATGTATTGTTGATGTATCACTTGCTATCAACTCATGCTGATGTTGATCATGTTGATGTTGATCATGCTGTCCAAGCGGATCCTCAAGCTGATCATGCTCATCATCTGAATAATAGTCATCGTGATGTTCATCATCTGATTCACTATCACTTTGCAAATTGATAACAAATGATTCTAAATGTTGATCACGATACAATTCTTTCTTAAAATCATTCTCTTGTAATTGTTCAGCATGTTGTACACTCTGCTCCCAAACCTCACGACTCGTTTGATCTAGTACATGATTCACTAATTGTTCAACATCAGCAACTTTACATGTAATATTTCGCTCGGCAACTTCACTCTTTACCTGAGCCCATACCATTTCAATTGGATTATACTGATTATGATATGGGGGTAAACGCACTACAGTGTGACCTTTTTCTTGAGCTATGGTGTCTAGTTCGTAAGATTTTGATTTGGGTTGATGGAGTTTTACAAGGGAGAGTAATTCGGCTCGAGTTTGTTTGGTGTCATGTGGTATACCTGTAATGAGATGTTTAAAATGTTACGTCTCCGGTGAGCGATTCAAAAATATTGTTTATATTTTGCGGATATTCATCCGATAGAGGGAACCGATAAAACAGTTAATAAGTGTCAAACGCATAAAATTTTGTCATTCATAATTAATTGTTGAGGGCTATACTTATTGAATGTGAAGCAATAAAAATTATCAAGTTTTAGTTTATTTAATTTAAAATATTTTTAAAAATGGTATGTTTTTTGGCCTATATGGCTATAATCATACAGGTTGTAACACGTATGCCACTTTGATAATTGTCTCATATAAAAACTTATTCTGAGAGGAACATGTCTCAAAAATAATGAGGCCATGGAATACTAAGGGTTTATGGGACCATAAATATCAATAAACCTCAACAAATTTCTTTTTAATTAAAATTAATAGAATTTTTAATTTTTTATAAAATTAGAGTTGTAGGCCGGTATTATTAGAAATACACCGCTATATAATAAATCGTTACCTACCATAACGCCATAACCATTCCACAATATCAGCTTTTCGTGACCCAGCACCTGGAACTAAATCTAGTAAACGTGAATGATGTTGTGAATTATCCATAACAATAATCGATGGTTCCTGTAAATTGTGCAGGACTTTAACAAACCATGATTTAAAAATATGCGTATTCATTTCATTAATTTGTCCCGTCTCTTGATTTTTAGTTTTTGGTTGAAATACTAATTTGCACTGTGGTAAAAATCCTGTTTTCGAAGATCCTACATGACATATTACAATTGAATTCGACCCTTGTTGTTCATGTTTTGATTTTTTTTGTTCTTTATTATTGTTTTGAGCTAAATTTGTTAAACTGAGCGTATAATTTGGATCCACCGAGCTTTCTCCCACGTAGTAGGTAGTGCGTTGATCAGTTTTACGTAATTCATGCATCGTACGTAAAAATTTCACTCGAGCAGCTACTATATCCGCACGTTCCATTAGAAACTTGCGCCCATCGGGTGCTTTACGATAACTAAAACCTAAGTCCTTTAATATTTTACGTAATGCGTTACATGAACCTTGAAAATTGATTTTATTCGTGATAACCGGTAAAAGTTGTTTAACTGTTGGAAATTGTTTTTGGTCGTAAAATTCATGAACTGTTCGCCGTAAAATAAAACAATCCATATCGTCTAAACGATTAATTTTATCTCGTTTCATTATTGTCATTCCATTACTGTTGTTTGCGATTGTTGTATTAGTTGGAGTTGTACGAGTTTTTACTGGTGATTCAAATACCGGTTGTTCATTTGTTTCCAAAGAAATCCGACCTTCTTTAATAATCCGCTGTACAGTCCTTTTACCAATTCCGCATGCTTGAGCTGTAAGTTCTTGTGTTTTAGCAAATTTCACCGGTTGCTGACATTGTTGACGCATGTGCATTGCCTTCAAAAACATGTACACATTGAAAACAATTCCACGTCCTTGTTTATCGATAATTTCTCGCGTGGTTTTTCGTTTTGTAATTTTTTCTTTCTTAATTTTTGGTGTTTTTTTTATTAATTTTTCTTTACGTTGTTTTTTTACAGCACCCCCACTACCTTTATCACCCGCGCTACCTTTTTGTTTTTTTACTTTTTGTACAATTTCCGTTTGTTGTTGAGGTTGTGAAGGTTGAGGCTGTAATTGTAGCTGAAGTTGAGGCTGAGACTGAGCCTGAGATTGTTGAGGCTGCGTTGGTCCTGTTAATAAATGTTGTTGTACTACTTGTATTGTTTGTAGTTGCGTTGTTTGTTGTTGTATTTGAATAGTTTGATGTTGTTGTACTTGGTGGGTGCTCCCACCACCACCCGGCACCCCGGGCGGGGGATGTATTGCTTGAACAGTGAACATAGTTGTAAAATCAATTGTTAATTTGTTTGTAAACTATTTAACGTTAATTCAGTTGATTTTAAATTTTTAAGCAAACTCAATGCCTGTGATTTGTTTATTAAAACACGTTCTTGTTTATCTTGTATTTTTAATTCCAAGTAGATAAAACCAGGTACGGGTGATTCTAATACTTGAACACCTTGTAGACGATTTACTAAAAAAAAATCCAAGATGACAAAGTCATGTTCATTAAAAAGTATACATAAATATTTCAGTAGTGTTCTTAACAAAAGTATTAAAAGTACTATATTTTGGACATTTTTTAAAAGGAAATCAATGAAATATTTAATATTCACTATTGTTAATTTTAACTATCATAAATAAGACAATAAACAAATATATACGTCATTTTCAGAGACGTGTGTCATTTAAGGGATAAATTCTTTAAAATAATAACAGCCTGTTATTAACAGGTACAGGAACCCTTACTTCGTAATGATTGATTCCGTAACTGTTTCGTTAAAATATCTTGACGATCCACATAAACACGACGTAATGCTTGACTATGTTCCTGTGGAAGTCCCAATTGCTGTAATTCGCTGGCTAAAGCTGATTCATCACAACCATGTCTTACAGCTGAATTCAATATGAAATTGATACATGCAATCGTTCCTTTTAGATCTCCAATATTATCTAAAAATATACAAATTGGTTAATATATTATTTTATTGTCATTGATAGAAAATATTACCTAATTTTGAATCACTTAGTAACTTCCGAACTTTTTCAATCTACAAAACCAAAATCAATTAATAAAAAATATTAATTTGATAGTTTTGAATAACTTACATTTAAACCTTTAACATCTAACCAAGAATCAGCAACAACTTGTGCTAATAATTTAAGTTTAATTGAACTTAGACGTGATAGCGAATTAATTTCCGCAAGAACCCAATCGGGGCAATCAGCATCTCCACAAAAACGAAATCTCTACAAATAGAATGTAAAATTAAAAATATGATGAGTTTTAAAAATAAAAAATACCTACTAACCATTATCAAAATAAATTTTAAATGTTGTTTATTTTCCAAGTGTGGAATATTCAAATAAGTTTTCAGAATGTAACATAAATATCATGTAATGGCGTCTGCCTGAGAGAGATAATCTACAAAATAATATTTGATATTCATTTATATTTGAAATGATTTATAACATACATTTATTGAATATATGATTCAATTATTATTAAATAGTTAATTCACTTACAATCTTTGTTATTTAATTTATTAATAATAGTTGTTATTTTTTATTTTACTGAATATTTTTATTAGTTATCTGTTACAATTTTAATTTTTACTGAACCAAGACAGACAGTAATACCAATCTACATTTGCATGCTTGTGGGTAGAAAACTAGAAACAAATGAAATATATCCCTAATGACTAGCTATCAATTTTTTTTAAATTTAAAGTTTAAACAGTTTAAATTAATACGCGTGGAGCTTTTTGGTTAAGAGAAACTTCGAGTTGATAAGTGTTTTAAAGTGTTCGAGAAGTTTTAAACGTAGATTTCAGAATCATAGGTTAGTTTATGTCAACTGTTTGTAACATATATGTAGAATGTACTTATATAATATTGCTAATTGGGTATAATGAAAACAAGTGAAAATACAACTGCGCTTTTCCTTTCTTTATCTCACTTTAGCTGGAATCTTACCACATACATGCTTTAGCAGTATTGGAGAATTAAATGTATGGTTTGTAACAATTTTTAATAACCGTATTGTGTAGTATGTACAAATTAAAATATGTAACGTTCAAATTTCATAATCAAGTTGTGTCTCACTAGAGCTGGCACAGATTCAGAAGTGTTATTTCGATTAAAATTTGTTAATATTTTTATAAGGAACATCTTTGTTATTCTAAGTTTTGAACCACGGCTTACCCTTTTCGAATTAAAATTTAGGAGTGGTAGAAAAAGATTCATTAACCAATAACTAATTGCAATCTACTTTAACCAATATAATATGAAATTACATGGGTTAGGTAAAACGGGTACAAAAAGTATATTGAGAATACTTTCACAAATTATATGGGTAACAATACGGCTTATATGAAAGTGGTGGATGGTTTCTTGAAGATCGAAACTTTAAAGAGTGAAAACAGCTCGGTCTGTCCACCTTTCTAGTATAAGTTATTCGGATATAATTATAATATATTCTCAAAGATGCGAGTAGTTTTACCAAAAACTTTAAAATTTTAAAGTTTTGGTGCGCGATAAAAAATTATCGCAAGGTTGTCTAGACAAGTGATTGAAGTCACTATATGTACTATCTTTTCTGAAAGTTGCATCCCCTAATTAAATGGGCACCGTTTTTTACGGACGCCGCTCCTAATAAGGATAAAACTAGGTTTTAGTATAAATAAATATAATTGACTGTAAATATAGCCATTTATTGTCAAATATCCATTTTAAAATGTACATTATATGCATTTGACAACAATAATAACATTTTAATAATATTTCATATTTTATTTTGTTTTATTTCTTTATTTGTTTGATATACTACAACAAAAGAACAATTTTTAATAACAAATCATAAATAAATAAATTCAACTAATTATATATATATTTATATATTTTACACAAATTATATAATTTAATAGCATTTTGAGAGTTGATAATAATATTACGGTTAATATTTGTGTTACGTTTAAGAGTTGTTTTTTTAGGTCACATTTACGAGTATTTTTATGAATACGAGTCATATTTGTAGTCTAGTTTTAAATAATGATATAAGCAGCATTCTTTTTATTATTTTTTTATTAATTTATTAATTTAAAATCATTTAAAAATTGCTGGTTTTTCGCATAAACTCAGCAATGAGCAACATATTCATAAATAAATATAAGTTTCAGTATATTTATCTATACCAGGGAATACAGCCTGTTTTATTTTTCATTTTACACGTGATAGGCGAACTTAGACATGCGACACGTCTCTGGTGGTTAAATGATGTAACTAACTAACAGAACAAATATCTATTATTTTTGCAAACATTTAAAGTTTTGTAATTACATAATATTTCGATATTAAAAATATTTAGTATTTATTGATTTTTAATGTGAATTATGTAAGTATCAATAAATACTGATTAATTCAAACTAATTAAAAATGTTGAATTTTATTAATGAGTATTCCATTTATCATACAATATTGAAACAAATTAATGAAATTGGATACGTAAACAAAGCTTTATTTGAAAATATGACACCATAGAGATGATACTATTTAAATGAATCATTCTAGTATTCGATATTTATCTATGGCTAAAAATTACATAACTTATATTGTCGTCACGTAATGACAGTAAAGTTGCTCAGCACCGAATTATGTTTGAGTTTTGCAGTTAGCGTGCATTTTTCTACGCTATTAAAATCTATGTATATTGTGACAATATAATATTTTAAATGGTTTTAATTTAATATTTTTTAATGAAAATGAGATCGCAGAATACCAAAATGATGTTTATTTAAAAGCTAAGTTTAAATTAGATTACTTAAAATATTTTTGAATACTTTGTACATACATTACAATATACAAAGTGGTTATTTTCTATTTTATTCTTTTAAATATAATTAGCAGTGATTGGACTACAGTACAACATCACTATATAAATATATTTATATTATAATAAGCAAAAATTATTAAAGGGGGTTTTCTCATTATATGTATAATCACACAAATAGCGATCGATGATTAATTAATAATTAATAAAAATTTTCAACAAATTCGATAATAAATTTATTAAATGTAATCCAATCAATATATTATTAATATGACCACGTAGTACATTTTGCAATATACCGTAGTTTGTACACTTTCGCAAGGATTTACCAGTTGTTCAAAGAGCAAATTTTAAGTTAGTGTCTATTTACTGATTAATTTCCACCTTTGATAATACATGACGGAGTGTTGATATCCTTAAAACTGTAAAATAAGGTTTAATATCATTATTATCTTCGAACTCTTATCTTTTTACGACTAAATTTATTGCAAAATGGTCCCAGTGGTCCATAATATGATATCTAGTAGTAGTTTTTACGACAACTCGAAACTTCGTCACTTGTCAGGTGATCATTGCGCAGGTGTACAATGTCGGAGATATTGTAGAAAGGACTTTTAATGGTCAATATAATACTGTGATATATCTACTTATAATAAATATATACAATTTAAATATTAATTACTCTTGGGTCAAATTATTGATTAGGGCAATCTTTGTGTAACAACTTTGTTTAAGTTGAGTATGTGCACTTTTGAAAAATCTAATAATGCTTGAGAGAAGTTTACAAGATTTTCTTGCCTAGATGAGAGTGTAATCTAATTTAAGGTCTTTATGAGGACCTTGATCATTTGCTCCCAGGCCCAAATATTTGTGCCAATAAGGCAAAATTATATAATGTAAACGTTGCATCATTGGCTAAAACTGCTTAAGAGTTTCTTGTTGATCTTAAATTATAATAATATTTTTTATAATAGCTTTCGCCAGACGCCACATTCAACTTAAAAAAAAATTGATGATAAATTTTGTTAATTCATCAAGTACGCTCATTTACGGTGGAAATCCTGTTCTAATTATTAATTTAATCAGAATCACTGTCTGATGATTCAGGAACGGTGGGCGGTATAGGACTCGGACTTTCCACAATTGGAGGTGGTGCTGGTCTGACGACCGTTGCAGCTGCGTATGCATTTGGACTATCACCTTTTGTATGTTCAATGCCAACACTGAATTAAAATAAAATAATATCAGGAATAGTTAACGAATTAATATTACTAAATAGAATGTCTCAGAATAATCATTTGCTACTTCCAGGACTTGGTCACTTCTGAATGGTAGAAACAGTTATTGTGAGACACCTTGTGCTGCATACTTACCGATATTCATGCCTAGCTAAATATCGTACATATTTTTCTGGAGGTTCGTCACTATCTGATCCTTGAACACTAACTGAACGTATTGTTGTGTGACTAACTTGTGTTGCAGGCATTGTAAATTCAACATACGCGTATTCAGATAATTGTTCAGGAATTTGATCAAAACTTGTTAATGCCATACGACAAACTAAATTATGTGTTGTGTATGCACCTTGCCCTTCTTTGGGTAATCGTGGACATCGCCATACTATGGAACGATGTTGATGTTCATATTTTGCTTGTCCACTAGTTACTTCAATCAAAGATTCTTGTAAGGTTTCTACTGTACCCAAAAATCTTTCAATACCTTTTATTTTACCAGTCCTATACCAAAATACCATAAATAAATATATTGTTTGACGCATGCAAAAGAAACTGAATATGCAAAATATGAAGATCGAGGAAAGCAAATCGTGTGGTTTTATTTATTGTAATTGTAAGGAATTTCCACGTTCCGCTGGAAATATAAATTAATCGTTGACAGAATGTGATCCTCATTTTTTTGCAAACTCATTCCCTTTCCAAATCAGATGTAATTACACTACGTACCTTCTATGAGCTGATTTAACAGAGCCATAACGAAAATGTTTCTCAACACGGAATAAATATATCCAACATTCTGGTATTGGAAAACGAATCATAACATCTTCACATGGTACTTGTCCTAATTTACGTGATGCAAATCCCGGGACTAGAACATCTGCACGTAGTTCTACTTTATTACCAGTTACACACATAACAGCCTTCAATTGTAATGGTAATTCACGATTCTTGGGAGGACGTACCCGGAATCTCATTAATTCGATATAACAAGCGTCTGGTGGTTTAAACCTAGAAAAAGAAAAACAAATTATCGTAACTATCTGGTGTTGTATTTGATTAACTTATATTACTCATTGGGTCCTAACGAGTATGGATCGGTATGAACTGTACCGACATTAGTGTCATCTTTAGTTTTCTTTGTTTAACTAGCAGAAACAAAACCAATAACTAATGGTCACAATTAGAATTCGAATTCATTTAGTTGTCATTTGAAAATACAAACAATTGAAAAGATACCTATTGTATAAAATAATTTTTTTTTAAAAGTCTTAGTATTATTGCATCACTATTATAGTTTTAACAATAATTTGGAAAGGAAACACCCGAAGTTGAAACAGTGTAAATGTACAGTTTCATGTTGATACTTGACTACATGTTGAAACATGTTGAGAGGAAACACGTGTAAGTTGCAGATAATTACTAAGTTTATTTTGTTATGTTATACATTTACTTATAAAAAGCGCGAATGTCAAGAGTTATTAACTTACGAAGGGTTGTTGTGTAATTTTAAAAGTGAAATTGACAGAACAGTGAACCAATGAAGAAATGTTCCTTCGCGTAAATTATCAACGATAGTTCATAAACTTAATTAAAAAACGTAGTATCAGGTACTTCGGTCACAATTATTAGAGGTGATAATTATACGTTTCTGAGGCTAGTTCTTTGCGGTAAAATGGATAATGGTGAGATATCAAGATACAGAAGTTTTCTCAAATGAAGAATACAGGTTCCACCAAACATCAATGGAAACAAGTGCCCACCATCATCCTGTAAAGGATGTAGCATTTCATCGTCATTATACACTGAGGCTCATACAGTTTACGCTGCAAGCGACACAAAATTGACTTTGATCTCTCTATTACGTGTGAGCCACACCAGAATTTAATAAAAATAGATAAGAGTGATGAACTTACCTTATGATATGTGTTTTCTGATATTCATCTTGTTGGACACATGCATGAAATTCATAATTTTCTATACGAATCCATTCTTCCGTGACCACGGGTATAATATCATGTCGTCCAACAACTTCTTTCCCTTGACGTCGCATATCGTTCACGCCTAATTCAATATCTGGCATACCCGATAAGAAACCTAAAAAGAAGACTCGAACCCGTGCAATTTGTTTATCTACACCCCCATCATAGTTCTGTTCAACATAAAGTTCATCCACAGCAGTAATTTGCACTTCTTCCATTTTATAATGCAACGCCCGATCACGATGTACAGTTAAACGGAATAGAGCTTCTTCAATCACCATTGAAAATTCTTTCATGTGTTCATAGGTTTGTGAACCGATTTTGAATAATTGTGATATTTGTGGTGCATGCTCCACAGGTAAGCCTAATTTTTTTAAATCACTACCAAATTCTTTAACACCTTGATAATCACCCTGTATTGCGTAGGCAGCAAATTGGCTTAATTTATTTGTTATACGTTCTGCCTTGGTCACTTGTCCCGGTCGAACACCAGGACGTTCTTTATAAAATATGTATTGCAGTTTAATTGTAAATATCTTCCCAAATTGATCGTATTGTTGAGCACCAACTTCTGAGACACTATAACATGCTTGTAAAGGTAATTCTTGAAATGGATCTTTATCCGTTTTATCCGCGTTGTATAATTGTAAAACGGGATTATCACCCTGATACACCATTTTTATAAAGATTTTCTTCCAAAATCGTTGTCCTGTGATTTTCTTTTTATTAGGTTGACGTAACTGCATTTCCCAACCGTCACCTTTATAATTGATACGTGGAAATTCTTCTAGTGGCTGGGATGTATCTTCATCGAATAATGGTGTGGGAGGAGTTTCTTGTGAATCTGTCCGTTCTAAATGTGGCAATTCTATTTAAAAAAAAGGTATAAAATAATTAGTTTACATAAACGAAAAATCTAAGATCTTTGGTCTAGAGAATATTGAACGTAGCCAGAACTTCAATTTGATTGGATTTGAACTTAAAGTACTTATGTTGGATGTTAAAATGACTCTGATTATCGTAATATTTAGAAAGTGTGTAAACATTTTTGAATAATACACAAATAGTACTGCGCATTCTATGTTACTCAATCAAGAGAGAGAACCAAAATTTGGTCAAGATATAATAAAACCTCGATTTGAATGTTTTAACACTTTCCTTAATAATAATAATTAAGGTCAGAAAAAAGTTATTTTTACCTTGCGGTAAACCACCATCGATGACTGTTGATTGTGGTGGAATACCTGTAAAATCACCAAATTGTTGTTCTTGTTGATCAAATGGATTAAATCTTGGTGATGTATCTGATGATATTGCTGATGAAATTTGTTGTGGACTTTTTGGTGGCGGTGCTAATGTTGGTACAAAACCACTACCAATTGATATATTATCACCTGTTGTTGTTGATGATAGATCTAAATTCTTTGGCCTATCAAAACAAAATTTACGTATCATATCGAGTAAATAGAAATATCAGCTGTTTACATTCAGAACATGTGTAGAGTAAACTACAGTTCAATGAAAAGTTAGGACACCGATCCCATTTTTAGCCTATAGATGCAGAATAAATTTAGTATATATTGTGACGACATGTTCACACGGTACTGCAATATAATATTCTTTTCGATGGTTATTCCACTAATGTTGATTACATCTTTCCGTGGGTACGGTTTCGGAAATGGCAATTCACGTAAATGGCACTAAGGAACTCAAAGCCAAAGTAAAATAAGGTCTTGTTACTTAGGTCTTATAAAGCTTTAGGTTCATCTGAAATAAACTCCAAAATTGTCCTGGAGTGTATCGATTCACTGAGAAGTCTGGATAAACATAACAAAGTCACTAAAGGCTGGGTGCCTCTACATTCAGGAATCGATAGGGACGAGAAAGCTGATGAGTTAGCCAGAATGGGTGTTAGTGCTCCACTAAACGGCCCAGAGACGTTTCTTGGAGTGCCGAAAAGAACAATAAAATATAAAATAAAAGAATCACGAGTCCAACCGTTCTTGGGTAAATACTCATGGTCAAGATCATGTAAAGGCTCTTAAAAAAAGCTTCTCATGAAAAATGACCTTTGATCATTTACTCCCGGAACACCTTTGAAGGAAAGAAGGTACAATAGCTCTTTATAAGACTTGACCCTGACTCGAATCTAATCTCTAATCTAAGGTTTTGTTAAAATTCTTTGCGACAACTTCACCTCAAAAGCAACGATTTTAAAGTCAATACCGAACACCTTTACAATAAAAGCCTTAGGCTAGACCTAATCCATTGAATCTAATGAACCCAACGTGCTGTTCTGAACTATAAACACATTATTTAATACACAAAAATGATATACGTACTTGATAAATACAGCAAAATCTTTATCATCATCTGAATCCGAATCCATTTTTGTACTACGTGCTGGCGTACTCTGTGGTACGGCTGGTGGTGGTGCTGATAATGATAAAAATGCATCAAATGGTTCATCATCCTCAACACCAAAACCCATTTTATCACCACCACTAGTATTTATATTTGTATCACCCCATGCATCACCACCACCATTACCACTAACATTATTACCACCACCATTTCCACCAAACGCATCAAAATTATTATTACTACCAAATGCACTACTTCCACCACCGTTAGCACCACCAGTTGTAATATTATCTTTGGCTGATTCAAATTTTGCAGCAAATGCATCAAATTCTTCACTCTGTCGTTGGAATTTTTCTAAAATTGATTGTTGTTTTGGTTGTTGTATTATATTTGAATTTGTATTATTAAATATTTGATCTGCTATTGTTGATTGTTGATCTATATTCTCTGTACTGCTACCACCACCACCACCAAATAAATCATTAAAACCACCAACGGTCGTTGTTGTTTGCTGTTGTTGTTCAAATATATTATTAAATACATCATTATTACTAGTAATTGATTTTGTTGTTTCATCATTTGATGATGCTTCAAATATATTATCAATTAATTGTGTTGTACTAGTAGTTGTTGTTGCTGTTGTGGATGCTGCTGTTGATAACATAAAATCATCAGCATTATCATTGATTGTTGTTGTTGTATTTGTTAATGTATCAACAAACTTTGTATCATCTTGAAATGAAAATGGATTTGTATTTGAATTATCTATTTGATCTAATGTTGATGTTGTTGTTGTTATTGTTGTTGTTGTATCTAATATATTGGCTTCGTTTATTATTTCTGTTGTTGGCGGTGTGAATAAATTATTAGCTGATGTTGTTGTTAAATCATTTATTGGTGATATTGGTCGTGGTGGTGGCTGTTGTTGTTGTTGTTGTTGTATAACCTTTGGCAATGGTGGTTTTGGTGGTAGTGGTCGTGTTGGCGCTGTTGTTGTTGCTGATTGTTGTGCATGAATATTACTATTACTATTGTTATTATTAACGTTATTATTATTAATATTACTACTAATTGTTGTTTGTTGTTGTTGTATTACTTTTGGCAATGGTGGTTTTGGAGGTAAAGGTCTTGGTGGTGGTGGCCGTTGTGGTTGTTGTATTGAGCTATTACTTTCTGGTTGATTTTGATTTATATCACATACATCTGTTTTATCAACTGTTGTTGGCGCTGCAAATGTTGTTGTTGTTGTTGTTGTTGTCGTCATAAAATCATCATCAAATAATAATGATTGTTGTTGTTGATTTGTTGTCGTTGCGGCAGTTGATGTTGCTATTGATGGTTGCATGGTCGTATTCACGTTAAAATCATCATTTTCCATGTCAAATAAATTAAATTGTTGTTGTTGTTGTTGTACATTATTAGTATTAAAACCACCAACATCAACTAGGTTATCAAATGCTGTTCCACCAGCACTAGTATTATCACCATCAGCGCCATCTCCATGATCTAATAAATTGATTGGTGATGGTGAATGTAAATCTCGCATTGATATTGGTGATGGTGTTCTTGTACGTGGTATACAATCTAATAAATATGTGGTTTGTGTGTCCATTGTATCTGTTACAGACAATATTAAATCTTTTGTGTCTTTTGATACAGGTACATTGATTCCATTATCGTTTGTTGTTGTTGTTGTTGTTGTCGTTGCTGTTGTTGATGCTATTGGCGGTGGTGCTGGTGGCCTTGGTGGTGGTGGTCTTACTTTTGGTTTATTATTATCATTACTTAGTGCTGTTGTTGTATTTTGTAAATTTAATTCATTTGGTGGTATTATTTGTTTTACTGGTGTCATTATTGGTGTTATTGTTGTTGTATTATCACCACCACACATTAAATCATCATCATCATTTATTAATTGTGGTTGTTGTTGTTGTTGTGTTATTGTTGATGTAAATATACATTGATCATCATTATTAAATAAATTTGTTGTTGTTGTTGATGATGTTGTTATTGTTGTGTCATATTCATCCATTGCATCAAATGCAAATGGATTTTGTGTGGTTGTTGTTGGTGAGGTAGTTGTTGTTGATGTTGAAAAGAATGGATTATCCATCATTGTATTATCACCAAATATGTTATCATCACCACCACCACCACCACCAAAATCATTGATATCATCCATTAAAAATGGATTTAAATTAGATTGTGATGATGATGATGTTATTGTGGTAGCATCACCACCACCACCACCACCACCACCTGCATCATCAGCACCCATTATTAAAAATGGATTAGCACCAGATACTTCCATTTTGTTTTTTTTATTGTATTAATTCGGATTCAATTAATTTTAATTCAACAACACCTGGTACTAAATTTGTTGTTACTGATGTGGTATCAAATGGATCAAAGTCTTCGTCGGGTTCTTGTTTTTGTTCGACACTTGTTGTAGCTGCTGGTGTTAATGGTTGTAAATTATGTATAAAGTGTTGATCATCAGCATCATCTAATGATGTTAATAAATCATTTAATTTTTGTTGTTTACTAATTGTAGTTGTTGCTGTTGATGTTGACGTTTCTTGTATAGTTAATAATTCATTTTCTAATAATTTTAATTCAGCTTTACCGGGTAGTATATTAAATGTATTATTTGTTGTATCGAATGGATCAACATAAGTTAATTGATCAACCACATTATCATTTGGATTCACTGGTGTTAATACTTTTGTATTGATTATATCATCATTATCACCAACAACATATAATAAATCGGTTATTTCTTCTTTTTCTTTTTCTTCTTTAAATTGGAATTGTTGTTGTTGTTGTTGCTGTTGTTGTTCTAATATTTGATTTAATTTTGTAGTTGTATTATGTCTAGATTCCTCAATTGTAGCCAATTCATTTTCAATTAATTTCAATTCAGCTTTACCTGGTACAACTGTTGCAATAAATGAGGTATCAAATGGATCTTCCAAAATTTCATCCAATTGATCATCAGTTGATAATGCAGGAATTGGTTTTAGTGCCGGTGTTTGTAATGTTTCGATTGATTGTAATACTGATAAATCACTATCATCAGTTTTATCAAATATATCATCAGTTATTATTACTTGTTGTTGATGTTGTTCATCTTGTCGTGGATTAAAATCGTCATCATCATCATTATCATTTGTCAATGACGATAATCGTTGATGTTGTTTATCACCTAATAATTCAGCTTCAATAAATTTCAATTCAACTTTACCTGGTACTTTAATTTTATCAATTGAACTTGTATCAAATGGATCTATATCATTATCATTATGATTGACTGTTGATATTGGTGTAATTGTATCATGTAATTGTGATAAATCTGTTGAACTGCCACCCAGTAGATCTTTTTGTAATACGTTTAATTGATTTGTTGTTGTTGAGGTAGTATCATTATCGAACGCATTCCATTGTTGTGTATCAATTTGAGTTTTTGGTTCAATTTGAATTTGTTTTGCATCTAATACAATTGGAGCTGTTGTTTTTAATGATTCCGCAGCTAAACATGCAAATTCATCATCTAATTCATCAGTTGTTGTTGCTGTTGTTGCTGCTAATATATCAAATTCATTAAAATCAAGTACAGTTTTTGATTCTTGTTGTTGTTGTTGATTACTTATTACGGTTGTTGATGCAAGTGTTATTGGTTGATCATCAATGATAATATCATCATTATCATCATCTAATAAACTTTTAGCTATTGTTCTTACGGCAACGTTATTACCATTCGAATCAATTTGTGGTTGTTCTTGAGATGGTTCACCAACAATTAATAAATCATCAATTTGATGTTTACGACGTATTGATGGTGATCTAGTTGTTAATATGCAAGAAGGATCAACACGACCTGTTAATACTTCAACTGCAGATCCAATTGATACTAACTTTTTACCTTTTCTCGATACTTCTGGACCTCGTATTATTTTATCAGCTGCGGATGTATCAAATGGATCTATGCCATCGGTCTGATCATCATCGTCTGGTATGTAGGCTAGTTTTATCTCCCCACTTGCAACCACATCTACATATGATGTATCAAATATGTTATCGTCTTCATCGGTTTCATATTCACTACCTGAGTCTTCAAATAAAACTACATTTGTTGCTACTTCACTCTGTTGTTGTTGCTGTTGTTGTTTTGGCTCTTGTTTAAAGTCAGTCCAATTCTTAGGATCTTGTGCTGAAGAATGTCCTTCAGGAGCTGCTGGTTTTGGGGGAGGTGCTGGTTTCGGTGGTGGCGTTCGTTTAAAGAATGATGTCTGTTTAATTCGATCTAAATCGTCTTTAGTTTTATGTAAGATACTATCAATGCCAGTTGTTAGTTCATTAAATTTCTTCCATTCGTCTTGATCTTGTGCCTTTGTTGTTTCAGTAGTGCTGCCACTGTGTTGTTGATGTTCTTCACTATCTTCAAAACCCCCTCCACTTCCAATACCGTCGATATGATCAGCTACTGCAGCAGTAGAACGTTGTTGATGTTCGCGTTTGTATTGTTCTAATTCCTCTTGTGTAAATAACTCTTCGTCTTTTTTATGTTTTTTTGATTTTTTCTTCTTCTTTAAGCCTTTACCTATTTTCAGCATTATCTTCTAACCACTACGTGTGTACTACATTGAGGCTCTGCAAAAAAAAAGAAAACTTAATTTGCTCCAATTCTTAGCATCGAATATTTTACATTAATAATACGTATTGCATTTATTTTAACATCAATATTTTATATGAAAAATTATATACATTATGTCTGAAGATAAACCCAAGAACTCTGGCTTTCCAGGCCAGTACTTTACCAACTGAGCTGCGAAGTTGCTATGGTAGGATGCATATGTTTATCACATAATGAGTAATTATATGCATCCTTCCATAGTAAAGGGTACTTCAGTTGGTAAAGAACTGGCCCGGAAAGCCAGAGATTTTGGGTTCGATCCCTAGATAATGTGCATGATTCAGACATATTACTTAAATGATAAAATAAGTAAACGCTAGTTACGTCTGTTAGTATAACGTAACCGAAACACATGGATGTCATTGTGTGAACATACAGATATTTTATGTCATATGTAAGTCATGTAGACAAAAATGATAACAACCAGTGGCAGGTCAGCTGATGGAAAGTCAGAAGATTTTTTTTGTAACCAAGTTATTATTTTGTATTGTAGTTTGTGGATTGATTTGAACAAAATCACCAGTCCATGTAGCCGAGCGGTCTAAAGCGTTATGTCTGCGCAGTATGCAGTATGCATCCCGACATCGGCAGTTTGTCCGTTATATAAAAAAAAACGGGCGGTTAATTGACTAAACTGTCGGCATATTGACAAGAACGAAGTAACCGGCTATGCTTGCGAAGGTTTTCTGCAGTTTCCTTCACGAGGCATAGTTCCTATCAGAGTCGGCTGCATATCCTACCAATTCCTAGTCTACGCACAAATTCCTTCCACTCCACTCACATCCTCACATCCTTAGGCATCACAATGGACCTTATGGTCGAAGTGTAGCTTGTCCAGGGCAGCCTCTACAATCTATCTATCTATCTGAACAAAATCAACATTTTTTGCGTAAACGAGATAAGAAAGATAAATTTATAACGACTTCTTTTGTACTAAAAAATAAATTTTCTATCACCGTCTCTTCGCTAATTTTATAATTATTTCAATGAATTGGTTTAAAAATTTTGATAAAAAGAAAATATGAAAAACTATCGATATCTCGTTTTGCATAAACATACAAAATTAATGACTAGGCGCGCCCGCGTTGAGGCGTTGTTAATTTCATTTCTATTGTCAAGGTTGTTCGACTTGGCAAACTTGTCTAAGGTCAGAGTCTTTTAAAAATTTTATCTTATAAGTAAAAAACAAGAAATGTCCGATCTGTATGTAATAAAATTGTTAAAAACGAAATATTTTTTGCTCTTAAATTTTCTGTTTATCACTTACAACTTAAAAAAGATGAAATTGATAAAGAGGGAGGGATGAGGGAAGTTTATCCAATAAAAATCTTAAAAATGAGCAAATCAGGTTTTTTAATGAACATTTATGGACCATTAACTTTTTCTATGATTACAAAAGTTGTAACAAATGCATAATAAGGATCCATGTACAATATTCTAATTTGAGCAAAAATTATTTGACTAGACTTATGATAACTGTCTTGGCTAATAGCAAATACGATTTACCAATTACTTTAAACTGTAATTTTACCTGTAAGAATTTAAAGTTATATAGACTGAAACTTTTGCAAATAGATAACGGATTAGATAACGAAAATCGCGAAATAATATTCAAATTTCCACAGATATGTTTTTTTTTTCGAACGGAAACGATGGATTAGTATCTTTTTTGGGATAATACTATTACAGTTATAATCAAGTCTGATCAAATCAATATTTACCTATATTTATTTACGCCTACGACAAACGTAATTCGTAATAATATTTCCATCTCTGTTTAATTATTAATGCTATGATAGCGATAGTTTTTCATTTTCTTCAATAATCGTTTTATAAATTGTATCATCACACTTTTCCAAGAAAATTGAAAAGAAAATGTTTGAAATATATTACAGACTATATGACGAGTCTATGTATGTATATATTATATATATATATATATACTACCTATGTATAATGTATTGATTTTTATATTATATTGGAGGATGCTATATATATATATATATTATATATATATATAAAATATTATATACTTTATTAAAAAATTAAGCAAAAATTATTAGAATAAAAAATATGAATATACAATAAATATAAAATATTCAACATATAAATAATATAAAAAGAATTATCTTACTAATTGTGCCCCATTGTAATAATCATTTACATGTAAACATTTTTTTTTAGATAAATATTTTTAATACTTTTATTTTACACCTTTTTCACAATGAATTGAATAATATTTTAATTAAATTAAATTTATTAAATAAATATATACGTATACAGACAATTGTTATATACTAATTCTGTTATAGATGATACTATGGTAGGTAGAGTAGGTACCTATTATGTAAACCGTATCGATTTTATATAACGCATATACACAACGATGATGATGATTTGCTTGGAATGATTTTCGGTAAACATACATAGTATATACCATACCCTTATATCTCCGAGTTTTTCATACCATTTGTGTGATTTTAGACAGACATTGATCAGACTACATCGTTATATATTCGGAATACTAACGATTACTACCGAATATCGATTCAATTAGAGTAAATGCGATGTAAAATGAGCTTTATATACTCACAAATTTCCCTTCATTTGTAAAATTATATATTTATTTCTCTCAACGATATCAGATTTTTTGCTTCATTTTATGTTTGATAATTACTGCATAGCGTGTATTCAACATATGAAATAAGAAAATAGTGGTCAACACCAAACCGGCATGAAAAGTCAGAACCATCTTTATATATATAGTCTTTGGTGCATTTGTAAGAAAGCGTGTAACTTCTGAACGATTTAACCGATTGAGATCATATTGACACAATATATTTGTTTTGTCGATACGATGGTTCATAGCTAGGATCCGATAGGTAGCGCTGTAGTCAAGTTAATAACAAATTATATAATTTGGTGGAGGTTTTGGGAAGCAAAATAACATGCGCGGGTAAAACTAAAAAAGTTGAATAATTCTATTTACTCTAAAAGTGGCTTTACTTTTCAACGCTGAAGAATTCAGCTAGTTCATAGTAATCTCTCTGGTTTATAGTATTATGTAATATCTCTCTCTCTCTCTCTCTATATATATATATATATATATATATATATATATATATATATATATATATATATATATATATATATATATATATATACACACCATTCAACTGATTACTATGAAACTTTGGGAATTTTTTGTGCTGATGCAAGGGAGGTTTCTGCTATTAAAACCATACTTTAACTCCTCCCCCGTCAGGAGGTGGTGAAAATTTCTCTTTCAAAAATAATAAAAGATAGAAGAAAAGATTAGAGACAAAAAACTGCCCCCCTCTGAAAGGGAACAACTTTTGCGTGAAATTTTTTTTAAAAACTAAATAGTTTCGCCACAACATATATCAGTTACTTGTTATTTTACTTGTTGTTATAGTATAATATTAAATAGTATTCAGACATAACTTTCGTATAACAAAGAGATATTTGTTAAGATTCGTTGGTTGATTTGAGGCAAATTTACATAAAGTATGCTTCAGTTCGTATGTATTCCTCAACTCTATGTACTTTCAAAAATTAAACCAACCCATTATTCGTCTTGGTGGGCTTAGTTTAGTTGGAATTTACTATATATTTTTAATTTAAATGAAAATATTTGTATATACATTAAAATCATACAAAAAGTGAGAAAACTGTATATACTTCTTGGTTTAAACGGGAAAATCATATTTAGTTAAACGAGACAAGAGAAGATTTCACTGTGCGCATAGACACTTTTTCATTATATTGATTTCCATCAAATCAAATGTTGGTACCTTTTTATCGTAAATTTTCAGTCTCATATGGCTTTTGACAACTTGTAGGCAACTTACGTTCCTTTTGGATTAATCGTTAATTATACTTTGATAATTAAAGAAAAATTAAAATGATTATCTAAAAAAAAATAGTAAACATATTTTCTTCAAAAATTATATTTGAAAATAATTCGTTTTAGGTTAGTTCAAAATACATAGATATGATGAACGTATTATATAGTTCCAATATTTGGAGCGCTTAGAAATTATAGTTAAAAATTTTCACAACGATGACAATTTGAATTATTTAATAGCATTACCCGTCAAAAATTTTGTAAATCTCTTATAACTGAGTAACATAATATTTCCCCCCGAAAAGGACTGATTGTCTTAAAACGCAAGTATTTATTTCCTTATTCATAATTTATTAAGCTAAATATCCATTATCATGTCTCTAATTTTAAAATACTTCCATACAAACGCTCATTCCGTGTTTCAACCCTTGAGGATCCATTTTCAAAAAACTCGGAAACACGTATTTTATAATGTGTAACTGAAATAAAAACTTTCATGTTTCTAACTTCAAAAAACTGAAACTCTGACTTCCTATTTTACCCCCATAAGAGTTGATGTTTGAAAAACGCTGAAACGTGTATTTCATTATTTATTATAGCTGACCCGCTTCGTACTGAAATTGTGTATAAACTATTGGTTGTATGAAAAAATACTTCATACAAAGATTGTTTGTTTTTATTAGATGAACATTTCTTTATATTTAAAGATTTTCTCGGTCTTGCATCGTTTAAAAGTTAGATTTTTAGCGTATAAAATTCAAATTATAGTCTCTGTCAGTCGAGAATAGGGGTAGTGAACGAATTTTTAGAATCGGTTCAGTAGATCCAGAGATTAGATCGGTTCAGTGGATCCAGTAGATCCTATGTAGTAGCTGATCCACACAGACTTCGCCCTGAAATTGTGTTTAAGCTATTTGTTGTATGAAAAAATATTCCATAAAAAATATATAAAAGTTGTTTGTTTTTGTTAGATAAACATTTTTTATATTTAAAGATTTTCTCTATCATCTATCTCACATCGTTTAAAAATTAGGTTTTAAGCGTGACATGTGGATACGGATTTAGTAGCTGCCACGAGGGTACGGATGCATAAAACAAAACCTTTTAATAGCCTATGTCATTCGGGAATAATGTAGCTTCATATCAGTGATATAATGTTTAGAATCGGTTCAGTAGTTCCAAAGATTATCCGGAACAAGCAAACCAACAAATTTTATCTCTTTATATATTAAATAAAGATAAGTAGAGATATGAAATTATTTTTGACATTACTTTTGACTCTTAAACAGTACAATTTTCGCTTAAATTATGTGTAGGCACTTTGAATTATGTGTATAATTTGTAGTATGCCTACTTGAAAACTGGGAGGTTATGGGTTCGAATCCCGACATCGGCAGTTTGTCAATTATTAAGAAAAAAAACAAAGGGGCGGTTAATTGACTAAACTGTCGGCGTATGGACAAGAACGAAGTAACCGGCTATGCTTGTGAAGGTTTTCTGCAGTTTCCTCCAGTAACTCCAGATGAATATCGGCATAGTTCCTATCAGAGTCGATTGCAGCCGCACATCCTGCCAATTGCTAGTCTACACACAAAAATTTATTCCACTTCACTCACATCCTCACATCCTTAGGCATAACAATGGACCTTATGGTCGAAGTGTAACCCGTCCAGGGCAGCCGCTACAATCTATCTCTGTCACTATGGTGGTGATGATCGTTTGAGCTCGATGCTGGCTCCCATGAGAGTGAACAAGGTGATGAATATGGCGGGGAAGTTAAGCATGGTGGGGACTGCAAATAATTTCTTAGCTTGTTAGTTTTTAAATAAATATTTAAGCAGTTAAACTCGTACACAATCTGTTTTTTAATCAGTTTAAGTTTCGAAAACGATTTTTCTCCGCTGCAATTGGCCACCATCATGGACTAGTAAATGTGCAAGTAGGATATCTCCATGCGGAATCTTCGGTAATCGATAATTTATAGCAGATCTATTAGGCGACAGTGTATGATTAAAGAATACCTCTCTTCTAAGCACTCACACACATACACACACACAGACACTCAATGAAAACAGTAGACAAAATGCATTTTTATATTTGTATATTAAAAATATATACATTAATATAATAATAATAATTATAGACTTAAAATTTATAGATGAGTTTATATATACCTTTATATAATTTTATATATAAACAGAAAACAGTCAACGTCGTCTTTTATCTTTTTTTTATTCATTTTGATTTAATTTTTTTTAAAATTTATTTTATTTTATTTTTTTATTTTTTTTTTAAATTTATCTTCTTTTTTTTTTTTAAAATTATAACATAGGTACATTAACATCTTTATATATATATATATTTATTTATTTGTTTGTTTCTATTATTTTCCATTTTCACACTTTTTTTTATTGTTACATTTTCACAATAAAACTTGAATATAATTATTTTATAAAATATTTCCAAATTTAATTATTATTTATCATAATTTGATATGTTTTACTATATATTTTTAAAAGAGAAATATTTTCGCATCTATTGGTCTAATAGAATCATCAATCACATACATTTATTTGTACTGTAAATAAATACAATTACATAGTTTTGTAAGAGTAAATTTAATAAAAAAAGTATCTCTAAAAAATGTTGTCTTATTAATATAAATAACGTTAATAAGTTAATTAATTCAAAAAGAAAAAGTAATCAAAAATGTCGATGGACGCAAAAGTTTACAAAGACAAATAAAAATATGTAAATATTTAGAAACGATTATTAGTAATAAAAAAAACCAATTATTCGCAATTAAAAGATAATGTAGATATGAGCGCTTGGAATGTCTATGTGTGGTCTAATCGGTCATATCACACGTGAAAGGGTGTGAAAAATATAAAACGATACTAAACTCAAGCTTCAGATTCCATCGATGTCAACAAATATATGCACTGAACACGTGAACATGTTAAAGCAGACCGTCTTCGGTCTATCTTTCTATCGTTTTCGTTTTCTATTCGTATAATTTTGTTATACGTATGAATATAACGAATGGTAACAATAAAACTAATAACAAAACAAATATAACAATAACAAGTAATGTAACAACTAACTTAGTTAATTATTTGAATACCCAGTATATACTGAGTTGTAGATCAGTGAAGGAATTATTAATAATTTTGCGTATTGGAATTGTTAACAATTCGCTTTCCGAGGAACATTTAATCTCAAATTATGAGAAAACTCTTGAGTTTATGAAAAAAATTTTCAAACAAAAGTTGTTTATTTTAAAAAGAAGAATTAATTTTTTGTTATTACATGTTTTTCTCTATCTCTTACGGTTTCAAAAATGTATATTTTCCAATCTGGTGGGGGAAAACACGTTCCAATTTTTCCCATTAACAAACTTGACCTTACCTTTTTGGTCTAGAACACACGAAAAAAAAATTCAGCTCATTATCTCCTTTCGTTTTTGAATTATCGTGTTCATGGACAAACAGATAGATGGACGGACATGCGGAAATGGCCGAAGTGGGCCATTTTACGAATACCTTTGTGAAGCAATTTTGTGAAGAAGATTTTCAAGCGTTAGAAAGTCGGGACTAAAACTAATATACCTTGTATATTTACATATAAACTGGGTATACAAATTAAAAATAAATATTAAAAAAAATCAAACTATCGAAATGATGGATCACAAAAATGATAACAGTAAACAACAATTCGCATACGAATAAGCTGAGACATGTATTAATCCAGTTTTAAAAGTCCAAGTTATTAAAACAACCAATCATGTGCTATGATCACGCGATTTCGTCTGTTTAAATTGCTCTCTAGCTTACAGTAAAAAAGATAATGTGTTAAAGAGTGTTGTCGATAAAGTTAAATTTATAATTTAATCGTAATTTATAATGTAGTGTATCAAATTTAAATTTGTAAAGAATTGATACACTAAATTATAAATTATAAATTATTCTATAACTTATGAATAAATTATATAAATTATTATATCACACAAGATGACTTCCGATTCGAACATCAGACGTCAGTAACTTACTTTTAATTGCGAGTCAATTGCAACAAGAATTAAATTTCAAATTTTGCCCCAATTCCTAGAACAATTATTTGTATTTTATAAATACGTATTTCGACTACAAGGTAGTCATCATCAGTATGCATTAGCTGATCGTAATTATCTGTGGGATTTGGAGTCAGAGATATAGTTACGATTAGCTCTAATTCATACTGATGATGATTATCTTGTAGTCGAAATACGTATTTATAAAATACAAATAATTGTTCTAGGAATTGGGGCAAAATTTGAAATTAAATTTCAAAAAACCTACAGTTTTGATTATCTTAATAATCTTTATATGCAACAATAATGTTTAAAATTTCTTGTTCAATGAAAATTAATTTTTAATTGAATTTATTGTGAAAATGTTATATAAAAAAATTTATTTTTTATTTTCTTTTTTACAAAAATATAATTTAGTTATGACAATTATATTTATTAATTAATAACGCTCATTATATTGCCTGCTGCAGTGTACAGAGATGGAATAGATACGGGATATTCCATATAGAGCGTTGTAAATTTATATTAGACGAACTATTAGTTTTAAAATCAATTTTTTCATATAAAAGTTGTATATTTTTGAGGGAAACATAGCAGATTGCATTAATGAAAAATGTGTAAGAAGATCCATATAAGATTTTTCATTGATTTTTTTATAAATGGGAATCTATTTTCTGTCCTCATAAAACCTTAAAACTTTTATATAAAACAATTTTTTGTAGACGCAATATTTCGTCCGGCAACAATTCGCAACGCTTTACATTGGAATAGTCAGTGTAGTCAATTCGAAAGTATAATTTCGAACAAACACGTTTTTATACGGTAGAGAGACAGAGATTTGTGAATATGAGACAAAATTAAGCAGAGCAACAAGCTTTTTTTTTATATAAATATTAGCACACAAATTGTATAGCAGCGTTCACAGCTTTTTATTTAAAAACATTTATTTATAATTTTTCACAAATTTTCCAACACAATTAAAATATAGTTAAAACTTTTTTTTGGCTTTTATTTTTCATTTTCTTTTAAAATGCTTAAAAATATTTAATTCCAGAGATTGTCTAATCGCTCATATACTTATATAAATACATTTTATAATAACAACATGTTTTTTTAATAAATCTTTTGAATTAAAATTGTTTTGGTTTTCTCGTTTAAATAAATTAATAAATTATTTAACAATTATTTTTAACTATATTTTAAAATGATATAGTTTTATATACTTAATTAAAAAATAAATGTTTAAGTTATCGCAAGTCTTTTTATTTTGGTGGGTATATTCATCAAATCGGTTGTTGAATGTTTGACATTCAACAATGTTGTGTTTACAATACAAAAATTAAAAAAAAATCGTCTCGTAGGAGCTGCGTAAACTAAGTGACTTTTCTCCGAAATTGGGAATACAAATATCACTTAATGAATAATATCATTTAATTGTATTCTCCCAATAAAAAATTTCTATTTTGAGACCCTACAAAATAATTTTGAAAAATTTGTTTTTTTATTTCCCGTTTAAAACCCAAACTAAAAAATTCGCAATTCTGATAATTTTTCTTCAATCTATACTTTTGGAGATACGCATTACGTAAATGTTGTTTCAAAAAGCTTTTAATTTCCATTCCACACAATAAGCTTTACCAAAATTTTTTATTTACAGTTACAACCCCCTAAACTAGCCCCTTAGCTAATTGATTCGCCATTCTGATAATTTTCCTTCAATCTATGTAATATTATTTTTATTGTTTATTTTAGAAAATTTTTTTTATCGATACTTTTGGGAAGTGGAAATGCACTGGGGAGAGTAGGACAAATTTTTAACAGATTTTTTCAAAAACTGTTTAAACAAATGCATCATATATAATATTGAGTTCGAGCTTCAAACCGCTTTTATTTGATATACTACATTATTCCTTTCAAATTTTTTGTTTTTTATTTCTCGTTTGAGCCGCCTAAACTAAGCTCTTAGTTAAAAAATTTGAATGTTAAACCTTATGTCCATATTTGGGGCGCTGCATGTAAAAACTGTCTGTGACAAACAGACAGACAGACAGCGTCTGTCTGTCTGTTAATAGTTCCACCAACATAATTGAATGTTCAACTCAGTTATTATTTGTTGTCGAAATAACGTGTAAGGAAAGAAAATACAGTTTTTTTACAGTTTTTTTTTTAAACTTCCGTACCCCGAGGTAATTGTAGTAAGTAAGTTTAAATTCTGTTTCTTTTTCTCATCGTTCTGTCCGAATTTTATTGCACTCAATAACTTAAACATTTATAAAATAAAACATAAAAACAAATCAATAATAAACAATATATTTTTTGACTGACAATATACAAAGAATTTAATAAATATCACTTGTGAAAATGGAAAATTTACAATAATTTAAAATAAAAATGTGATCTTGTCGAGTTGGAAACAACTATAGATGCTTTTCCTTCAGCATTCAACCTTTAATGAATTGAAATAGGACGTCATGGATTGATTAATTATGTCTTCTCGTTTAAATTTATATAAATGAAAATATTCCCCCTACACCAACAAAACAGTCTTTGAGCATTACACACTAAGTTCACTTTGTTTGAAACAATGTGAGGTCTTATTTATGTGCGGTGAATATTAGCGGCAGAATGGTTATTCATAATTAATAATTACAAATTCGATGGTTGTAAAATTCAAGTTATTATTAAATATGCGCTCTATATTTTCATATATATATATATGTACCGGCTGCGCCAATCTGCGTGCCTTTCAAATGTGAAGCATGACGTCAAGAAATTCAATCTAAACGGAATCACTCAATTTATTAATAAAAGAAAAGCAGCTAACGTTGTAACAAATTATCTTTAAAGTGTTTGGTAAGCTTATACCATAAAATACACATGGATTGCATTTTCAATATGATAGACTTACACCAACATAGAATCTAGATAAATTTTAATAAGGTACATTTCAATATGGCAGACTATTTACATATTGGCAGTTAAAATCAAAATATAGATGGTAGAACATTCAAATATCTATGTAGAACGAATTGTGCGCATTTCATATACAAGTGAGATAGATATAAAAAGAGATATTCTTTGTTTGTTTATCTGGACATGAGTTATTCATAGTATTTCATATATTTGTAAAAATAAAGGTCATCCTACATAGAATATATTTTGATTTTTAGTTGATAATATGTAATATACAGGCTGTAATCCTAACGACTAGCCATTGGGACATAAAAAATGCAACACTGTATACGTTATAATGTAGATATACTTTTTATAATTGTTGATTTATACATAAACAGGCGTAATATACATTTATGTTTGCCTCGTTTTCTCTTTACAAATAAATGTATGTTAAATTTATATATTATAACATATACAGTGTTGCATTTTTGATACCACAATGGTAGTTTTCAGGATTACACCTTCTAATTATAAACGTTTCTGGCATGGTTTTTCACTCAAATATGCTCAGTCCTTGTGTACTCTAGGGACTAAGATTTTTAGAAATTTTTACTTGGAGATGATATTTAAAAATTGAAGTCTTTTAAAAGTTGCGCAGCACACGATGCGCACAATTACAAACATTGTTTGTGTTACACAGAGATTGATTGATTTTGGATGATACAATTTGTATAATGTTGCGTTTTAAAATGAATGATTTTGATTGGTTGATGGATATGAAACAATTTCAAGAAACTTATCAAATAAAATATTGTTCGGTTCGACTAATAATAATTCTATATTATTATATATAGTATATAGCCGAATATTTTTTTATTGTTTTATTTCTGTTAGTCAGAGATATTATTTGTTTTTCTTTTTTGCAGACTTTATTTAGAATTGTTAATCATTAAATTTATAATTTTATTTTTATTTATACAAATTTGATACTTAAAGACCTTTTTTTTTTAATAATCAGTCTGTTTTTTTTTTTTTTAATAATTTTTTAAATAATTTTTGTTGTGTTTTGATAATGAATTGTGTGACACATAATAATTTAGGAGTATAAAAAGGCGCTCAGTGATTTAAAAATACAACACAGTGTACGTACAGAATGTTCCAAAGAAACGCGTTAAGAAAGGAGTGATTCCTTGGATTATTATTATTACACGATGATTTGCTCTTATTCATTTAGACATAGATATATAGCATTGACAAATGTGTACATTTTAAGTTTGTGTGCACACGTTTTCTGTTATCATGAAATTATCCAATGGTTTATCTTTTAAAGTGTGTGCACGTTTTTTACCAAACATTCTGTACATATAAAGTTTGTACAGGTATGTATGGTATGATTTTTGTATATGTATTAAATGTTAATGTGTATGATATATTAACAGTTAACTTTTTTGATGTGATGATAATCTATAATATGACCTTCTTAGCGTACCAATATCCGGTAAAAATTTAAAGATAACACTTTCACAAACAATTTGGACAGAAAGCGTTGGCGTTGAAGTGAAAAAATAAAAACAAAGGTAAGTTAAAACCTCAATCCTTAAAATAGAGGATTGTTTTCAATGCATATTCTCGTCTGCATACATCTCTCAACGTTGTGAAACTATAGCTTTATAATTTGGGTCAGTTTGCCATTAATATTCATTATTTATGTAGAAATTATATTTGTTGCCTCAATATTTAGAATACCAATGTTTATAAAACAATGATCAATTCTTGATCTGATAAGTGACTCGACGTGACGGGTCCCAATTATCGCCACAAGATACCAAAAAAATACTAGATTCCAATCAGTGATATAGCTGGATTAAATATATAACTCCATCTTAAATCCAGATATGTTATACATATCACTGTTACCGAAAGACACGTGTGGTTAATATTATTCAATATTCATTCGACATCATGGTTGCTTCCCATTTTACACACAGCCGCGAAGTGTGACACAGTGTGTAAGCATCGCCTGTTCCATGAACAACTTCGTATTACACCGTATGCACACAGAGAGACACTGTTTCATTTATCGTACTATTCCCACACCGCGTGCTTTGTGATGTACGCACCGTATGTCACACACTCCGTGGCTGTGTGTCTAAATGGAAAGCAATCCATTTCTCTAGAAGCACTGTATGTACATATACAAGGTGAATCGAATCAACCGCATAATAGCACACGCCCCATTTCTTTCTATGATCCTCCCATTCCCCAATAATATCCAATAGAAATCGATAAATGGCATGAAAGCCTAGACTTTAAATCAGTACCTAAGTTATAACGGAGGAAAATCGATATGTTTGATTTATCCCCATATTCTAAATCAAGACTAGGTCTTTTAACTTGTAGGAGGGATTTTTTTATCGTTTAATTTAAATTCTTGTAAATTGTAAAGAAAACTTTTTATGGGGTTTTAAAAGAAGCATTATATTTTTGTTTTTCCAGATACTGTTCTTGACTTGTACCGTCAAATTTTTTGGTGAGTCTTACATTGAAATTCACACTGATAGTTTCTATATAAGCAGTCCTCACTAGACACGAATTATTTTTGAATATTATAACTCTTTATTTATAAATATGCTATATATTTCCAACGTTTGAAGATGTGAAAACGTAGGTTGTAAGTAATTTTACATTACGAGGGATTTTCCTTATGAAGGTAGTTAATAAAACCCCGATAGCATAACGAGGACACGACTAGTTACAAATAATTATCATCACATCATACGATAAAAAAATAAAATAAAATCGATATTAATATTAAGATCCACAATCAAATGATTCCCATTCACTAAATCTAGAATCTTGTTTTTGTATACGCTTTTGACATGCTTCAATATAATCATCCTGTATACGATACATACCACTATTCGCTTGAAACATTAATGTCTCTAATATACGTTCATTTTTAATTGCTTTTGATGGTAGTACAACCTGAATATAAAATAATTTATTAGTATTAAGAAAAAAGGAATTTTTATTGCAAAATAACAAAACTTATACTACAATACTTGAAATAAAATTGCATATTTAAATAAATGTACTGAGGGCGGGGTTTAAAAAGCATGGATCTTATTCGCCCCCCTCGTGGAAATGGGTGAAAATGGTTTGTTAGAAAAAAGTCCTTTTCCTCTTTGAAATCCTTAAAATTAAAAAATTTTTATTTTTAAGTAAAAAATATTGTAAAAAAAATTTTACAATATTAAATTGTTGGGGGTTGGGTTGGGTTAAGGATTTGAAGGACGAAAAGGAATTATGATATTTGGATACCGGGATCTTCATTGTACTGCAATTACATTTAGTACCTAAATCACCACTTAAGGATGTACCAACATTCCACCACCTTTAGACAGGTTTTGTTCACTTTTTTTCACAGGCTAAAAATATCGTTTTCTAATAAATCCCGAAGTTTCAGAATTTTTGACCGTTTAGAACGCAAGATAATTAATATCAAAGTTATCATTCTCTCTCACTCTCTCTCATTAGAAGCATGTGAAACTTCATGCCCGCCCAACTATTATCTGTTGTATTAGAAAAAATAGTCGACAGAATTAAAAAAAAAACTAGGAGAGTAAAGCTAAATATTTATTATATAAATTTAAAAAAAAAAATCGTGTGTTACCGTTTTGTTTTCGAAACATAAAAGTTTTAAATTATTCCTTTTCTTCAACATAACATTATTTTGTATATGTGAACTTTTTTTTGTCTATGTGTTTAAGTTTGGTGCTATAATAAAATCTAACCGGTTTGTTGTACTGATTGCATAACACAGTGCTGGAACGTCCTTAAATACTTAAAACATTAAGAAATTAAATCAAATGTTTGGATAATAAAAAACATAGTTTTACTAAGTGACTTTTCATGTGTTATCTTTATTTCCCATTGTGTTATATGTAATGGCTTAGCTACTGACGATGATTGGGTTCCATATAAAATACCAATCTCTTGAATCCCTTGAGTTAAAGAAATATATGAAATTTTTTTATTTTATGCATCCGAGCCTGCTGCATTGCAGCTGTGCCCAAAACTTATCTTTATCCAAAATATTTACATAAAAAAATGTATCACATAAAAATAAACAACTGTTGTTTGCAAAATTTTTTTACATCCAATAGTTTTGGCTTTAATTTGGGGCAGCTAGTTTTTAATCAATTTATTAAATTAGTATTGTGGTATAAAATTTGTTATTCAAATAATAATAATTTAATGAATACTTTTAAATTATTGAACTTACTTTAATTAATTCTTGAGGTGTAATTCTATATAATTTTAAGTCACGTGCTAAGCGTTCCATCGTACATTTAAATTCTTTTTTATCATCACTTTTATGTGACATTTTTGTACGTATTTTATGTCGTGTCCAATTTAACATTGCTTCAAATTTTCTAACTTCAGGTACTTCTAAATTTCTATAATCATTTTAATGTTTAATATAAAATTTATATGTGTAATATAATATATTAATCAGAGGCAGGATTCTATTGTTTTTTCTTAATCGAACTTAATAATAGTAATAATAGTACACAAGAGAGGTACCGCAAATGGGTCCCTAGCACCTAGACCAAGGGGTCCTCTGCGCCCTCCTTGTGAACAACCTCTTTGAGTTCCAACCGAGCACAGTTACAAGCTCATCTTGATTACTGGGACTTTGCGCAAGGCATGCGATAGGTCAAGTTGTGCATAACCACAGTCTCTCCTGATTTCGGTAAATTACGGAGAATCTTGCTATGGGAATGACAAGCTCAGGTGAAAGAGGCGTTTGAGACGACCACTCTCGTGCCAACGAGTACGCTGCTTTGTTCCCTTTTACGCCAGAGTGTCCCGGTACCCGGATCAGTCTGATTGTGAGAGAGATAGAATTCCAAGCAAACTGTAAATACAATAATAGACTAAATAATAAATTCAAAATAGAGGATAATAAATGCCTTCAGAATATTTGTCATAGAGCTGTGTTCATTTGTATTGAACCCTTGAATGTTGTCACAGTTTGAGAGGATCAGTCTATTTTCAAGGAAAGGAAACATATGAATGTTTCCCCCATTTTTAATCCATTTGTAATTTTATTTAGAAGTGTGAAATAAAATCAGTGATAACCAACAAGTGTATCGTGGTGTTATATACAATAAGATAACTACAACACTTGTCTAGGGCCACTGATCTCAATATACTGTTGTTAATCTATTGTATGGTTTATAAAATTTGGTTTATGTATTATGAATTACTTAATACTAATAAATAACGATGAATATATGATATTACTCTATACCTGAATATTATTTTAGCTCTTTTTAATTGCCAAGAAAATAGTTTTGTTATAGGTTTATATTATTATATATCTATCTCTTTCTATTGATCTTAAAAAATAAGTATTGGTCTTCATTAATTATTTTTATTATAGTAGGCGTAGCAATATTATAAAAATTTATGGAAAATAAGAACATTGTAATTACATGATAAAAAAAAATTTGTCTTTTATTATTTCATGACCATGACATATTGCTGTATTGTCTGATATTTGTTTACAGTAAAATATTTTACATTCTTTTTTAGCTTATAAGATTATGAGATGGAATAAAATTTCTTCTCCAAGTGATCAATAATAAATAAATATTAAATATATATATTTACCTGCACATAATCATTTGTACCATAGATTCACTAAGATTTAAAAATTCAGGTGTATGAAATAATTGATATGCTCGAGTCTCAACAAATGCTAATATCATATTAACTAATTCCGATGCTGAAGTATATCGCCAATAATAATTCTCTAATGAACATAACATAATACATACCTGCAATAAAACAAATATTAATTAGTACTAATTAATAGTAATTAATACTCATTAATGCAAATTAGTACTAATTAATACTAAAAATATTAATTAATACTAATTAAAATTAATTAATATTAATTAATAAATAAATATTAATAATAAATAATACTAATTGAATCTAATTATAAGATAAAAATTATTATAAAACTGTTTAATCAATTTTAACCAATCGTTTAACCAATCAATACCAATTAATACTAATCATTGCTAATTAAATAATTTTACTTACAACATCTATTCGTAAATGTTGTTTGGCATGATGAAAACATGCTTGTAATAATTCAGGTAAATCGTAATGTTCAGCTGCACATATTAATCCAGGTATTGTTGCGCATGTTAATGGACATGATCCCGTATGTAAATAATCTAACAATATTCGAAATGTATCTGGATCAAATTCAATTATTGAGAATTCTGTTTGTGCTAATTTTGCACGATCAACTTTTTGTGCATCTGCACATACAGATAAACGAGGTACAGCCAATGCTGCATTTAAATTTTTATTATCTTTTGTATCCTTATCTTTGTTATCTTTATCTGAAAATTAATTATTGTTAGAATTCGTTTTTAAACTAAAAAAAGTAATTATGGCCGCAGCACACGACAATTGATGCTCTAATACATTTTCTGAGAGATCTTATGTGGAAAAGAAAGATTATATAGCTGTCATCACATTTTGGGTATTAATCTATTGTGTAATTTTTTTTTATAACACATAATTTAAAATTGAACCAGTTGAAACATTTTAAGGACGTTCCAGCTCTAGTATATAATCAGGACAAAAAACCGGTTTGATTTTATTATAGCACAAATGCATAAACACACATATACAACTCATAGACAAATACACTGTTCACATATATACAAAATAAAGTTATTTTGAAGAAAAAAAAAATTTTTAACTTTTATATTTCGAAAACAAAACGGTAACACATGATTTAAAAAAAAATTTATTCTCCTAGTTTTTTTTAAAAGTCTGTCGAGTAATTTTTCTAATACAACAGATAATAGTTGGGCGGGCATGAAGTTTTACATGCTTCTAATGAGAGAGACTGAGAGAGAATGATTACTTTGATATTAATTATCTCGCGTTCTAAACGGTAAAAAATTCTGAAACTTCGGGATTTATTAGAAAACGTTATTTTTAACCTGTTTAAAAAAAATGAGCAAAATCTGTCGAAAAGCTGGACATCCTTAAGTAATACTAATTACATGTAATATTACATAAATATACAGTAATACCGTCATACCAAGTAGCATCTTGTATCATCTAATGAACAACCAAGAAGAAAATATACAAAATAAGATAAGAACTAACGTCGAATTTCAAAACCTGTTCAAAAACCCAGGCATTGTCACAGAAATTAAGAATAGAAGGCTACGTTGATTGGAGCACCTCGATAGAATGCCAAGTGAAAGAGGTACGAAAATGGTATACGGTAACAACCCAGAAGACTCAAGGGTACGATGGATGGACGATATTGCACTACGTTAGATCTACACCGAATTGGAGCCGAGAACTGGAAAGCCAAATCCCTGGTTAGAAAGTCCTGGAAGACACTTTCAAGTGAAGCTAAGATTCTTCATGGACCGTAGAACCAAGGAATAGTAATAGTATATAGTAAAGCTCTATATCACTATGTAGTAATACGTGCGCTTAGAATGTGACTTACTGTTTCAAATATGATGCAAAAGGCAGTTATACTATACGACAAAACTGCCATAGCCTTGATATAGATTGTAAAGTGTATATTTTTATACCCAGTATATGTAAATATACAAGGTATATTAAGTTTGATCACGACTTTATAACGCTTAAAAATATTGATCGTAGGCATGCATTTTTGGCATATGTGTTCATAAAATGGAATAATTCGGCCATTTCCGCATGTCCGTCCGTCTGTGGACACGATGACTCAAGAACGAAAAGAGATAACGAGCTGAAATTTTGTGTTTGTGTTCTACAGCAAAAAAGTAAGGCCAAGTTCGTTAATGTGCAAAATCGGACCATATTTGAGCAAAATAGACAAAACTGCCTGTCTTTGAAACGGTAAGAGATATAATAAAAATTTAAGGCCAAGTTCGTTAATGGGCAAAATCGGACCATATTTGAGCAAAATAGTCAAAACTGCCTATCTTTGAAACCGTAAGAGATATAACAAAAATTTAATAATAAAAAATCTTCCTCTTTTTAAAATAAACAACTTTTGTTTGAAATTTTATTCCATTAACTCAGTATATACTGGGTATTCAAACAATTAACTCAGTTAGTTGTTACATTACTTGTTTTTCTTTGCCTTTGATCGTTGGGAAATGAAAGATTGTGTCGGATATCTTCTATCTTCTATCGAGTCAAACGAATTTAACTCGCCTAAGACTGACTTATCAGGGAATTGATCTCAATAACAATTGTCGTATACTGCGCCCATTATTTATTTATTACTTGAACAATCTTGACTCGATGACCATTTCTTTTTATCCTCAGCGGATAACTGTTGTGTATTATGCTGTTTACGTATGGATCGCCCCCAACCAGCTGTTATTGTACCTAAACGTGAAAATGCACGTTTTACCATCGGTGAATTTGGTACAGATTTAGGTCTTGGTGATTCAATATCAGGTACCTAAAAAATAAGTAAATATTATAGTATTATTCATGGCCACTGTCCTCTTTTTTCGTTTAAAAATATATGAAGAAGAAGAAGAATATTTTGCTAATTTGAATGTTTATCTATTTTAGTTGACAACAATAAATAGTAATATCGTCACCAGAGTCGTCTTTGGTGTTGCGGTAAGCACGCTGGACTAGATATCCAGAGGGCCGAAGTTCGATTCCTGGTTGACGAGTTAATTTTTTCTTATCAATATTTAATTAAAAGTTCAAGACATTTGTCTATAAAGTATACGTTAGTTCTATCATATTTGTCTTATGTAACCGAAATGAAATGGAAAAGAATTACCATGTACAGCCAAGTCAGAAAGCTTGTTTTTAAAATATCTTGAATCATAGTAAAGCTCTATATCACTATTCACTAAAAGTATTATCAATTATCAAATAAAAAAATGTATATTATTAGAAAATTAAAAATTTAGCTATGTTTCGAGCATCCTTGCTTTACCTCATTGGGATACCTAAATGTATTACACCGTTTCAACGGCTTTTTAACTAGTTTGAAAACTAACCTGTAAAAAATTACTACTTTTTGGTCGGCTAGATTGTTGTGGTGATAATAATGTAGGAACTGGACGTGCTAATAATTCAGCAACAGGCACTTGTGGTGAACCAAAGCCTGTTTGTATCCCATACAACATTTCTTGAAAGACACGACTACGTACACCCAATATTGCTCGCACACCAATAAATTTCACTTTTTGTTTCGATTGTCCAACCATAAATGTAACATCAAATAATTGTGAATTAATTGCCGAATTTTGTTCCGTATTTAAAAACATGCGTGTAAAATCTTTGGCTAATTGATCATAATCTTCGAATTGATCTCGGACACTATCTAATAATGGTGATGATGGTCTCATATGTCCAATTGGACGCCATGATCCACGACGATATGGTTTTGGTATTTGTCCAGTTTCAGCATGATTTGCTAGATTTGCAACAATATCCTCTAACATCTGAGATCGTGTACGTTCTTGCATACGTGCAAATTTTGGTGCTGAATATGAGGCACGCTCACCATTTACAATTTTCGTTAGTAACCATTCTCGAAACATTGGTCCTTTGTCAAACACACTTTGCTCCCATAAATATGGTTTGTAAGCACCAACTTCATCTCGCGTTACAACACTCACTTCATATCGTGTTGGTTTACGTTTAATACGTGGTGATGTTCTCACTAAGATAAACGTGTGCAAGAAATGGGATTTTATGCATGATGGTGAGAAGGATGTATTGTCTGCTTCTAAGAACACCACACACACAATATCATTTCCAATATGACGTTTTCGTTGTAATTTTTGTGGATCATGTTTTTCGTATGGTAGCTGAGTTGATACATGAAACATAATTTCAATGTTACGCCAATGTGTATAAATTGAATAAATGCCAGTTAAATCATGAACGGTATCTAAACCACCTTTGTATTTATCAAAACCTTTTAATCGTACTTTATCACCTAAGATTTGTAAGAATTCATCAAATAATTGTGAATTCTCATTATTATCTAAAATATCTTCTTCATTATATTGTCCTTCTTTCACATAGATCACACCTACTTTTAATTCACTTTTTATAAATACTTGATCTAATTTTAATAATTCTTCCGGTGTATCTGGTAATTGTCCCAATGTTAATGGTGGTGAGATATTTACTTCTTTACCTGTAACAAAAAGTCAATAAATAATTATAAATATTTCAAATTTTTTTACAAATAAGAAGTTAGACGTTCTCGAAGGAAATTGTATATAAACATATCATCACTACTTCTACTTATTGTACTGTTCGTCAACTCGAACGGTAAGCGACCCGTGAAGGAGCCGCACTCCCATGCCAGGGTCTGAGACCATATCTACGTATAACTATGAGGCAGACTACCTCTGCCCTAAAGGAATGGTTGGATAGGCCTGTGAACAGGAAAGATACAGCAGACAAGCCAAACAAATGATAGCTGGGTACAATGCCACGAGATCAACCTGGCTTATTGGTAAAAAACCGGAAAGAGATAAACCTTCTGGTTGGGGTAGCTTATCGGTCACTGCAGGCTCAAGAGGCATCTATTTCTTATGAGGTGAGGGAACAGTGCGATCTGTCTGGGCTGTAACGGGCGGATGATACGCCCTTCTACCTTCTGACAGAATGTTCTGACGGAGCCAGAACGAGATATTTAGCTTTTGCCAGATTGAATTAAAGGTTGTATGGATATTTTAACAGAGTTAGATACGTTGTTATCTCCAGCCTTCCTTTTGTTTTCTATTGGGAAGCATAAAATATTGTTTAATGGAAGAAAATCACACTTACCTAATGATCTAACGACTTCTTCACGATTATAACGATCAGCGAAGACACATGATGCTGGTATTAAACCATGTACAGTATAACTGATTGCACGTACTAATATTCTAAATTGATCACGTGCATTTAATGTTTCTTGTTTGATTGATAATATAATGGGCCCTAAATCTTCATCATTTGTAAAATAATTCCAATGTTCTGTACCATAAAAATATTTTTCGTACGTTTCTTGTTCTACACTCGTCAGTTCAAAACCTTGCATTTTCTCCCATTGTTCTTCAATTACGGTTTTCTTACGTGCTGTTAACATTATATTATCACCATTATCAAGATCATCGTCATCATCATTTTCATCATTATTTTCATCATTTTCGTTAAAATTATTACAATCTACAAAATATGAAATTATCAATTTTTAATAAATAGTAAATCCCAACTAAAATGAACCTTAAAAATCAAACCAAATTCGAGTGGGTCTCTTTTTTTACTGTAAAAAATATATTGACTTAATGTCGACGACTATGACTATTTATATTGTACATAATATAACATGTGCTTTCTATTTATTAGACATTTAATTATTAGTGTAGTTTATTTATATAAATATTTTAAAGTTTTGATAATGAATATTATTATTGTGGATTATTAATATTGATAATTATATTCACATAAAGTGAAGTGAAAATTATATAAACTATGAAAGAAACTGGTGTAGATAATAGTGCCGGAACATCCGATAAACACGTGGGTGCTAGGTAGGTTATAATTCATGTATTGATATTAACATGTGCGCTGTCTATTTATTGGACAATTAATTATTAGTGTAGTTTATATAAATTTATATGAGCTATACCTATAATTAAATATTTAACTTGGTATGGACAATATATATGGGGCAAAGACAATCGTGCTTAAGGAGTAAACTCCACCGTGCACCGGAGCTGTCAAACACACTTTTTTTTTGCCTATTGCATTTTCGAATATTTTCTTTCTGTGTATTGTCATCAGAAACAAAGTATTCGAAAAATCAATTGTCAAAATTTGTCCTCTCAAACAGAAATTCTAGAAAGCTAAATAAAAGCTTGTATAAACAAAGCGGTTGATTTTAGTTGAGCTTTAATTATATATGAGTTGATCACCTTTATCATTACTCTGTTGATGTCCTATATGATGACCGCCACCACCTCCTCCCCCTCCACCATTATCTGAATAATCACTAACACAAAAATCAGGATTCTCTTCATATTCATTCGCTTCATTTAATTCATGTTCAGATTCACTTTGGTCCCATATTGTATCTGAATTGATCTTTTGTCGCGAACATTCAATCCAATAACCAGGCATTGGTATTAAATTATGTGGAAATTCTTCACAAAATTCATCTAAATTTTAAATTAATTATCAATTAATTAATTGATTAATATATTTTATTTTTATTTTTTAATTAATTTAAATAATTAATATAAACATACAAATATATTACGTTGATTAGGTGTAAAGTTCGCTCACTGTAAGGTAGAACACCAAACGAGCTAAATATAGCTTGGTGTTCAAACTTAGAGTGACCCAACAATACACAATGCATTTTATTCACCACGTTGTTTTTGTTTTTTTGGCTGTAAATAAAAATTATATTTAAAAGGATCGGTTGGAAGTACCATTTAAACAGGTAGACTTTGAACATCTAATCGAAATAATATCGCTAGATAGATAGATTGCGGAGGCTGTTCTGGACGGGACACACTTCGACTATAATGTGATGTCTCAGGATGTGAGGATGCTAGTGGAGGACAAGGAATTTTGTGTGAAGACTAGGAATTGGTAGGATGTGCGGCTGCAGCCGACTTTGATAGGAACTATGCCGATACTCATCTGGAGTTCGTGAAGGAAACTGCAGAAAACCTTCACATGCATAGCCGGTTACTTCGTTCTTGTCCATACGCCGACAGTTTAGTCAATTAACCGCCCCTTTTTTTTAATAATTGACAAACTGCCGATGTCGGGATTCGAAACCATAACCTCCCTGTTCCAAGTACACACAACGCCTTTACAAGCGTGGCTACTTGACTGGTTAAAATAAAACGTCTAAATCTACGTATTCTGAACTCGAACTCTGAATAATATTTCTTCGAATTCGAAAGATACATACCTGAACAAGCTTGTGGTGGTAATGGAAATATTAATGTTGTTGATGATTTTCGTCGTGCTACAGCACACCCTAACGATTGGGGTTTAAATGAACGTAATTGTTGCATAAAATCCGAGCACTCCATTAGTGCAACATCAGCGAAATGTAGATCGCACAATATATGATTTTTGAAGCGACGTGCACGCTTCTGATTTGGCCCTGTTAAATTTAAACCACAACTGTTGCATCGTAAACATTCTTCGTGATAATGATTGTTGTCATATAATGGTGATGGTTCTAAAAAACAATAAAATACAAATTACCAATTAAATTCCTGAAATTTTTTTACTGGATAAGTACATAATGTATTTGTTTTTTTAATATTGGAGATTCAAGCTCCAGACATCTCAACAACGAAAAAATCTATCATATTGGTATTTAAATTTGATATCAAAAGAGGAGATACAAAGGATAACAAATGCGTGGTATTTGGAAGCCTTTAACCTAAAGAGTAAGGTTAAGGACGCATGTGTGCTGCCTGGTCGGACTTCGGCACTGGTAAAAAATGACCTTCATAAATTAAGAACTTTGCAACGGACCTTAGAAAGAAAAATGTTTAATATAAGAGCTAAACAAAAACAGGACATAAAATCACAAGACATTGGAAAGATAATAATAGATGTTACTGTTAGTGTACGTAAGTTGAAGTGGAAATGGGTTAGTCATGAATTGAGGCTTGAAAACTCATACGATGGTGAAAGATAGAGGGATCGCCAGTTTAAGCATTGGCGAGATAACATTGTTAGCTTTGAGAATGGTCAGTCGATTGAAAATTTGACCGGAGTCTAAAAGCAGTGGACCTTAATGGGAGAGGCCTTTCCAAAATTCAGCATTTCGTCTCAATCGTCAAACCGAGCTAATAATATTTTTGAGTCAATGGACCTTAATGATACGTAAAGAGTCGGTGAAAGCCCAACACAAATTTTGGTCCTCGAAAACATAATCCCTATATTACACACCATGTTTAGTTTCTATATAGAGGGAAGTACCATAATTTTTATTTTCTAGGTATGATCTAAACAAGCAAAATTGTATTTGCTGATTGTTAAGCTGCAATTCGGGTGAAGTTTAATAGACGTCTTTAGTATTTAGTACAATATTCATCAAGTAACAGACAAGTTGTATTTATAGCTTATTTTTTCGCCCGAAAAGATCGTATCGACCTGTAGTTTTCACTGTCTAACAAATCAAAAATGCTGAGAACTGTAAGTGGAGGATTAGGCCGTAAATGGGGCGTATTCCTAGCACCTAAGTCTATAAATGTGGAAACTTCTATCATTGCTAGATAGTCATAATTTCCATTGTTCACGAACTGTTCACGTTTTATAAAATGGTATGTAATATTCAATATTTAAAAAATGACTGAAATACGCTATCTCAAAAATCCTTTTCAGATAAAAAGTCCATAAAAGTTTTCTTTGATATATTGCCAAATTTCAACAAGTAGGTAAGCATATGATAAAAATGGCCGTTATACAATGTAAAATTCATTTTAAATATTGAAATAAACTAAAATGTTTATAACTGTTCGTCAATTTCTTTTTATTCGGTGACTATTATGCTTTCGCAGTCACAGTTATTTTACTATCATCAAAGTGAAAAAGTTTCCAAAGAAAATACGATAAATTTTGATAATTTCACCACAAGTACAACAAATATATATTATTTTAAGCAATATATTTAATTTATTGAAATATTTATTGTGGCCGTAAAAATTCATCATAAATTTAACAATATTATTTCGGAGTTTTGAATATATTCGAAGGGGCTATCTACATTTTAATTTTATTTATTAAAAATATAATACATACCCCCTATTTTGAATTCTTTTTATTATATTTTTATATATATTAATTAATTATTATATTAAATTCATATTGTTTTTAATAACATTAATAATCATTCGTTGGATGGATAAGAAATGGTTGGATTTGTTATTTTTTAAATTATAGGTACACATGTTTTTTATACATTTATTTTCATTTCACAAACATATATATATATATTTTTCATTATATTTATTTAATAAAATCACTTTTATTTTTTTATTCATTCACACATTAAAGATTTATTAATTACACTTAACTTTATTTATTAATTAAATTTTGAATAATTAATATTTAAAAAAATTATTTAGTGAAGACAATGGACACTTGTTGTATATATAAAAGATTTCACTGATTCGGATACTTGAATCAGATCAGATGATTTGTATTTTAATGTTAATAATAATATGATCTGTTATTATTTGGATGATATTTCTCATAAATAATGATATTTACACCTTTATTTTTTAATGTTTAATTAATTTTTTTTATATATTTAATATATTAAATCTGATTTTAATAAACACTTTTTTATTATAAAATAATATATAGATATATACATGTATATAAATATGTATATATATATGTATATATATATATATACACATAGGTATATACTATTAGGTAGTATATATTATAAAGCTGACATCTTGTGGACAACACACGTGTATTAACAAACGTTACATACACTATCAAATAGAGCTACTATTCTAGAGAGCTATACATATACAAAATGTACATATTATATATTTTTTGCAATCATTGGTGGTAGTCTTGGGGCATTACTTGTTCGGAGGGATCACTAGACTCTAGGGTTATATATAATTTCGATGATTTTGTTAAACAACGTGTTCACTGGGAAAATATACTGCAGCAAAAACTCGAGAAAATACTGTTTCGCAATGCATTCAAGAGACTATCTCTCGATATATTCAACCTGAACAGGATACAACTTCGAAAGGTTACCAGATTTATCACCGCGTACTATCATCTACCAAAGCATCTGCACATAATACGACTCCATAATGGATCCATTATGTACAGGCTGTGCGGCGAGGAGGAGGAAACAACTAGCCATATCATCTTTAACTGTGAATCTCTCGGTTACAGCAGATACAAGATATTCGGTGCATCGTACCACGAATATATGAAAGTCGGATAAGCAAGATCTCAGGAAAGTCGGATAAGCAAGCTCCTGGCTATTGCCAAGATATGGAAGAAGCTAATTTCGTCAGGCTGAAGTAGAAGGGAGACCACAAGGTGTCATATCTACCTACCTATCTTGGTATAAGAACAAAAATTGAACTTGCGGTTTTTTGGCAATAGTCTCTTTAAATGAAGTATGATTTTTACTTTCGTTAACGACCTTCGATCGGCATACACAGTGTAACTTCTAATAGATATATATACAAACATACACAATCATTCAGTATGCATGTACAATCAATGATCAAAGTTGTATGGTGTCTGGTGAACTATGCTTTTAAGTTTGCTGGGTTGCAAAATCGAAAATCGGCCAATTAGCGTTCAGTAAGGTGTGGTAATATTCCAAATAATTGAAACTAAAAGAATGTCTGTCCATTTTATTGCTTTTATTTTTTACTATCTTTGCATTGGTAATTATGGTCATAAAGCAATTGAAGTAAAACAGGTTACACAAGGAAAAGTCTCAGTTGTTGAGGTTACGTTACTATAACAATTCTATAAATGAAATAAGAGGTCACGCAAGACTGACAGTAAAAAGGAAGATGTAGCGGACATAGCAATGAGTATTGTGCCGGACTAAAAAAGCTATTTTATGAGTTACAGTATACAGTATTAAAATCTGGAATAGATCCTAACATTTGAATAAGAAAGGATAAATAGGATATGAATAAATGGTTTCAGTTAATTCGAAATATATCTTTTTTGATAAATTTCAACTGTATATCAACCGTATCGAACGTTTTTTTTTCGGTCACAAATTTTTTTTTTGTTGGTTTTAAATACTTTTCGAAATGTAAAATCGATTGTCTAATGATTGTACTACGAAAATTATTGTATAGACGCCAATGTTTAAGGACGCCTCGCAGTACTATGTACAATAAAAGTATAGAATTTGCCGTCGTCGTTTATAACAACCACTACTACTAGAACACCACTACCGTTGATAACTCCAAGGCGCCAGAATGATCCACTTTAGCCCCACCCCCGATCAATGCATTCATGTCTAATCATATATACTGTAACTGTACTGTAATAAAAGTACATTTGTACGGAATGCATGATGATAATGACGACTCCATCTTTGTTTACAAACAATATGTTGTTAAATAAATATTCATTGGTGGCGTTAGTTGTATACATTTTTGTAGGATATCGTAGTATACTGTAGTACTACGCTAACTATTGTTCAGTAAACATAACCATACTTTTTAAATTTCATTTTTTACTAAACATATTTTGTTTTTTAAATTATTTATTTTAATTAAATATTTTTTAATTAGTTTATTTATTGATTTATTTCTTTTAACTATTCTAATTTGTTTTATTTGTGACACTCATTAAAATTTATACATAAACATATCAATTTGTATTTTTAATTCATTTTTAAAATAATACATTAATATTATTTCAATACCTGTTTAAATGTTTTAAGTAATATTCATTTCATTATAATGTTCAATAAATTATAACCTCAAATTTAATTTTTCTCAACCGTTAATTGCTTTTAATTTACAATCTACAAATCGGTTTGTGTTATAAACGTTTTTTTAAGATTATTACTGTCTAAGAGTAGTGGGAAAAGATCTGTTGTTTCTTTCCATTATTTAAAACTTTTCATCAGTGGAAACCTATATTTAAAAAAAAAGTACGGGCAGGAAAAATTGAACTGTCATAATATTACGTTAAATTTACTACCTGATCGATCAGTGTACGGTTAAAATTGAATGTATTCGGCATATTCTTGTTCTTACGTGTAGTTAGTAATTATACACGCGCTTAGTGTACACGATTAGTGTAGTTCGTTATACACGCGCAAAATGACCAGTGGTTAGAATATTAGACTGATTAATTTAAATCATTAGGATAACGTGCATGATGAAGGTTGCGGCGTTAAAATTTACGAAAGATAAATTTTATTTCTGTTCGTTAGGTTTGTATTTGATTTGTTTGGGAGAAGACTAATTGGCATAACCTCAAATAACTTGTTTACTATTTGCCTTATTGATATTCAAGATCATATTAAGTGAGATATCAAGGACATTAAAAAAATTATAGGTACTTTTGTAATGGAAAATCTTTATGGTTCTATAATTTTAAATGATATGTTCTTTGGGCATGTCTTCGAGGCTTCCGAATTAGATGGCTTATTATATACTTGAACGCTTATTTGTTCAGACCAAACATCTTTATAGGTAAACTAAGTGACGCCGTAAGTTGCCGGTGTACACGATCTAAATATGTGTATGGTCGAGTCATACCAGCTCTAGTATGTGTATGGGAAGCATCCCTTGGCTATACATGTTTCCCTTATAAACAAAGAAAAGTTTGTGAAAGTTTGATTACATTTGTGAAAGCACCCATTTTTCGGTAAAGCCAGGATTTTCTCTCTACAAGCAGTCGTCCTTTTTTGAAAGAGAGAATGTCTCGAATTTTGGCAATCGTCGTATTAATAGATAAAAGAGTTTGGACCACACAAATGTAACGAAGTTACTAATAAAATTATTCAGTTTAAATTATTTTTCATTATTATTTTTCAAACACTTGGTAATTTTAAACATTTAAAAAAAAAGTTAATAATTATTTTTTACAGATAAAATCTGTTGTTCAATGTTCAATTTGTTTTAATATGACCAGTAGAGCTTTACGCCTAGAGTGCCAAGTTTGCTCTGTCCGGCCCTACTAGTATAGTAATATATGAATTGAATTGTACTTACCAGTTTGTGTACTGGAATCAAAGAATGTACTTGTTGTTTCAACAGTCATCGATGCAATTGTACCATCTGTAATTTGTGCACATGAATCACGTCGACCACGATACCGTGATGTATCATCACTTTGTGATGATTGTCGTCGAAAGTTACGGCATCGTATCATCTCTTCTGTTGTACTTTGTCGTCGAAATCCTCTTGCTATTAATATTTCTTCGGTGGTTGATTGTCTACGTATTGCTGGACGATGATGTTGTTCATTTTCACTACGTGATGAAGCACCACCACCACGATTACATGGTGATGGATCCCTAGATGAACAACTACTTGAATCTGGAGATCGAGGTGAATGTGAATGACTCGTTGATTGTCTACGACTACCTGGCCCACCTGGCCCCCCTGCTGCTATAGATGTTGATTGACGACGTAAACGTCCACGACGATGTTGTCTACGTACTGGACTGACATCACGTTCAGTTGATCGATCTAGTATAATCAATTTAATTTTATTAGTATTCATATTTATTAATTTCTTTTAGAACTGTTAATGAAGAAAATAAATAAAACAAGGAAGTGCCGAAAAATTTCTCAAAACCTCTAAGACATAGGTAATTCATCATATAGTTAGAGTATTTCCTTATGGTTGAAGTGTAACTAGTCCAAGGCAGCCTCTACAATCTATCTATCTAGAGTATTTCAGGAAAATGAAACCTTGGAGAACCAGAAATGGGGGAACCATATATGTCAGAAAATAACCTTCAGGAACAAAAAAATGTTATGAATAATAATATATATTTGTGTAAGTTAAAATCATAGAGTTAAAATTATTGAGGGAGCTGATTGCAGTTTCTGGCTTAACTGAGAAAGAAATTAAAAGGATTTGATGAGTCTGAGACCCATCTTGTTCTTTTTTTTCTTAGTCGACGCTTGTCGCTCAACTATATATGAACAACCGTACTTTGTCTCCTCTATAATTTTAACTCTATGGTTAAAATATAAGGAGATACTCTTTGATTTTCATAGAAACCAAACTAATATAACCTCTCTAATATGATTTCAAAGAAGAGAAGCAGAGAACTAGATTATAGTGAAAGTTTTTTATGCAAACAAATTTAATTTCAAAAGGATGCATATCATCTTTTTTAACAAAGTGTATAATAATTTTTTCAATAAAATCATCTAGGGAAATGTAGAAGAAAAGCGTTTTAGTACAGAAATCTAGAGGACAAAATTATGGAGAACTTGTTGAGGGCAAAATATTAGGATGTATTTCAAAGATTTTTTTTCTATTTAAAGCTTTCTATTCCTAGCTTTTAAAATTATAGCAGTTCGCTGATGACCAAAATGGAGAGCATAATCCAGTAATCTAGCTAATTCATCCGAAATTCATTTCCATAGTGAAAAATGTTTTTTTTAATAATTGATATTTAAACGAAAATTATGAAATTTTCTCATGACTTAATTGTAAGTATATGCGAAAAGCTACTTACGCTTTTCTTATTCAGTAATGAAAATGGCCCATGCCATACAGGTGACAAGTGAGTATTAATTTATTCATTGGGAAATAAACAATGGGATTACACTACCTGGACTTAAATGCGTGCGTGATTCACGTCGACTATGTGATGCAGAATCAGGGCTTAATGAATCACGTCGTGCTTTACGCGACGAACCATCTGTATCGACATCAGGACTCAATAATGGTTGTGAGCCACGACGACTCCATGTACCCGGTGGTAAACACGTTTCATCAATTGCTGTTGCTTGCCGCTGTAAACGTAATAAACGTCCTGATCGATCAGGGCTTGCATGTCCTGTACGTGAATCACGTCTATTTAAACGTATACCACATTGTGTTGTTGAATCACGGCGTGTTCCAAGCAACGACCCAGGCGGGTGATGTGTGGGTGTTGTTGCTGTAGCTGTTGTTTGTGATGTAACTGTTTGTGGTGGTGTTACACCACCACCACCAGGACTACCATTACTCCCACCACCACTACTATTACTAACGAGAACCACAGTTGTGGGTGTTGATGGTGGTATTGGTATTGTGGGTGATGTTGCTGGTGGTGTTACAGCTGCTGATGTTATAATTGTTGGTGGTGGTAATGCTTGTGTACTACTATCAATACGTGTACCACTTGGTGTTTGTATTTGTATGATTGTTGTTGGTATTGTTATGCAAGTGTTGTTGTTGCTTGATTGTTGGTGTTGTGATGCTAACAATGCAGTTGTAATTGGTGCTGAATCACTAGCTGTAGATGATGTAGATGGTCTTTGCTCTTGTCTGTAGTATGTTGATGTTTGATCAGATACAGCACGTGAATCACGTCGCTTTTTATGATGATGATGGTGATGATGATGATGAACACTGCCAACCTAAAACATAAAATAAAAAATTTGCAAAACTAATAACCTTTTAAAAATATATGACAGCGTCATTCGTTTATGGGAACCAGATCCAGAAGTAATTGAAATTAAGGAAACTGTAGTTCAGTTTGTACATGAAAATACAGAAATGTATTTTCTAGGAACGGAGCTTATGAAGGCATACCTAAAATTGCAAGGTAAACCTTTCGTTTTTTCCAGCAGGCATCTCTAAGGAAGAAAATCTTTTTTCTAATATCATTATTTCATCATTCTATCAAAACAGTAATAGAAATCTTAATAGAGCTCTCAAGTCGCATTGACTAGAATTTGTACGACCTAATAAGTTGAAAAAGCCAGTTGGTGTGTCATCTCAGTGAGCGGCCAATTTACAAGGTTTTTAATCCTGACATATACGAACTGAAGGCTGTTGAAAGCCTTCAAATAGTACCAATACCCATTTCATTCTGGTCGGAATTCATTCACTCATCTCTATAAATGATTCACTAGATCGCACTTCACTCAAATCTAGAAATAAAATAGAATGATACCTTTTTTGGCGGTGATGGTGTAATAATTGTTGCAGAATCACGTCGACCACTCCGTGCACTTTCACCAGACCCACGTCGACTAATACTTTTTGTTGTCGAATCACGTCGACCACCACTTCGAGCACTCTCCCCAGAACCACGTCGCTGATAGCCATTAACAGATGGTTCAATAACTGTTGTTGATTCTTTACGTGACCAACTTTTCATAAAATCATTACGAAAGTCTGATAACGATGTTAAATGTGAATCACGTCGTGATTTTGTACTTGAGAATGATTTAATACCACTATCAGCAATGGATTCACGCCGTTTCGATGCACCATGGTGTCCATGACCACCCCCACCACCACCAGGTATTGTTGTTGATGTACCATCTTGTGTTGTTTGACGTCCCCATGGTAGACTTCTATAATTATATAAATTGAATTGTTGTAATTGTTCTTGTTCTATAATTAATATTGTTGGTAACATATTGTTCTTGATATTATTGTTATTAATATTTATTTTTAGTATAATAGGTACGCGATATGTGGTGGATATTATCTCCTTTTTATCTCTAATGTAGATTATATTATCATCAAACAATATATATATAGGGTGAATCGGGAATAAAATTACAGGCGAGTTTCCACTGTTCATATATATATATATATATATATATATATATATATATATATATATATATATATATATATATATATATATATATATGTGTGTGTGTGTGTATTATGGTGTACGTATGTATGTGGAACATTTGAATTAATTCAAATATGGAATATATAAGCAGAAACATCAATAGAGTGATCAAATCAATGATGTATCAAAAAGACTCGTTTTTTAAATTTGTGATGAATAAAGTGGTTTTTTTTTTTCACGAATGACAACATATTAGCTATTAATGCGCCTGTTGTGCCTTTCGCAAACCCATCAAAACTTAAACAACCCAATAATTTTACTTGTCAACCAGTCCAAGTGGCCGAGCGGTCTAAGGCGTTATGTCTGCGCAGTATGCCTACTTGAAAACTGGGAGGCTATGGGTTCGAATCCCGACATCGGCAGTTTGTCAATTATTAAGGAAAAAAGGGGCGGTTAATTGTCTAAACTGTCGGCGTATGGACAAGAACGAAGTAACCAGCTATGCTTTAGTTTAGAAGGTTTTCTGCAGTTTTCTTCACAAACTCCAGATGAATATCGGCATAGTTCTTATCATAGTCGGCTGCAGCCGCATATCCTACCAATTCCTAGTCTATACACAAAAATACCTTTCACTCCACTCACATACTCATAAGCATCACAATGGATTTTATGGTCGAAGTGTAGCCTGTTCAGGGCAGCCTCTACAATCATTCCATCTATTGTACTCGTTATCTCACTGTAAATTAATGATATTATCTGAAGCATTTCCTCATTTCAAAATGGTGAGTCGACATATGGTACGCGCGCCGATCGTGGAATCGAATTCATCATATTTGGACGGTGCGCGTGTGGCGCACAGCGATCCATCTGAAGTCGGTTTTTTCAACAAACACTTTGTATGTTCGCGGTTCATATTTGGACATGTTCTTGAAAGGTTTGTCGTTTTTAGCGCGCCTGTGATTATTGTTTTCTTAAATATTAATTGAAATGTAATATTTTAGTTCAACATTTTAATTAATATCTTTAGATTATTTTCAGGCTTAAATAACGGGTTTTTGTGATTGATTCAACTTCACTGCAATATGAATATATGTTCGTGGGTTTTCTATGGATTGCTGGAGGTTCGTTGAAATTAACAATTCCAACGAACCAAAGGCGAGTGATGCGGGGTTCGTGGCGCGTATATGTTGACGCACTTTTATATTTAAATATAAAATGGAAATAATTTTAATTTAACTTTTTAAATAACTCTTTCAAATGGAACCATTTTAAATATTAACCATCCCTGATAACTACGAATATATATGTAAAACTATAGGCTATTTGTCTCCCTTCCCCCTTGTTTCATCCTTTTTCTAAGTGAAAATTTGATAATAAAATTATTTGTTACCTAGCTAAATCAGCTAATGTTTCACGTCGACATAATGGTGCTTTATTACGTTTTGTATTTGAGCCACCACCACCCCATTCACGTAATATATCTGTTAGTTGAGCTAATGAACTGCGACGTCGACGAGCTGGACCTACAGGTTTTTTAATAAATAATTAATTAATCTCTCGTGTTAAATTATTCATCATTCTGTTTTTGTTTAAGGTTTTGTATATTTTATAGATAATAATATTTTTGTATTTCCATTTAAAATATCTACACAAAAACTCGAATCACAAATCTTTATTTAAGGGGATACCGCTTAAATTTGGCTTATATTTATAAAACCATATTAGACAATTTGATATAGGTATAGGGTAAGTGGATTTTTACCTGCTTCAAAATCGATTTTGTGAAATAAACAAGTCAATGTAACAACTAACTGAGTTAATTGTTTCAATACCTAGTATATACTAAGTTTATGGGAAAGTTTTTCAAACAAAAGTTGTTTATTTTAAAAAGAAAAAAATTTTTTGTTATTAAATTTTTGTTATATCTCTTACGGTTTCAAAGATAGGCAGTTTTGGCCATTTTAAACTTAAAAAAAAATCTACAAAAATTTCTCATGAATATCTTAGAATCTGTGTCAGAATCGGTTTAAATTTTGATATTTTGCATATCAAATATTAAAGAATACCATATTAAAGAAAATGATTACTTAAACTTCACATTTTTGTATTACACCAGTCGCCTTAACTGTTAATATAAATTCATAAAGTAGTGAACATTTCAATCGTTTTAAATGATAACTGTAAAGGCTCTGATAGTATACTTTGGATTTATTTTGATGTTTTATAGTTGATAAAATATTATTATCTAATTAAATTGTACATATAATGTGTAATGTGCATGATTATTAAAGTGGACATTTAATGTGTGGTAGCGTAAAGGTGCATTTTCATGCCGTCGCTTGTCGTCACATTTTTAGAGACAGATGTGGTCACGTGGTTAAAATTCAACATGTACGCCATCTGGAAATATTGTAGAGAACAAGTTTAGCTTTTTCGTTCGGATTCTATCAGCGTCAGCGTCGGGTTCAGTTAGCTGTTACTAAATTCAACGGGTATTGAGATGAATACTAATAAATAAAAGAAATATAACATATAATTTTTTAGTATTCTATATTTTTAACTGTTACTTTGCGATTAACGCTGCGATTTATCGCTCCAATATTTCCAGATGGCGTGCATGTTGAATTTTAACCACGTGACCGCTTAAAATCAGCGACAAGCGACAGCATGAAAATGCACCTTATCTGATAGAGTTTAAAGCAATTTTGGTGATGGGTTTGTGCATAGAAAGTAAGTTCATAATTAATCTTTTTTATTTTCGGATGGGTGTTTTGTGATTGAAAAGTAGTCGTAGTATAGTTTAGTCGAAGATTGTGAAGAAGAAAGTGGGAAATGAACCTTGTGGTGTATTAGGGGGAGACATGCCCTGTATTTCAATCGGTGGTGATATGCTATTAATTTGTGCAGCAGAATCACGTCGTCCACCCAAACGTTGTCGTATTGTGCTCTCTTCAACTTGTTCACGCATCAGGTCATCCCAACCATTTCCACCTTGCCATACCAGACCCACTTGATGTGAGAGGATCGGTAAATTGCATACAAAACATATGGCTGTCATCGTTCTGTAACAATACATTTTTCTTTTATTTCAAATTTATACAAATATTTCATTAAAATCTGTGTTTTTTTTCTATACATAGTATTTTAATTTAAATCATTAATTTTACTTGAGTTAATAATTGGTAAAGATCTATTTATCCAAAACTAGCCATTGTTTATCACAATCATTGAATTTTCTCTCATGCCATCTATTATTTTAAAGATCAAATAGTTTGTGAAATGTCATTTGGTCATACATAACCTCAACTGAAACTTAACCTAATTTAAATTTTATTAAAAATCGGTGTAAATTGTAAAACAAACTAATTGAATATAAAATGCTGTACTTACAATCGTTGAGATTAGTAAAAATCCAAATTTTGAACATGTAATTAGAATTAAAATTTAATAAAAACAATCTTTTTAGAAACATATCTAAAACAAAACTAAATAATAGTAATCTATAAATAATCAAGTGATACAATATCAATTTAGGAAATTGTAAAACCACAAATAAAGTGATGAACTAACTTTAATGAAGAAGTTATTGCATACTCAATTCATTAGTTGATAGTTTGTTCATATATTCATGATTTAATATTGACTCATATATAGAGTGGTTCTAAATATCTGGGAAAACCAATTCGTGTATTGAATAATAACTTTTGCTAAAATACACTGAATTTTTAATATGTTGTGGTCTATGGCTTCCTAATCAAATCAGACGTGGATCCAGGATTGGCCATGAGCAGGGGTGTATTTAGACAATTTGCCAAACTAGGCAGCTGAAAATGGCCGCACCTTCTCTTTTTAAGGTAGATTTTCATACTCACGTCCGACACTGCCATCGGGCGTCAAAATGGGTAACATGATCAGTCCTTACCGAGTAAAATATACAATATACAATGTATGCATTTTACCGGGAAATATACAATATAGACACCGTGTAAAATATGCAATATACTATATTTTGTTACAATCTACCGTGTAAAATATATAAACCGGAGTATATATTGTCCAAGACAGGAGCATATTGTTAACTTTACGAGAAACTATAATAAAAACTACTTTATAAGAAACTTTTCTACTTACTGAAAATTCTAGATTTACTCAAAAGTACTTAATAATTTTCAGTAATTTCAACCAGAATGAGGTACCTAGCCTTCGGCTCAACCGAAATGGGGGGAATCTTGGGTAAAACAACTATATTGAAGCTCTGCCCTGTCATTCGCAAAGAATACAATTAGGTTCGACAACGAAAACAGGGCTAGAGAAAACTAACAAGGTGTGGTTGAAGATAGACGAGATTTAAAAGATGGGTTGGTAAAAAAGGCCTATTTGCCAGACTTTAGCCTCCCCTATTCTACTACAAATACTACATGTATAAGGTTTGTACGTTTTTAAATGAAAAATTCTATTTTGGATTACACAAGTAACGTTGTACCTATAGCCGTCCTAAGCAGCTGCTTATTATACCAGCCCGCTAAATCCTTGAATTAGCCAAAAGTTCTTATAATTTCAATCATTTAGTTTCTTGTACACCCGATTGCCGTAATTTATCATCAATATGGCGTCAACCGGCTACATTACACATCGCTTTTCAATTTATTGAATTAAACAGAGATATACATTGATGTATACTGTAGCCAGTTGACGCCATATTAATGACAAATTAAGATAATTGAGCGTACATAAATTTATTAATGTGAAAATTATATAAAATTTACAATATGTACATATGGATTAGAAAACCTTGCCCCAAATTATTCATTATTTTGTATAAATTTGTTACCTATAATATGTTAGAAGTTAAACTCGCGAAAGTGATTTTAGGACAAAAATGTGCAGATAGTCTTACTTGTGTAGTTTCGACTTCGCCATCCACACTACTAATAAGTTTTCGCCTCCCACACTACAAACAGTCCAATATAGACCCCAATATTGCAGTTGTTCGATCTTGAGAAATACATTAATGCCCTTGGTAAAATTATATTTACAAAATTTCGTTATATCTATACAAATAGTTAAATAAAATTGAATATCAATTCTGTCTCTGAATTTTTAAGTTGAAAATTAACTTAAAAACTATTGAAATTATTAGCATGCTATTTACTCAGTTGATCCATAGTAGGTATCTCTAATTCGTAGTAATGACAGATGGCAGCTGATACATTTAATTTTTCGTAGCAAGTATTTGTATGTAATTTTGATGCAAATTAAAATTGTCTACCTGTGCGAAGCCGGAGAAATATAATGTATAATGAAATGTTTCGTATAATACATCCTGTATAATGTAAATAAATCAACAAACAGACATTTTCATTAAATTATATTTTAATGGAAATGAAAACTTGAAGAGTACGTAGTAGTATAGTTACTATACGTATAGTCTAGTAAAGTTACATACAATTAATTTTAAATAAATTTGTTTTAATTAATCAATTGCTTTAATTGAATACAAATGTATGTATTAAATATTGTTATTGTATATTTTATTTATAATTTGAGTTGAGGAGTTAAGGTCGATACCACTATTTGAATTTTATTTCACCTTAAGTATAACAAAACAATTTAATCAATTCCCTGTAGTCAAATTAACTATAGGTATAACGATCAATTTGATTTATGTAGAAAACGAATTACCTTTGGTGTTTGTTATACTCTTGAATATCAATCATCAGATTTTGTAAATAAACAGTAGGTATGTTAGGATCAATTTATATCAATTTGAAGAAATAAAAAGTCGCTGACAAAATTTATATTACACAAATTTTTTTAATAAAAACAAATTATTTACAAAATTTTGCCGTATTTGCAGTTACTTATGCAATGAGCATTACACGATGACTGCATGATGAAATCTTTTTTTAAATAAAAATCCTGCTGAATAGGCAATAACAAATTAATATTTATAATCTTTAAAACGAGTCTCATATTATATTCTCGAAAAATTATTTAACGAAATTTCGCCCTTACATACAGGGACATCTTAGAATATGCTGATGTCTTTGGGTACACAGAATAGACCCTTGGGGACCCTTTTACAAAGCAAAAAAAAAAAAAAAATTTTTTTAATGAAAACATCAAAATATAATTTTGTTCTATCATGTGCAGAGCATTTGGTTTCAGGGAAGTACTTCTATTTGCAGCACCTAAATTTTTTATCAATATTTTCCATTTTTGTTCGATTCCAAGAAAAAATTTAACATATTTTGGACGACTTTATGAGCTTTTAAATATGATTGTAACTATTACGCCTAGTATTAACAAAAAAAATCTTTGGACGAATTGAATTTGAACACATCCAACCGTCTGAACACACCAAGTTTAGTGAAGAAGGTACATGGAACCAACGTAGCAGCTCATATACATTGGTCTTTTATTCTTGCCTGAAAACCTGTATATAGAATATCAAGACTTTCCAAAAGGTTCGAAAACGTATCTGCTATATATTGATGCACTTTCTTGATGCTTCTCACAAATGCTATGGATCTTGGCTTTAGGGGGATACCATCAGTCTGAGGATCTTGGACTCGTAATCCACGTGCCTTTATGGTAAAGACGGTACTATTTATAGACACACAATTACATTCCTTAGAATAGCACCAAGCAAAAGCAAATGTATAGATTTTGAGCGAAATAGGCCTTTTTTGCAAATAATTTTCCGATACTCTGTATGTATAAACTATGTAATTATTCTTCTACCTCCGACATACATTAAAGAAAAAATAGTTATACGAGGCGGACATAATATTTTTAATAATACAATCGATTATTTCACTATTGTCATCATTTATTTCAATCCGATTGACGTACTCAATTTAATTGAAATTATAAAAGAAATTATTTTACCAATTAGTTAACCTTGTAGTATAAGTACGAAGTCAGAACGGGTGCGTCAGCAGAAAGAACTCTCACTCCGTAACAACGATTCTTTACCTTACATAATGCACTTAATGTACCTCGTATATATGCTAGAAAAATATAAGCTAGCCATTTCTGGAACTTAAATTTTGAAACGAACACTACTTTGGCCCCCATATTTACCTTAAAAGTCCCCATACACGATCAAACAACGTGCGCAACAGCGTGTTTGTGCAACATCAAGTTTGCGTAATAAAGGTCCCCATACACGTTCTATCAATTTGCGCAACAACCATGTTTGTGCAACATCATGTTTGGTCCATACACCTTCTGAACACTTGTGCAAACTTAATTTTATTTTCTGGTGTTGAATGAATTTTGTTCCACCATTCTGTTAGTTCTTTTTCCATTTCTGACTTAACCATTATGGCCCCCATACACTATCAATCAACTTGCGCAACAACTGTGTTTGTGCAACGTCATGTTTGCGTAAAAATTGGTCTATACACCTTCCAACAGCTTCTACAATCTCATTTCATTTTGTGGTATTCTCGAGAGAAAATGTTTACATTGATGAATAATATTGTGCCACGATTATTATTGACTTTTTGGTCAAATACTGTCATAAACATTCCAACCGTTTGGCAAGTACGGATATGTCGCGCAATAAAAATAGATCCCGATGGCATACATATTAAATTGGTGTGCAAAAACGATTGATGCACAAATTGCTTGAACGTGTATGAGAGCCTTCATATATTGTTCTCATTGTAGTGTGTAGTCTAAAGATCATACATGTGTTTTGTTAAAAAATACTAATTTAAAAAAAAAGTTGGTCCACCTTAAATTCATCGAACCCTTTACTCCGAATAAGAAAGACTCGCAATGCCACTGAGTTAGAATGAGTGAAGTTTCGTTAAAATTCATCTAATAGGTGGTCTTTACGTTATATATACACGGTATACAAACCATATACACTATGTAAATTAACATAGACCCAACAGCAACATTGTGCAGTGCATCTATCACTGTCTATATACAGTATGCCATGATATAACGTTCTTTATTACACTTGAATAGCACTCCCCACCAAAAACTGATCTGAGACAGATAATAGCATAACTCATAACACTTTCTATTATAGTGTTGGATGCTTTGTAAGTATTTGGTGAAGGTATAAGACCCGCCTCCGGTTTTAATATGTAACAAAGCAAAACATATCATAGTTCATTGTATACAGAAAGCGATAGATATACATACACTGTTTTCAGATTGGGTGTAGTTTAAAAAACACACTGTATAGACAATTATAATGTTTGGGTATGATGAGAACGTAAAAAATATGTATTGATTTTTAATAATATTGATAATTACAGTAATTTCAAACATGTAAATTGCATTAGTTACCAGAAAACACAAACTAGTAATTTAATTTTGATATAAAATTAACACGTTTACACACTAAAATACAAATTAAATTATTCATCACGCAATCCATTAAATTTATTTTAGATTTAATCTATGAAATTATTGTGCTCCATAGATTATTCAACTGATATTTTTCCCATAAAATTATCATGGTCGGTCGAAGCAAACTTGATACTTTAAGCAAATGGGTTTAATGGCAACCTAATGCAATTAAAGTAATAATTGTTGTTGGCGCGATCATTATATTTTTAATCTTCAATTTCGCGCCATTTTTTATGAATTTGCGTTCACCATTCCAAAGTGGCTTATTTGCAAATAACGGGTCCGTCTATTAATTAAGTCAACTTTGATTACTAACAAATTGACGCCAGATTTCAGTTTATTTCATTAGGGTGCGTAATGTGATGAAAACATGTTGTTGTAAAAAAATGATTTTTTTTTTGGTGCCGCCTCTTGCTATTAATGAAAAAGTTGCTATCGGAAAGGAGTGCGCTCTACATTCATAATCACCCAGGCCGGTGTTGTATGACCGAACCATACAACGTCGACATGGTTCGACCTGAATCGACATCAGATTGAGATCGATTTTTTTGGTTACACTCCACTCGTCACGATATACTGCCAACACTCTTACCCGTACCGTGACTCTAGACCATGAATTGTTTTTGCATTTAAGTGCGGTAAGCCAAATAAATCATGACAAAGTTTATTGAATAAAGAAGCGTCCATTAAAGCCACAGTAGAGATAGACTGGACGAAATAGTTGAAGATCGGATTGACTTCAGGTAAGTGGGCGCCGTGCTTATGTATTGAGAAAAAAAAGTTGAATATTCGTTTAGTTTCTTCAGAAAAAAATTTCGTTTACTGTTTTCCGAAATATTTTGTGGCTACTTTTTAAAAAAAAATCTATAATTAAAAAAAAAATCCTTTATCTTTTTTGTGAGTCGTTAATGGAAAATTTTTAAATTTTCTTTCTAATGATAAAAGCAATTTTTGATATTTGCTGTAATTTGTAAAAAAAAAACATTATAACATAACCTTACAAAAAAGAATAAGGGCACATCTATTTTTAGACACAAACATACTAAAGGTATAGAAACAAATTTATCCTGTAAATAATAACACTCTGTCAACATTCTAAGTAACCACTGACCTCCATCTCATATATAGACTGACTATCCTACAGTATAAATATTAATAAACTAGTGCCGTCTATGCTGGAAGCAGTGGTAAACGAACTACGAACGTATTTAAATTAAATGAGTTATATATTGAGCGCTAAATATGAAACTTTTATATAAAACAAATTTATTACAAATTTCCCAACACATTTGTTACGAAAATCTCAAATATTTGTTTTATTTAATAATTATAATGGATTTTCGTCAGTACGGGCGCATTCAATGCAAAATTTGAAACTTATTTTGTGCAAAAATAAAACAAATGCAAGTAACATTAGTCAAATTTATTTGATAAATTAAACAGAATTTATCAAATTTGTTTGATTTTCGTAATTAAATAGTAAAAGTGGTTTTCCTTTTTTGATAAAAAATTATCAAAAAATATGAGGCAATATGTATTTTGTAAAGTACAAGAGTTACGAAAGTAGAAGAGATAGTTTTTTTTGACGTAAGTAGCATAATTATTATTAAAGAATTAGAATTGTTGTTATAATAATTAAATCATGATTCAATTAACTTAATTGTTAGTTGTTATTTTCACTTGTTTAGAATATCTTTATTTTTATACCCGGTATACATATAAAATTTATACAAGAGTATATAAAGTTTAGTCCTGACGTTGTAACGGCTGAAAATATTGAAAAACAAATTAGTATAGATGTTTATAAAATGTCCATTAGTCCATTTCCACATATCTGTCCATCCGTTTGTGGACACAATATCTCAAAATTGAAAATAGATAACGACTTGATATTTTGAGTGTTTGTGTTCTACAGCTAAAAAGTAACTTCAAGTTTGTGAATGGCAAAATCGAACCTTGCTCGTCGCTATTTAGAATATCTTTATCTTCTGTAAAATTATTAACATCTGTGATGTTTTTTATCTCTACCGATTGTGATACTCCTGACTCTAGAGACTGGTATTTTATTATTCAGAAATAATTATTAAATAGATACCATTTCTTATTTATCATCTGTAAAATTTTTAATTGAAAAGTTGTTTAAAAAGATTTTACAGAAAATTATTATAAATATTAATTTAAAAAATCTTATTGATAAATCAAGATTTATTTATGTTTAATTATCGCGCGGGTTTTTATAAATGATTAGTTCTCGCTATTAAACTATTCAGTAAAGGTGTGCTCTTGTGTTGGACCACTTGTGTGTGTGTTGCGTCATAAGGAACCACAGTCCATACAGGATGGAGGTTAGTGTATGTAACCCAGATCAATCTATTGAGGTACCTTGTACTCTATAAGATAGGTAAGTAAACACAATTTTCTAGATAATATTTTTTACCTGAAATGAAATATAAATTTTTAATTTTCGAACATAAAAAAGTGGCACCTACATTTATTTAATAAAAATGTAGATAAAATATCAGGTGTGTAAAGTATTCCTAAAATAGATATACTGTTTAGATATGTTTGAAATTTTACATACATGTATATTTTATACTAAGATACAGGTGCCGATGTAAAAACTAATGTCATGACCGTGTTCAGAACCATCCTCGGGGAAAGTGAAAGAACCCAATGGAATTCAAAATAGTTTGCTCTTTAAGCGAGAGACATTGCTATCACAAAGGACTGGTCTGGAGTAATTTAAAAAATATGGCTATTTTACTATTAATACTTTCAAAATGGTGTCTGGTGATTTTTTTTGCTCAATTTGTATCAAATCATACTAAGGTCTTCTAGTCAGTAGTAGTTGGTGGAGACCGACTCCTGAATTATCCAATATTCCCATTTAACCTTACTTGTTTTTCCTTTTTCCTTACTTGTTTTTCCTTTTGGGATTCCCGATACTATGTTAAATTTGGAACCTATCTATTCCAGATGCTAAATGTGGAACCTATCTATTGCAGAATGTTCTCATAGCCGCAACCCGAACGAATGAAACCTTGTTTAATACCATGAGAGATAGATATATCTCTTGAGCCTACTAAATTCAGACCAAATTCCAGCCATAAGATTGACGTTATCCCCACTTTCACATATTATTTTGGCTTATTTCTTTTCTTAGAATGATTTACTTCCATATTTCTTTTCTTGGAATGATGGAAAGCAAAACGTTAATTTAACAAACGAGTGAATACCTGTTTTTGGAGTTACAGTTTTTGACAAGGAATTATCCTCTTTGGACTTGAAAGACTTGCGTTTAAATCTGGCTTAGAGATTCAAACTAGTGCGTATGCTTGAGTCACAAAATTTATCCTAACGTATTACTAAAAAAGTAAACACAAATTTGGTCTAAGGTACTAAAGCTTAATGTCATTTAAGCTCTTTTTGCATGATATTTGATAAAGACTTTCAATTATAGTACATATTTCGTAACAGGTACCTAAACAATCAAAATATGTAATGTGAAGTATGATTACGTCATATAAAAGGAAATGAACGTTCGTTTGGGGTAACGATATTACACAATGAAACTAGGGTGTTTTCTTCCAAGAAAATTTCTGCACGTATTCCGTATTCGTCATTTAAGAAAATAGAAGAAAATTACTCTTTTTTATTGTTCGTATATATGATAACAAAAACACAAAGAGTTAAAAATATCTATTTAAAATTAATATTCTGACAACAAAGAGATATTTATATGCTAATATTCATTAGAGGTATCTCTCGTTGCCATATTCTTTACGTACATCATATTCATAATGTCTCTTTGCTTTCCTAATGTTTTATCATCATATTCTTTCTTATCTTTTAAAATTCACTTTTATTAATGAAAAATAAATTATTACGTAGCTGTATTACAAACATTATAATATTTTAGATTACCTACAGACCATGGAACAGAGTCAGTCATTCGTTCATATTAAATATTGATTTTAATCTTTATTAAAAAAAAAATTATAAAAGTTAGAAAAATCCTCCAATGAAAAAGAAGAAAACGTTCGTATTTTTTTTATCTTTCTGGGTAGACATAAAAGCCTGAGAATAAACACATTTTTATATTTTTGAAAAGCCCAGCAACTTTACAGTCTATTGCTGCGTAGTAAACGAAGTTCCAACTAATTGCAGCTTTTTGGAATACATTTTAATGGTACTGCCTTCGAGAAAAACAAAAAGCTTATCCTAAGAATATTTAGGTAATAAAACATTTACCAATATAAGTGGCCGAGTGGTCTAAGGCGTTATATCTGCGCAGTACTCCTACTTGGAAACTAAGAGGTTATGGGTTCGAATCCCGACATTGGCAGTTTGCCAATTATTAATTAAAAAAAAGGGGGTGGTTAATTGACTAAACTGTCGGCGTATGGACAAGAACGAAGTAACCGGCTATGCTTGAGAAGGTTTTCGGCAGTTTTCTTCACGAACTCCAGATGAATATCGGCATAGTTCCTATTATAGTCGGCTGCAGCCGCATATTCTACCAATTCCTTGTCTACACACAAAAATTCCTTCCAGTCCACTCACATCCTTAGGCATCACAATAGACCTTATGGTCGAAGTGTAGCCCGTCCAGGGCAGCCTCTATCAATCAATCTAATAAAACATTTTATAAACAATAGAAAAAATAGGCGGAAATATTCCTATAAATGGTCTAAGAAAATGGGTGATATGCTATTGGTCAAGTAATTAGGAAAGAGCAAAGACTTCGTTACAAAGCTTCCCATGGAGAGCGACGAAGTACTTGCAGCTTGAAAAAAAACTTTGGAGTCTCTTCATTGGACCTCAGCACTTATATATTATATGCACTAGGCATCAAAGAAAACGATCAATATAGCCCATATAATATCAACATTGATCTTTCAAGAAACGTCCTTAGAAGTCAAGTCCTTCTGCAAATGTCTTCTGACACATACATACGTCTTTAAAAATATTCTTGCTATGGTGCCATGCTGTCTTCAAATTACGATAAATGATTTTTTTCTGTGGAACCAAATCTTATGAAATTGAATTTTTTTATTTTTGATTGGTCTTGTTTTCTTAAATAAAAATCGATAGGCAATATCCAAATTACAATTAATAATCAAATTAAAATAAAAATTAACGTAATTTAATAAATTAACTAAGAGACATTTTCTATTCTCAATTTTCTATTTATTAAAAAAAAAATTACTTTAAATATTTTTATTTATGAATATTACCAGATTTCTTTTATGTCACATTACACATATTTAACGCAAACCAATATTGGATTGCGGTCGTAAAGTTTGAGAAACGCTTATTTACCTAAATCACTTTTGATCGCGATAATACACAGATTGGGCTAATTTAACTATTCATAAGTTTTTAGGGTCGTTTTGAATTAAATATCTAGTTGTAATAATTAACATCGTTTAAGTTGTACCTACTAAAATAATTAAAACTAAAATATATTTCTGTGAAATAAAATCAACCTACAATGCATAAAGTTACGAATTATACTTTAAAATGATTATTAGATTACTAAGTAATGTAGTATTTTATTAAATTTATTAAATAATGTTACTAGTTTTGAATAGTAAATGAAATAATATAAAATTTATGTAAATTTATCTAATGTTGTATTCTGTAAGCTCAACATATTTAAATGTATTATTTTAAAAATAATATATAAAATGTATCCTATCTATCTACAGACCGAATATCTCATAACATTTAAATATTATACTTCAAACATATAACCTATAATTTTTTTTGTTAATTTTATATCAATAAATAATACTTAAATTACGTGATTTAGAATATTAATTAAATATCTTTTTCACTTGACATTAATAAAGAATCTCTTTTCGAGTTTATTTTTGTGTGTAATTTAGTACTTTTAAGATAAATAATGTTTTGTTTTATTCAAAATTTATAAAATTTACTTACTACTCGTAAACGTTCGTTTGAGAGTTAAATAAATAGAAGTAAGAATGTACTTTATAAGTATAACAAAAAATAATATTATTTATTCGAGTCAAGATAATATAAAAAGGAAATAATAAAATATTTACTTTTTTTTTTTATACAAAAATGTAATTTTATTTAAATGAATTACTTATTGAGTGAATGCGAATGACAGACAATATGTCAGTCGTCAATGTATTTAGTAAAATTATATTACATTATTGGTTTATAAGTTTATTGAAAACGTAAGTAAGTACCATTTTATTATCGTAGATTTTGGTTTAATAATGCTGAAAACTAATAAAAGACGTAATTTTAGATATCTTGGAAGAATATAGTAGGATAATTTATAAATAGATTACATATAGTTTGACATATGACTTAAGTATTTTCGACAATATGTCATATGTCATTGTCAAATATGTATGTGAGGGATCCAAAATCTTATTTCGTATTTTAACACTTTATAAATGCTTTTGCATCAAAAAAGAAAAATAACTTACACTAAAAATGTATGCTGAGATGAATACGCCAGTCAGTAGAGGATCAAACCAGGGGGATATTATGATGAAAAAGGTAGTGTAGTATTTTTTATTTGTTTAACTTGTATAAATGGGTACAAACATGTAAAAAACAAAATGCTAACACGGGCGACATCGAGACAAACTGACGTTTTCTGTCAGCCAAAAAACCTCAGAATTTTTGTACTCTTTTTGATTTTGCACCTATAACTCCTAGATGGTGCATCCTAGCGAAATAACGTTAAAACAGCCCAGGAGCCGGCCGACACATTACTCTAAAAATTGATTTTTAAAATTTTACTGAATTTAATATATTCCAATGGTACCTGACCTTTGAAATTCACGAAATTTAACGAATGAGAATATTCCCAAGTGGCTTCAGTATCTTGCTAAGCTATGCACATTATTGAGTTATTATATTAAATGTTCATGTAAACTCGCAGAGCATAGCTGGTTATTTTATATAAGTAGAGAAAACTCAAAAAGGCACATAAACTATTAATAATATTATAATTATAATATAATGGTTGATACAACAAAGTTTTTTCCACAATATGTGGTTTATTGATTTTCTCGATAGAGGTCCTGTGAATCGTTTATATTTTGTATACGTATAAAGTTTGTTTGTTACAAGAGCTATACCTAATATATGAAAAACATAACATGCAATATCGAACATAGTATGATGCTCAATGTAGTGAGCTCACTACGAGCTACAAGCTCACTATATACTATATACAGCTGATATCTAGTAAAAGAGGTTTGCACATCGGTGCTATGTATGCTCTAATCGTAGTACTAGCTGGTTGGAGCATCGTCATCGCAGAGACCTAGAGACCAGATATGATGATGATGTGTTTATTCATTCAGATGGTTGTTCAATATAATATCTTTGTTCAAATTTATATGTGGTATATGTTTGTTGTTCGTGAACAAACTAAATATTATTCATCCTTCTTTTTTTACATTTATATAGAACGCTACACGCTATTACTTCTATATTTTCCAAATTCATTTTTTTGACTGTTTGAATTCTTACATTCTTTGTAAACAGTTAAATACACAGATTAAAGGGATTTTGTAATAATATCTAGTACTCAATCTCGGTGTCCTGTCAATTGTGCGTATGTAAGGTAAGACTGTTCAAGAGTTCACATTTCTCAAGAGAACGCATTGAGCTTAAATTTATGTATTTCCGGTTTGTTTAACTAATTGTCGCCAACAGTTCACAGTGGACATTCTTTCATTAAAAGAGAAGGTATGTTGAATTTCTATATTGACTAATGGGTTGTTATTATATTTGTCGAATTGGTAATGAATTGTTTACAGAAGTGATTGTTATTATTTCAAATTCCATTGATCGAACTAAACAGCGATAATGATTTCTTATCTTTTGAATATGGCTCTTGAAGGCACATTGCAAAATGACATTGTAAAGATGTTTGCTAATTGTTGTATGGCAATATGATGACGCACAGAATTTCATATTCTTACCTGATAGAATCATCTTTTGTGTGGATAGAGCTTTTAAAATGATGATATAAACCACTTTCCATGAATTAGTTAGTAAGTAAGTATATTTGTTAATGGCTCTGACATATACATTGTATATAATTTTAGTTTATAGCCATAAGACAATCCACGTAGATAGCTCTGTATATATATATATATATATATATATATATATATATATAAGAGTAGTTTGTCTGTATGATGTCTGTGTATTCTGTAGAGTACAGTTTGTACAAGTTTTCATTTCATCATAGGGCTTTGTTTGGTATTGAATTTCACATTTCACTATAAACATAATAATATGTAGCTCACTAGAACTGAACTGGGATACGTATATAATGCGCATTCGTTGTGTTTACTGGAATCCTCTTCGTCTAAATCCTAAAATATACTTGTTGCTTTTAATAATAATTGTATGTATGTGTTTTACAACAAACATCACATGTAATGTAACATGCAACAACATTTTAACTTGTACTTTGTATAATAAAATAGTAACAGTTACAATTTATTTGTCTTCTTCAATTTTTAATGATAACGTCAGTATTTTTATTTTAATTAATTAATTTGTCGATATTTTCATTTTATATTAACTAATTGTTTGTGTGCTATTTTTATATTTTATACTTTTCTTTTTATTTAGTTTTAAAAAGAACTAAATTGACTTTTAATATGGTAGTATTTTTTATAACCTAAAATATTTTTAAAAATTAATGATTATGTATATATAGGCAGGGTATGTTCTGCTATACACTGCGAACACTGTTCAGTGCTCTTACTGGGGAGAAATTCGTGTCGCTATTGACTGTCAGTACACTGCCACAGTGCCTAAGGAAATATATGACGTCACAAACCACCGCCATTATTGTACTGTGAGTACTGGCGTTTTCAAGGTAAGGTGCTTCCAATGATTTGATCACGTGATGGTGAGAAAAAACAGCGACTAGAATTTTACGTTTTAAGTTTTCATCAGCGGTAAATGTAATTAGTTTGTAAGGGTAATAAGTCTTATATAAATTGTTAAACATTTTTTTATGATTAAATATATACTTACTTTTAGTATGATATTTATTCAATTAATAATTAAGTTTATAATAAAAAATTTAAAATATTTAATTATAATAATACTCGAACAATTGTTTTTTCTTTACACAGAAAATTTTATTTACATAAATATAAAATTTTTGTTTGTTTGAAAAACCGCGTTACCGTAGAGGTAGCAGTATACTGTACTACGTTCCGTTTTACACAGTAACCAGTAGAGCTGGCTATAAAGGAACGACATCGCAGTATACTAATTTGGCGTTATACTTTACAGCGTTCGCAGTGTATATCGGAACATACCCATTATCATTAAGGATGGGAATCTTATGATTATTGGAAAAGTTACTCATGACGTCATATACCAAAATGGCAGCTTTAGTCATGTTAGATTTTGACAGTTAGTTATGCCTATAATACTATAAAGACAAATTTTGAGAAAAAAGTGGCTTTGGAATTTTTAAGCTTGGGCGAAACTGTTTCATTCGCGTATACGACATTAAATTTCCGTAATTTCACAGCAAGTGAAAAATTAATAAATTCAAACCCTGGTATTTTTGTTGGTAAATCTGTAGAGTGTAAAAGAGTTATCCCATGACATTAAGTTTCTCTTTAATAAATGTGCGAAATGCACTTGAAAGGTGCCAATGTATTGTTAAAACTGCAGTACCTGATTCTACCATTAACCTTTCTCCACCACAGGAGCTATTCTTCAGCTTGAACCTTTTGTGTCAAAACACTTTCAGAAATTCGTTTCTATCCACTTCGAGAATATTTTCTACAAATAATTGATAAATTGAATAATGATACTCGTTTGATTTGTGAGCAAACTAGTGTTTCTCGTTATGGCTAAAAGAAAAGAAAAACCGTGTAACGCCGCGAGTCCAGATGTTATGAAATATTTATATATAGAAATAACAAAAATGATGCAGTTATTGAATGTGTAAGATATTGAGTGTGGATTAAGGTTGCCACCATCAAATAATTCGTTCGTAAATTGTTGTATGAGTACAATTTTAAAATAATCGTAGAAAACATTAAATTTGTAAAAAAAATTGTGTGACTACCCAATTAAGTATCATCTCAAAATATTCTTTTGGCAAAACAAAAACTTTATTTACATCCTGAGTAGTACGTCACTGATATTCTGACACCAAAATGAAAATAACAGGATAAATGTAATCGAAAATTTTTATCGACATAATTCCATTAGAGTTTGAATGATACTAGATGTAATAAACGAATGTTTAAGGATTGAAAATAAATAAAGAAATAAAAGCCAGTTGTATTGAAGATAGGTACAGCTGCAACAGGCCAAACTTATGCCGAGGAAGGTCCGGTTAAGGAAGTAAATGAGTTTTGCTACTTAGGAACAATTATGCACGACCACAGTGGTATAGACACAGGCATAACCTATTAAATTAACAGTGCAACAGCTACATTTTGTATCCTTAGGGTTATATGTTCATCTTCTCATATATCTTACTCTATGGATCCAAGAAGACATCACCAAAAATCTTGAAAAGAACTAGTCTTCGTTAACAAATCTCTACGACGCATCTGCAAAATCCAGTAGGATGAAGTAATAACGAACAGCGAACCCTGGCGGAAAACATATCAGAAAGAGAGAGACAGAGATATGAACGGAAAATAGGTGAAATAAACACACACTAATGCAGTAGGCGAAAAGGAACGCCAGGCACAACATAAAGATTATATATACCAGTTGTTTAGTTTACATCTTCGCATAGTAGATCTCCTACGAGTATGAGAGAGTACATATGTATACATTAAGCAATGTGTATGAGAAGGAGGTCTTATAGGTTTGATAAACAAGCATATTATTTTTCAAAATAGTGAATAATATTCATAACTGTTCGAGTGGTTGGTGATTGTCTCATACAACACAACACAACAGTAACAAACCTATAAAACCTCCTTCTCATACACATTAATGTATACATATGTACTCTCTCATATTCGTGGGAGATCTGCCATGCGAAGATGTAAACAACTGGTGTATATATATATATATATATATATATATATATATATATATATAATTGTTTATTTCATAATATTCTGTTTTTAAACTACAAGTACGCATTCAGTTTAAGCTACGGATTGTTTTCAATAGAAATATGAAACAATTCCTTGAAAAATACTGATAAACTTCGATAGGCAAACCGAAAGCTAAAGGGAACCAACAAGATGTGAAGACTAGACATAAAAAATATAAAACTCTTGCTTGAAGCTACTGAACCAGTAAGTAAAATTACTCCTACATTAAAAAACACCTACACAAATATTATTTTGTGATATTGTAGGGACTTTGTTGAATATAGAATGTCATAGTTGCAACTCCAACGTTAAAACAAATATTAATTAAATGTTGTGTATACACAGACATAATTATGTCTCAGCATAACTTTTGAACGTTTTCAGCAGTTACTCTATCAACAACTTTTAATTGCAACGAACGTGTGCTCGAAAATTTTTCCGTATCGAAATAGATCATACCTACTGCTTATTCAATTGAAATTCCGTTCATTTAATGTTATCAATGAATTTATCTATTAATAATATTCTAGCTCCATAGTCTGTGCTTGAAAAATACTGAAAGGGGAGTAAAACGAAAGCTAAACCAACACAATCTATGTGAAATCTAGATAAAACAGAAAACCGACTTTCATTAGCTGTGATACCAACATGTTTATTAAGAACTTTTGTCAGGCTTTGCAAAGTTTTAAATACGTAACTTTCAATTTTAAAACATTTTTCACAAATACTCGAAACAAAATGTTATCATCTTGTTGCGGTATAATGTTGTGGTGAGATATAAGGTTTATTATTTGAATAAATATGTCTCAATTCGAAGTCAATAAAAATCCATTTTATTAACCTCATCATACGTAAGCTGGTGGAGGATATAAAAATTTAGCCAACATGGCCTAATTTATGTGAACCTTAAACGTTTTAACCCTGCTTCGCTTCTTTCGAACTGTATCAAACAATTTAGAAGGCGGTCTAGTATAATCGGAATTTGAAAAAAATCGGTACCTAAATCTATTTAGTACTTGATTATTGATGATGCTCCATATCACACACAAGCATTTTTATGCACAAATTTCCATACATAAAGGTATAGGAAACAAACCAGGTGTGGTTACATTTCAAATTTTGCCCCTATTCCTAGAACATTTGTTTGTATTTTATAAATACGTATTTCGACTACAATGTAGTCATCATCAGTATGAATTAGCTAATCGTAACTATCTCTGGGTTATGGATTCAGAGATATGTTGCTGGTTGATAATTTGGTGCGTGTCTCACAATGATATTAAAAAAGTTCGGTCTTTTATACCATTTGACGGAGGGTATGATCTGACCTGAGGATTATTTGAGTTGACTGACTAACGGATTAGGTGTGTAAATAGCCCCACCTATTTATTGACGGTATCCTTTTGTGGCTATGCGGCGTTGTTTTTGTCACTAGAGTGAGGGTATCGAAGCTAACCTTGATATTAAGGTATTAGATTTTTTTGAAAATGGTTTAATTTTATTAAATCAGAATTTAGAATTGGGTCATTGTCTACATTCATTATCTGTTTTCTCAATTTGTATATGTAGATACTTTCGTATGCATCTAATTCTGTGGGGTTTTGTACCGATTTCAGTAGGTTTAAATTCGATTTGTCAATTTTGTGGTTGTTCTCAATAGCGTGTGCAGATATACACGATTTTTTGGTTCTCCCAAAATTCACATGAGCCAGATGTTCTTTAATTCGAATTCCGATTTGGCGACAACTTTGACCAAGATAAATTTTCGAACAGTTTTGACAACTGACACCATATATGCCCGATTGTTTTTCATTACTAATTTTGTCCTTAGGGTTGCCCAGTAACAAGCGCTGTTTTTAGGTTAGGTCAAAAAACCTAGAGTTCTCTTTGATAAATTTTAATAATCTTTATTATAAACCAGGTGTGGTTTGCAAATAAGGCCTAGAAAAGCCTACTTGCAAGCTTCGGTCTCCCCTCCACTACTTCTACTACTACTGTTCTATATTCGATTATCTTAATGAGATCACATTCAATTTTCTAAAAGTTAGGAATAATTATTGTGAGACATCTGTCCATAAGAATTGTATTCAAACTTTTTTTCTCCAATATTTTATGTCAATATTTTATGTAAAATGATATTGACACTCATAAACAAAAATTATATATTTAAATTGACTACTTTGTCAATTATTTTTTATTTAAATTTAATCCTTTTTTTATTGTAGCTTTGGATTAACTTCCATCTACAAAAAAAATACATAAATATACCAAATAAATAAATAACAAAAGTTTAAAAAGTGCTTGGAGCTTATTTATATTATATTAAAATGTATCATGGATGCTGCATGGTAGGGGTCAGACATGGTAGAATTTAATTTCATGTAAAAGAAGGGTAAAACTGGGTGTAGAGTACATAATATTTTCATTATCATCAGAATAACGAAACAGTTAACTGTATAGCATAGTCAAAGTTAAGGTAACAAATATTCGCCTAAAGCTATTTAATATGGCATACCATTCAAATATAATTAATAAAGAAACTCGTGTGGTTGATAATTATTGTTAAATCTTTTAGAAAATCAAATATTAATTTATTATTTCATAGTTAATTCAAGCTTTTTGTTTGTATCTACTACGGCTTTTATTAATCATTAAGTATTATGATTTTTAAAGTTAATTTTAATTAATTTAGATACCATAAAGAATTATTCGAATTAATTTTTATTTTTTTATTTAATTATATCCAATTCTTTGTAGTCTTCCTATGCTAAATTCACTTCTCAAGAGACCGATTTAAACTTTGTTTCTGCATATTCTAGTTAAGGTTATTCCAGTGTCTAGATATATGCATACATTCTTCACTTGCATTTACGGTACCTTACAAGTATTTCACGATTCGCATCTCTACCAAATAGATGTGACAACATTGTAAAATTAGTTTTCGATAAATTGTAAATGCTAATACTACATACTATCCTCCCAGAATATTCTCTCAAGTAAAAAATTTTCTTTTTACCGACGAAAGAAGGAGGTACTCAATTCAAGCTGTATATTTTTTTAAAAATGTATGATCACGCATAACTTTTTACAGAGTAGTCCGATATTGATAATTATTTTTTTGTTGGATAGGGTATACATCAAAGTTGGTCCCGTATAAAATTGAAAAAAAAAATTTCAAATGTTAGCCTTAAAAAAATAAAAAATGAGACTTCCCAGCGCTTCCACTAATGAAGAATATCATAAATATGATACAATACGTTCTGTGAGTAAACACTATTTGAAAGCACTCAATATCTTTGCGCAGTTTGAATATTTTTTTAACCGACGAAAAAAACGAAGGAGATTCTCAAGCCCACCCCTATATTTTTTTAAATGTATTACCACGCATAACTTTTTATAGAGTAGTGTGATTTCGATAATTCATTTTTTATTGAATAGAGAATACTTCGAAATTGATACCATATAAATTTGATTGAAAAAATTTCGCCCCTAAGGGTTGAAAAATAGGGAATAGTTGATTGTTCACCACAGAATTTTCATCTGTGAACCGATTTTGTTGAAACTTGACACACATATGTAGTTCTAATGACACTATAAGCCACAAAAAATAAAAAATAAAACTTTTTAACAAAAATAGAACCGACGAAAGAAGAAAGTAACTGAAAAGCAAAAAATAATAACTTTATAAAATGTAATATTTTGTAATATTTACTTTTAACCGAAAATCAGATTCACCCTTCATCCATTTCGATGGAGATTTTTTGGCGCCGACTCAAAATTATTTAGGTATTTACATTAGTATAGGACTTAGTTAGACTAAAAAGTTACTTTTTTATTTTTTCCTTTCTTTTTTCGAAGGTTTATTATTTTATTATAAAACTTATTTTGTGCTTTTCAATTACTTTCTTCTTTCGTCGGTTCTATTTTTTGTAAAAAAGTTTTATTAATATTAAGGTCGGAAAAGAAAGAAAGAGATAAACAACATCACATAACCCATCTGATAAGTTAGTCTGACATTTCCTGTCATCTTTAAGCCAACATTATTGAGTTTCAATAAGCTGCCTTGGTGACAGCGGCTCTTCTATCAAACTTTACAAAATAGTGACTGTATTAAAAATAAATTGATTGAGAGCACAATAATGTAGGTACGCCTACGTATTGTAATCATGGTTTAACTTACTGTGAACAATCATTTTATTCAATTCAATTAATTCATTTACTGAATTAAATAATTTATTCTAAATACTAATATTTATCGTATTTGATTTGTTCATAATGAATTGTTATAATTTAAACCAAAAAATTATTCCTTAATTATGATAATTAATTGTGATAAATACATGTAAACCATAACATTTAAAAAAATTTAGATTAATACCCTGGCAATAATCGTTTTATAAATTATAATTAATTATAATAGTACACATAGCCACAAAAGTTGCGCTCATTTTTCAAAAGTTTATAATTGATTTGTGCCTAATTTATTCAGTTTTCGGCTAAAACTTGTTCATTATAAATATATGATCAACGTTTATTCGAAACCATTTTCTAAAATCCGAATGAATAAGGCACAAATCTACTAAAAATAAAAAAATAAAAATAAGCGCAACTTTTGTGTGTCATAGTACATACTCATTTGTAATATTAATAGTTTTATGTAGAATCAATGTTAATTATAGCATATTATTAATATAAATTTAAAAAAAAATTACATAAATTATTGATTTATTAAAATACTATGTATAAAGTTTATATATCTATTAATAGTCAATCAATACGACCATTTAACGTCTATAATAAGGTTTAATTTAAAAATACTTATCTACTTTCAATGCAATAAACTCCATTAAAATTAATTTGTTTTTGTTTGTTTTTTAGTAATCTGGCAGCCGTAACTATTTGTTTATAGCTAAGATTTTGACCATTGACTTGATTTCGAGATTTAAACAAGTTCTCAGTATTCATTTTACATTACATGAATGTTATTTCAATGTTATTCTACTTAAACAGTAAATATCGGTTGCCATTTTATCTACTATCTTGGCAATTGATATTTTTCATTGAAATAAAAATGCGATGCGGATAAATGCATAATAGCAAAGATTAAATGTATTCTGAGATGTTTAATACTATGATAATAGTTAAATGACTATTTTCTAAAGATGACTTTTGTCAAATTCTGTGTGTAAAGATACCATACGTCATGAGTTTTATCTGATGCATCAGCACTCCAGCTATGATCGATCATTGATATTTCAAACAAAAATAAATAATTATCATGAACATACTAAATTAAATAGAACTATGATAAAACCACAACTAATCTACTATTACATAGAGAACCATAAATAAGTACACCAATTGCATACAAACAAACTATGGAGGTTAAAGGCAATGAGGACAATCTCATATGGGTCTTTGCCACCTAAAAGCATTAAGTATTGATGCAGTAACTAGCCATGACGCTAATATAGGAATCGTATATTAGCTTAGCCGCTATTGACAAAGTGAAGTATACCGAGTCGGAGAAAGCAGCGTAAATTAAAGATTTAGTTAATTTAATCAACCTGATAATGAACTGTGAACAATTTCTAACATAGAGTCAAACTAATAGCGTTTTTTTTTTAAACTACCATGCTCGCTACTCTGCGATGACGTCATGCTCGACCTCAATTCTTGCACGAGAATTATGCGGCCATTTTTTCAATCGAACGTGTTTATGATCATTTATTATTAGGTTTCTCGACGCCATATTGCATTGCACTATTGCTCTGACCTTACTAGTCAGAGCAAGACTAGGTAGAGAGCACTAGGAGTTGCTCTAACCTTACTAGTCAGAGCAAGACTAGGTAGAGAGCACTAGGAGTGCTCTCTATCGTCAATCGGAAACGAAAAACTCAGTGCAAGCAATCTATAATTGTCAATTGAACATACATTTTATACTTAGAGCTCTCAGTGCGCACGAGTGCTCTCAGGGCAGACAAAATAAAACGCTATTAGATTTAGTTGATTTATTCAATCTAAAAAATAAGAGTGAGATCACGTGAAACGTAATTAATGCGCTAATAATTTTGAACATTTAGAAAGTTTTATAGAGCAGTTTTAAAAGTTTGTTGAGTTCCTTGTTTTCATCATCTTTCAATAAACTTGCAGCAACTATTGTCATTCGCTTTTTTTAAAGGGACTTTTTTTAAATTCTTGAAGTGGCGGAAAATTCGAAATTGTACCACGTGACCTAATTTGTCGCTGAAAACGAGCGACGAGCGACAGCATGAGGCCAGCCGCACCTTAAAATGTATCTTCATTGATACAGTTGTTGCACAAAGATAGTCCTATTTACCTCTAACCTCCATAAAACAAATAAATAAATAAACAAACAAATAATTATGGTTAGAATGAATGTGTTGTTAAGTTTGTTATTATAAACAAATGTATGTCTCTGATCTGGTCTGGTCACATATATTATATACATTTAGATAGTCATTTAAATAGCACCCTTGTGGTTTGGTCAGTCTTTTGATATTATAATCCTAAACATTATTTTTATTTATATAAATGAGGCATCTGAAAATAAGCTTGTAGTATGTCTAAACGGAGTTTTACTAAACGTTTTTCAGGATATATAAAATGTTAAATGATGTGTATACTTAAATCTAAGCTTTCTTTCGAAATGAACTATAATACATATGTTAAATATTTGTACACGGAAATATTTAATATCGAAATATAACGATACCAAATATATTGAGGTCACATTTACTGTGTGTTCAATTCAAATGTCGTTCATTTTAGTATGAATTAATTATCAATGGATTGAAGAAGGGACTGTAAATTCTTAATCTACTCATTCATTGAACATAATCTCTTATTAACACTATAAACTTTTATCTCCACTTAATACTGATGTTCCATTCGTTAAATCTCTCGATACGGAAGCATTTCTAGACGCTAAAAGTTAAAAAGTTTAATTTATTAAAGTAGGTATATCACAATGGTGGGAATATCAACTGGGAGGAATTTTAATAAAAAGATACCATTTAGAGTAAACGACGTTTATTTTCAGATGTCTACAGAGAATGAGTTATGCAGGGTGCAAAGATGTGCTTGAACGAGAAATTGTACTGTCACGAAATTTGTTAGAAAATGAAATACAACACTTTTAATGTGATCATGGGTCTTTCAATAGGGCCACTGTATCTTTTACCTCTTATAACTGCTGTAACTAGATCTTTTGACGTACATGTTTGACAAATTGCATTCATTTTTATTTATTTATCGTAACGTGTCGATAAACAAATAACCAGCACATGCAAATGGTTCAACTTTACTGGTTCATCATTGAATCATTGATCGTCCATGAATCGAATTTGGAAGTCAAAAACAATCAATAATGAAGTTTAAACATTTATAGCTAACTCATTGGCTAAACATTCGTGCCACAAGTAAGATAAACGGTAAAACATACGGTGTCTCAATTGGAAGCCATTTTTTCCCCCAAACATTACAAATATTGTATTCCACGATCAAAAATATCTTTATCTCATTAATGGTTTGACGTTTTAAAGCCAGTCTACATTATTCGATTAAATCGGCTGAATAGACGTGATAGTTCATATTCTATAATACTCGACTCGACCAACTGTTTACGTAGGTCGAGTAAACTAGCTTTTTATAAATTGGTTTCTTACTCTCTCTCGTTTACTCGACTAATATCTAGGCATTATGCTCGTGACACCCTAATTTAAGATATTATTCTAAAATAATTTATTAACTGCATCCAAAATCATTTGTTTGTATAAAAAAAAATTAATAACTTATTCATAAAATTAATTGAGCACCATTTTTGTTTTTATTAATGTCAATATTGAATAATGGTGGTGGTTAATATAACTGAATAATAATAATAAGTATAATATTGAGTGAGTCATTCAATTTTCAATTCAATATACAATGAATAATATAATAGAGCGTAGCATTAAGTGAGTACAAATTGAACTAAATATAATTTTAAAAATAAAAATCAAATCAAATTTATAAAATAAAAAAAACAACCTAAGAGCGTAGATTGCAATCCAATACGTTTTTAAAGAGATCAATGAATTCAAAAATATAATCAATACAAATATTAAAATAACTGAGTAATTAAAAAAATTAATTAATTTAATGTGTGTGTGTGATTTTAATTTTTAACAGTGATGAATTTATTAATCAGATTCACCTAGCACCAAAAAGTGAAAATAACATATTAGACCGTTCATAATAATTGAACCAGTTGAAACATTCTAAGTGCTACTCCATGTAAATATTATACATATATTTAGTAATATATACGCTTCGAATGTGAAATATTGGTACAATTTTTATGAACGGGAGTGTATATACAGGAGAGAAGGGGCATTAATATCTAGCCGAACTACATCAGATCATAGGGTTTATCGAATTGAGATAAAAATTTATTATGTTCAGGAGTAGGGGTTTATTTCGAAATCTATACCCTAACAATAGGGGGGAGGGGATCATTTTCTCAATAATTTAATTTAAGTATATTTAAAATATACGCGAAACTTTTTAAGATGGTAGCGCCGCGTGTTCAATAAACAAACTAAATCCAGAGCCAATATTTATAAATATATTAACATTATTAACATACGTGCCTTTGTGTTTTTTTAAAAATATTTTATCATTTTGTATCGATTTAGTTAATTGTTGAACTTGATACTTTCAATAATTTTGATATTTAGTTTTGTGGCCAAAAGTATTAAATTGCAACTGTATACAAATTCGACATTTTAGGTTAGTTAATATTAATACATTAGTAAATTACTCGGGTATGTTTGCGAATGGTTTTATCAATTTCCATGCTTTATGCCTATCTTTTAGAGATTTACAACCTAACTTATTTTCAATAAATAGTTTTTCTTTACCTAGCTATGGAAAATAATGAAACGAAATTTCTGGGTTTCTTATTTTGTTGGATGAACACAAAGGCACTGAACAAGATCGAGACGTTATTCAATTATAAAATTTGCTTTAAAAAAACCGATTACAGAATTAAATTTACATATATGCCATGTAAAATGTATTTCTTATTTAGGTGTTTTTGTTAGTTACATCATATGACCACCAGAGGCGTAACGCTTAGCAAGTTTCGCGTATAGTACAAAGAAGTTCCTCATATAAATTAGAATTAAGCAACACTTCGTTTGTAAGAGATGGGAAATAATTTAATCTATAATAATTTCGAAAATAATTGTTTATCGGTACCTAGTCTACGTGGGCTCTACTGCTTGGTCATACAACAAGTATAGCATAATGTGGACGCTAGTATTGCACACGATGTTTTGAAAATGTTTTGGTAAGACCCCGAGCCGTTAGCATATATAAATACATCACTGATTTTAAAATTGTATCTATTGATTTAATTAATTATTATTTCATTAACCATATATTCGTGATTTCTGTCCACATTTGGCACATCTTTCTTCTATGTAGACTTATAAAAATGTGAGGTCAGAAATAACTTTGTGAGTTGAATTTACATTCATTTTAACAATACTTATCAAAGACTTTTTATAAACTTACCAAATGTAAAAAAAGATTCACTAAAATGAGGTATTCACAATTACAAATAAAGTGACGGGCATCTATAATATTTGAATCTAAAATATTCGTAAAGAATGGCGACAAGAAAAGAAAAACAAATGACAGCTCTCGTTGCCCAGTTAGTGAGCTGTTTATTCCCAGTTAGTGAGCTGTTTGAATACCAAATGTCATTTTGATTATTAGTAAGGACTCAATTCATATATATGTCTCAATCAAATAAGTATTCAACCTCGGAATGATAGTAAAATGAAAGCTTAATTTTTGTACAAACCTTTGTTTTGAAATTCTAAAGATTGACAAAAAAAGTCTCACAATCTCGTGTCTACGAGTCATGATATAAAGAGTCATTATTTTTTTTGTTGCAAATATCTCGTTTTCTATGCGCATTTAAAAAGTGGTGACCCCTTGTCAAATTTTTACCGTCAAAATCCATTTGGTTTTCGAAAATTGTTCGTTATACTACTAACAACTTTTGTTCTAGAGTTTTTTTTGAAAACTAAATGAATTCGGTACAAATCGACTGCAAAAATTTGAAAAAGGGTCGCCACATTGAGAATCAAATGGATTCGGCATAAATCAACAAAGGAATGCCTATTTCTATATAATTTAGGACATGAGTGATATTTTTAGAAGAATCACTTTCTTAAAAATAGAAAATAAGTGAAAGTTTCATTAAAATTCGTCCCATTTTATTTTCGAGCTGCGCACGAATAATTTTTAAATTACAAACACGAATGTGAATGATGTCATAGATGTAAAAGTTATAAGAAATGAAATGAGACTAAAACTACAAGTAAATTGTTTTATATTTCATCTTGTTCTTCTTGTTCATATATAATCATGTTTGTTGTTGTTGTTGTCATGTGTTTTCTTCACATTTTTCTCATATTTTCATGGATATATTATTTTATTCGTGTACAGAAAATATGAACATACGGTTAGTTGAAACCCGTTTAAAAATTAAGGATGTTCGAGCATAAAACCACTTTTCGACTGATTTTGCTCATTTTTTTCACAGACTAAAAATAACGTTTTCTTATAAATCCCGAAGTTTCAGAGTTTTTGACCGTTTAAAAGGCGAGATAATTAATAGCAAAGTAATCATTCTCTCTTACTTTCTCTCATTAGCAGCATGTAAAACTGCATGCCCGCTCAACTACTATCTGTCGGGCGGGCAAGGGCGGGCAAAAATACTCGACAGAATTAAATAAAAAACTAGGAGAGTAAAGATAAATATTTATTAAATAAATTTTTTTTTTTAAATCGCGTTTTACCATTTTGTTTTCGAAATACAAAAGCTTAAAATTTTTATTTATTTCAAAATTAGAATAATTTGTATATATTAATAGTGAATATACCTATGTGTTGTGTATGTGTGTATATGTATTTGTTCTATAATAAAAGCAAACCGGTTTTTTGTCCTGATTAAGACAGTGCTGGAACTACCTTAAGAATACAAACTCATCCTTTTTGGCCTAATAAATGTTATTGTAAAATTATATTATATTTAAAAAAATGTGTGTTTGCGGGTAAAGTATATTTACGTTTTTCATAGGATTTATTCGTTTTGGGTGCTTACATGCTTTCGACGCTCACGCTTATAAGCGTTCGTTTTGGCTTATGAATGCTTAAATCTACTCTTGAAAGTGCCGTTTGTTTTGGAATTATAAGTACGTGTAAGCGTCGATTGACATCAATATTCAATATGTCGGATAAAAAGAGTTAAGCTGTTTTTCAACCAATAGAATGTTTCCTTGAGTGACTTCAAAAGTCCCTAAAGCCAGAACTTAACATCAGAAATTAACACCCTAAATTAACAAATCGAAAAAAATGTAGGTAATGTAAGATTTTGTTGGTTTTTTTTTTGTTTATTCAGAAAAAAATAATATAGAATATTTAAGAATTAAAAAAGGCAAAAAACCCTTAAACATTTTTCCTCCTAAAAAAACCCTAAGGTAGCTACACTGTATACATGTTAAAAATAATCAAACGGTTATACAGTGTTCGTTTTGGAAGTTAGCACTGACGCTTTTACTGCCTTATCTTGATAGAGAAAGCATCTGTGAGCGTCATTAGCGCGCTTTGTTAGCATACACCGCATCAGAACGAACCCTGAAAACAATAGTTGATAGCGCTGAAAGCGTTTAAGCGCCCAAAACAAATACACCCATAATTTGTTCTGATTTCTCACTACTTGAAACTTTTTTTTGATATTGATTCCAAGCGATTTTATTTTATTTATTTAATTGCTGGTTTTTTAAATTTCTAACCTTAATAGATGTCAAATATATAAATTCGATATTTAATTACATTGAGTACCCCTTAATTAGGGATAATTCAGAATCATAAATAATAATACCAATATATATTATAGAGAATATAATCTAGATCTAGATAATAGACACTCTTTGAATCATAGATAATGTTTATTACAACACAAGTAAATAATAAATCAAGATCATCAATTTAATAATAATAACTATGATCTATGAAATAAGTATAAGTAGAGTGTTAAAGTAGTCCGAATGAGAACATTAAACCAGGAAATTGTGTGTTAAGCGTGCCATATATGTAATGTTTTGTGTACCTGATATAAAAAAATGTATGATATATGTTTAACATACTCTAAATGTAATCAAAACAAATTTTACAAAAATAACTTTGTAAAATTTGTGAAAGTTAACTTATGTGCAGATAAATAGATTAATAGGGTGTATATCTCAACCAGCTAGTGGTTAGTAGGGTTTTGACTAGAAACTAAAGATTAAATTTATTTCCAATGGGAATATAAAACAATTTACCTGCCTATGCTTTGCAGAGTACTTATAATTATAGTCTTTATCTTACAGTTTATACCAATTCGTTAAGGGGATGGTTAGATTTTCCAATCAATATGAAGTAGGGGGGGGGGGACAATCTCGCTAAGATGAAATAATAGAGACGGTAAATTTAATGGGCTGGTAAAAAATGCATAAATAGACTTATTAATAATTTTTATTTGGTTTATTATGAGGTTGACTTGCATTTGTGTATGTATTTAAGCAACTAAGTATGTAAACAAATATAAGAGATCGATTTTTATCTATTTTTCAGGTCTACCATTAATTTATCCCAGCACATGCTCAGCCTATTTCCAAACCATCCCATTCGAAATGCAAGTTTTTACCTTATTAAACCCTATACTGTCTCATGCTAGTCCCTCTTGATTGAGCCCTCAAATTTTTCTAGATTTAGAGTCTGAATTCAAAACTGATGACCTAATTATATGATGGTGGTTATCTAAGAAATAACATATTTAGTAGTTGCTTTCGAATGAATAGAACACGGAATTAATGTCAAAAGATGTTCAACTCTCGAGGCGAAGCATTAGTGAAGATTACTTAACTGGATTCAAATTGGAACAACCCACGATTTACAAAGCTCTCTTCATTTATTTTTGCGCTTATTTACTAATAAAAGTTTTATATTATGTATACATTTTTTTGAAAGACCTTTTTTTCTGACTTCCGAAATCCTTACAACTGTTTATGTACGCGTGGCTTAAGTTAGCTCAAGAGCCTTATCTATCCTAAAGTAAGACTACAAAGCTATCCTTTCTGAATACAAAACCGTAGATGTATAGCATGCTTTAAGTATAGTGTACATAGTAATGTTGTAATATAACCATAACGTACAATTCAAACATAATGTTGTACCCATAAATCACTTCGTTTTTATTTTAACGGTTGCTTGCTTATGTTCATCCCCTCTGATATCCCTTCTACCACCATATACATTGTTGTTGTTGTTGTATTGTATCATGGCTATACCATAGCATAAGCATACCATTCAAATTCTAACTATGTTTTCTTATCACTGACCTCTATGCATAGACTACACAGTAAAAAAAATGATTAAATTGAAATTAAACTTAATTCATTTACACGGCGTATTTGCTATAATTTTATTCATCAGCTACATTTAAGTTTGACGTAAATTTTGAATTTTGTTGAGTGAAAGTGTTTTGCATCCCTTGTTCCGAACTACAAACAAATTTCTTATCACTTAGGATTGCTTGAACTTGAATTAGTCACTGATTTCTATACCATATATATATATATATATATATATATATTTAAAGTTATAGTTAGGTCATAACTATCGGGTGGTTTGTTTGGTAACTATATGTACTTATCACAATTGAACGTGTCATTAGTGAGAGCTGTTATGATAACTGGTAATTTGGTAATAATAACATACAATCTCAACTTTGCCGAATAGTTAACTCAACAAAAATAATTTCATAGCTTCAATCCTTAAGTGTTAACCATTTACCTATTTGTAGTATTGTCAATTTGATTCCCTGAGCCATGTATATATGTTAGAATCTGTTAGGGAAGCCATAATACACAAACAATATCACATTTCCTTGAAAAAAACGAAATACGAAAAGATAAAAAATACAAGACGCGGCTTTCATATCCAAGAAGTTAAAATGTAGCTGGGTGGGACATTTGATAAGATTGTACAAGAGATAATAGATGGTCCAAATTATGTATTGAATGGTTGCCGGAATGGAAAGCAAAAGAAACATAGGCAGACAATTCTCTAGATGATATGACCCCTTTAGAAAATACGTTGGCAGCTTATGGATGAGACTGACAAGAGGCAACTTTAACTTGTGGCCTATATATCACAGAAATAATTTCGGGAGAGGCTGTATACCCAGAAATTTCTAAACTATAGGTTAGTCAGTCTATACATGGAGGTCAGTGTTCCTTAAACATCTAAACTCTAAAGTATACATACACATACATATACCTTATATACACATATAAATTGTTTTCTGTTGTTTTCTTTATCATTTTCTCTTAAACAACAACAACAACAATGACAACAATAGCATTAGATATAATATAATATGATGCACAGTTTTCTATACATATTCTATATATCGTTGTTGCGTGCTCTAAACGTATGTTCGTCATATAATACTATATCTCTGTCTTTATAAGTCTAACGGTGTCTTTACTAGCTCCAGCAAGAGCTTTCTTTCAACCTACTTTATATTCATAACTTTATATCCATACAATTGTCTGCATATACAAGGTGTCTTAAGAAAAGATTCTCCTTACTTTAAAGTTTTAAGTGCTCGTCGTTTGTATTTTAAATGAAGCAACAAAATTTAAGTTTTTCAAAACGATATTTCTACCGATAACTGCTAATATGTCTGGAGGAAAATAGTTTTAAAGTTTGTGATTTGTGAGCTTACTCGCACTTTAGAGAATTTCGGTGTATTTAAGAAGGTTCAATTTAAAACCTAGTTACTGAAACCATTATATAATATAGCAAAATTCTATAAAATAGTGAATATCAAAATGGTTTTGCATATTCTATACTACTATCTAGGACATGATTTTCTGTGCTTACTCATAGCCGAAATGAATAAGCACCGTATCATGAAATCTACCACACAACGTCAGAAGACTATCCACTACTTTAAGATTTGTTGTGGGCTTGTGACTGATATAAGTGTTCTAAAAATATATTTTACGACCTTATTTTCCCAAAAACGCAATCTTCTATACAAAACAGACACAAATATTCATTTTCGGTGTGCTATGCTCAGTAAAGGATTGAGGTTCGATACTCGGGCCCTACGGGTCTAAGCCTAAATTCTGCATCGACAATGCTATTGGTTATATACTATATGTGATACACAACAAAGCGCATGTCAAAGTAGTTGGTAGTCTTCACACTGGCATCGCCTAGTGGAGATTCTCGATGCCATCAAAATGGTCACCCCAGTTGAGCATTTGGAAGGATGTCCCTAATATTTTTGGACACCCACTATTTTATGAGATTTTGATTTATAAAGACACCTACTGCATACACTCTGACAGCAAAACTGGTACAGTAATTAATTAACTGTTGAAAGCAAAATCCCCTGCAAAATTAAACAATAAAGCCCTGAAGATCTAGTTAAAGTTAGAGAAACTAAGACATCAAGTCTACCTAATTATTTGGGGTTTGGAATTTGACCTTCAATTAATAAAACAGTAAACTCAGTTAAACTCAGTAGAAAAAATTAATATACCAAAGATACCTACCGCATACATACTGTCCGAAAATTGAGTATAATTAAAAAAATAACTATCGCAAAGTTAAATTAAATTAAGAGATGGCGGCCCGGGAAGATTTTTATTATCTTTACGATTTACGAGGCTGGCGATCTAACCCAAGGCAGAGAAACTAAGACACTAAGACAAACGGTTATCGTATCCCTACATAAGATTAACAGCAAAGGAGTTGGGAGTACAAATATTCTACGACATGTCTTTACATGCTTTGAAATTCCAACTTATTAAATGTGCATAGTCTAGTATAAATTTGTACGTCTATCTTTTTAGTAGAAAGTCGTGCATCCTCCCGTATTTTTGTTAATTAATGTTAAAAGATATAATGGAATGTGGATTTTTCGAATGATATTATATTTAAATGTTGGTACTTCTTACAATTATCTTCTTTTCTTTACTATATAATTATCTCAATTCTTTTTTTATTTATTTATACTTATATTATTTTTTAATTAGTGTAATGTGCTCCCTAAAACTGTGTATAATGGGACGTTCATGTTCTAGAATAAATGTGATATTCATATTAATTTTGATATTAATAACATATGAAAAAGAGAAAGACTAAAATGGAACTATTTCAAAACAGAATATTTATTGGAGTTTTTATTGCTTATTAAAACTTAAATGGGAACGTGAAATTTTTGACGTGTAAACGTCTAATCGCTCGCCGGTAAAACTTTTTTGTGTGACATGCGTAAATGCATAAAAAATAGTTTAGGCCACAACGGATAGATTATGCCTGTACGTATTTGTCATGCAGTTTTTGTTTTACATGTGACGTCATCGTACCAGTGTAGGATCGTGCGCGTGATTTGGTACGAATTAGCTTTGTGTAAAGTTATAAAAGGGTATTGTGTGGAAATGCGTTTAGCTAGGACATTGATTCGGGTGTTATCATGAAGAGCTTGCGGAGCACTAATAGGAATTGTAGTGAGACAATAAAAATATACTCCGAAATATAAGTGAAAATTCGTATTAAATTGAAAAGTACAGTATAATTATGTCGTCTCATAAGACTCGAAAATATGCTCGAAATTATAGAAAATGCCAGCCAGAAGAAAGTTTGCGTCGAAAGGAATACGAAAAGGAAAGAAAAAAATCTTGTGATTTATCTATTATGTAACGAAGATCTTTTAATAGTATTTGAATAGGAAAATCATAGATATAATTTGTATGAATAGACACCAATCAGGACGTCCTCTAAATGGCCATGTTAAAGAATATCCAAAATCATTTTTGACAATGTAAAATCTTTCCGGTCTATATAATTTATGTTTATTTTTTAATTAATCCTACTTCATGAAATTGATCAGGATGTGATAAAAGATTGAATGATTAAATCAATATTATCCTGTATCTTCTTTTGGTTTTTTAATAATTATTTCTAATCAAATGTAATCTGTTTTTGAGAATGTGTGTGTGTGAGTATGTATCAAAACATTGAAAGCTCTCAGATAAAATCAAACGTTATAATGAAAAAAAAAATAGTAGAAGAACAACAAGAAAAGAATTTTTTTTTTTTTTTGGTATTAATATTTGTATTTGTATATATGATGATATTATTTGTGTGTTTTTCGTATTCTATCTTTTGTTAATCAACAAAAAATAAAATGAAACGTCTTTGTGTTTGTTTGTTTGTTTGTGTTATCTCACAAGTCAACACGAGGGGATCACTCCGTTTTCTCTGATAACATTTTATTTCCTTAAAGGAAAAATATAATTACAAATCTCGTGGTATGTGTGTTTGTTTTTTTTCCATTTAAATATTATATATATTCTACAGAATTTGATGTTTTTGTTTGTTTATAAAACATAAATTCTAAATTCAGTCAAAGTGTGCTGTTCAAATAAGAAACTCGCATGGAAATGTACATGTGTATGGATTATGAATAATTCCGTGAAGTGTAATTCTAGTTCGTAATAATTCCATTAGGATATTAATCAAATTCTATGAACTGTAATATTTTAAGGGTAATCCTTAGTTTGAAATGGTTAAACATATTGTTTTCAGAGAAAGCGAATGGTAGTGTTATGACCAGATTAATCTATTTATACATATATTGGTCTAAGATCCGGCATTAGGAAAATCTATCCTCATCTGTTAATTGAATGAAATAATATTTAAAAGGCAGATAACAATATTATAAATGTATGAGTGCAATGTCTTCCACCGTAGTCCTGTTAGCTATTAACATTAATTAATTAATTAATATGATATAGTGTCTTTGTTTGTTGCTCGAACAAATATAATTGTCTCTCTCTCTGCGTAGAACACATTTTTTGAAAATTTTATTACTTAAAAATTTTTTTTTATACAGGCTTCAAATAATTTAATTATATATTTATTATATAAAATATATTTTATAATATCACAGGAATAAAGAGAGAGAGACAATTATATTTTTTCGAGCAACAAACAAAGACACTATATCATATTAATTAATTAATTAATGTTAATAGCCAGCAGGACTACGGTGGACGACATTGCACTCATACATTTATAATATTGTTATCTCGCTTTTAAACATTATTTCATTCAATTAACAGATGAGAGTAGATTTTTCTAATGCCGGATCTTAGACCATATGTGGTTTGTGAATATGGTATGCGCACTAATGAGATTTACTCACATATTTAATTTTAATTCTTTATTACTAGATAGGAAAATTCCGTATAACAGGTTAGAAATAAAATTAAGCCTTGCGAAAAAACAAATTCTCGAATAAACTTTTAACATGTCTACTGAACTAAATGTCTTATTCGGTGAAATATTAAATGGTCATTTGATGTGTTTAAAAATTTATTTTATTTTTTTGCAAATTTTATTTCTATAATGTGTTAATTAATTAATTTTTATTACTCTCGAAATAAACTTTACTACTTATTTAACATTTTGTACTACCATCCAAACTAAACGACTTAAAATAGTGATTATAACCACTGACAGCACGTAAACGCACCCATAGCATGAAACGCACCCATAGAAACAACCATGGTAAACATGTTTGTTCAAACATGTCAAATTTATTTAGACTAATCGTATTCATTAATACATAGTCTTCTAAACGATTTATGGTTAATGAAATAATTAATACTAATATTAGACAGATTATGTAAATTATTTTGATGAATAAAAAATTAAAGTAATAATATTATTGAAAAAAATAAAGTAAAATAAAAAAATAATTAATTGTGCAATAATTATTTGAATTAATAATTCCTAATTAAAATTTTGTTTGAAATAAATAAATAAATAAATTGTATTTAATTAATTTGTATGAATGTTGAGCACCTGTGGCGGCGCAGGCGCGGATATTGCGCGGCCATAGCGCATGTCTGCTGCCGCAGCTTGTGTGCACAGTCAGTGTAGTATGACACGCACACGTAAACGTACACGTACACTCCACACACAACTCCAGATTGACGGTCGATGTTTTATATTTGTTGCGCACACGAGGATTTTGAATGTGATTGATTGATTTGTTTGAGATGAACGAACGTAAGTAGGATTGATTTGGAACGTAAGCTGATGCGAATTCAATGCAACGTAACACGTACAACAAGTATTTTTATTTTTTTATTATGATTTTTTTAATACTTTTATTTTTTTTTTTTGGATTTCAATCACATGTATATTTTGAAATGCTGCAAAAATTATATTATTATTAAACCGTTTACATACGGCCCTTTTTTTCTTTTTGTGCAAGTTGCACGTTTGATGATTCATTTACTCAAGAACTTTTTTTCTTTCTTTTGATAAGTTTATTAAGCGAAGCAAATACACATCATCATGTACGGTGTAATAAAAGGGTCAATATAATGAATTAATAAATTGTAAACAAAAATAAAAACTTACAACTTGCATGAAAAATTATGAAAAAAAAGGTTCCATGTGTAAGTGGTTTAAGAGAAAAATGAAAAAAAAAACATAGTAGTTACACAAAACATTAAATTTTAGGATGAAACAAAAATTTATATAACATTTATTGGATTTTTTTAAATCAAATAGTATATAATTTAACGGGACCAGATTAATGGGGAACGCATCGTATTATGAATGGAAGGAAAGTACTGAAAGCTTCATTTAACAAAGTGTCACTCCTTTTAAAATCTAGTCACGTTAATTATAACTTCTTCAAAACAGGGTTTAATTAATAAATAATCAATAAAATATAAGGAATAAGATATATACGTAGATAATTAAATAACAAGGACTACACAATTAATTTAAGAACTATTTTTAATAAAATATATATTTATATTAATTTAAACATTAAATAAAACATTTATATGTAAATAAAAACAAACAAACAAAATTTAATTTATATTTTTTTTTTTATAAAATGGGGAGGAATTTTATGTAATAAATTAAAATTATATCAAAAAAAGAATACATTTTTTAATATTTGTCAATAACGCAAATACAAAAGTTTCACATTTGATCCGCGGATTAAAGTGATATTTTTACGTAAGTAGTATTTTCTGTTTCTCTATTATTGTTCTGGCAAATCCAGATATGCGATACACCTCTGAAAATATATTAATTTTTTACCTGGTATTTTTGCAATCATCTAATAATTTTCGTTGGAAGTAATATTTTTCTAGATAAATAACCCTTTGAAAAATAAACAATACTATTTATTGGTTTGGTAACAAAAAATCGTAAAGGCAATGAAATACCTTTGTGGTAGGTATTTGATGGTGCTGCTTGGTTCTGTCAAGGGTTGTGATATACCTAAATTATTTTCAGTATCACCATCAAATTTATACAGTAATTTATTTCAAAGCTTTTTCGAGTTTCGTTCTTTTATTAAAATTTCATTTGTAAAGCCATTGGATTTACGAAAAAATGCTTTGAACAAAAGTTGTTTGTCATTCGAGACATTTTTTTCGACACAAATCGCTAGCAAAAATTCGATTAATAAAAGGACTCCACTTTGATACTTGATAATACCATTTTGTTAAATCTTTATTTTTTCGAAAATATTATTGGTGCTCGCCGCCTAACCGATATTCTAGAATATGCTCTTGTTGTACAAAAAGGTTGGGGACATCTGACCTATATAAATATGATGGAGGTTAGAGCTTGGCTTACTTACCAATCTTACAAAACACCCTGCATAGGCTTTTTGAAACTTTAACCATAATATTCTTTAGTTCTTTGACAATAGAAATTGTATGAGTTTTATTGTAATAAAAGCAATATAAGTGACATGTGAACAAAAGATACAATTATACAAAGTAATTTCAGTAAAGTCAACCTAAATCTAAATCAGTGTCAGAAAAGAAGACACAAATGTGGTAACGAAAACGAGCACAAATATATAGGAATTGTATATATAACATTGTTTTGTGGTTATGTTGTTAATACAACATTGAAAACTATATTTGGATGAAATAACATTTAACTATGCTATTACTTTAAATTTGTTTGTACATAATCTAATGTTTGTCAACTTGAATTAATATTCTGTGATTAATACAAGAAAAAAAATTCCATTTTCATTGAAATCTGCATATAGGTTTGTCGTGATATCTTGGCTCTCTTTAGCCTTTAAAAGAGTGCTGTAGAAACCTACAACAGATTCCAATACTCGATACACAAAATATTAGATACAGTTTACTAAATATATGTCAATTGGACAACACGCACTTTTGGAAAAAAAATTAAATAAAACAAAAAATTTATGAAATTCAAACCTGAAGTTTATTTGATTCGAAAAAGAATTTTAATTTAATTTTTTTTTCCACAATTATAATTGAGTCTCTATTTCTTTTTTAAACAACAATGTACTAACTGATTTTACTTGAACAAATTTGACTTTTAAACTGACTGTTAATCCAACAATATTTAATTTATAACTTCGATATAAATCGTCTCTTGTCTGATGACTATTTGTCTATTTACAAAATTTAATTCGTACTTTCAAAACATGTTTAATCCTTTTTTTTTTGTAAATAAATTATATTTGATTTTTGATTTAAAAAAAAACTTTGTTTTAAGGATAAAAATAAATCAATCAAAACTAGATCTTATTATTTTCTTTTTGTAATTATAATCGTGTGCTGAGGTCCTATTAGTATTATTTAAATAATTTTCAAACCAAAAAAGTTGCTTTTTGAACAATTTAAAAAAATTAATTTTTTGCTGAGTTATGACTAATGCAGCATCCGGTGGATTTTTTGTAAATCTCCAGAGGAAAAAGGGTAATTATTCTACTGTCGTAATATAAACTGGTTTGAAAGGAGAATGTTTATTTGATCAAACTTATTTTATTTGAAATTATGTCTAGGAATAATTTGAGGAGGGACAAATGCATTTTTGCGTAGTATCTAATTCATTTATTGATATAGTTGTCTTTATAACATCTGTATAATAGAAATAGCTTTGATATTCGTCGTTGATTTAAGTTAATGAAGTTTATTCACCAAACTTATTTTATTTGAAATAATTTCTAGGAATAATTTGAATGAGAAGAAATATATTTGTAAATAACATGTAATTCATTTATAGTTAGTTGTCTTGTATTTGTCAAGACTAACCACTGTGATTGAAATTTCCAACAACAGTGTATATATAGGAGTAGAATATGTAGCGATTTCGTTACTAAAATTAAATATACTTTTTTTATAAACCTTTGCATTTCAACTAACTACTCCCTCTGTTATTACGGTAATTATTTATGTTTATTACCTTGGTAACTATCAACAAACTCATTATCACATTTTCGATATACTTCATTTAATAAAGATCAATTATATCTTTTACGTATCTTTTTATTTATTTGTGGGATTCATTTCACTCCTACATTTATGGCATCCGAGGAGGGATATTTAGTACCGAAACCGCTACAAGTAAAAGTCAGAGATATATTTATTTGTAAAGAGAAAAAGAGACAAACATACCATACATATTATTTGTAATTCTTAGAAACAGTAACAAACTATATGTATGCCTGTCTCTTTTTTTCTTTACAAATAAATGCATATGTGTCTTCTACGCTGTTGCAAATTTCGTATCATAATGGCTAGCCCTAACAATTATGGCCTGTATATATAAACCTATCTGTTCTAAAAATACGAGGATGTTTAAAAAAATATATAATTTTTTTAATTAAAAAATATTAAATTATTATAAACGTTTAAATATATTATATTTTTATTATTTTTACTCCCCAAAAATTAGACCACTCACTATTGTCTATAAATGTATGGAGGCGTGATGAAAGAACTTCGCAGCAGGGCACCAATTACCCTGGGGCCCGCCCTGAATATTTGCTCAGTTTGATGTTCTGTTCGACTTCCTATGAAATTGTTTTTACAAACATCCTATATTTATAGTTTTAGTTATTTTATAGTTTTTGTCAATAATTTAAGATAGATAGGTATATAAATAAGATATAATTATCTGGTTAAATAAATATCTTGTTTGTTATCAATTTATACCTTTAGATTATATTATATACATAAATATTAAAGATTCGGTTGATTGATTGATTGGCATATAATGAATATTGATTAGCATAAATTGAATAATAATATATGAAAAAAGTTCGAGAACAGTCACAAAAGCTCTATTTACAAACTACGCCTGCGTATAAAAACGATAATTATAAATTCGAATTAAAATATTGAAATTTGTGTAAAAGTAAAGAAAGTTTGTAATAATATTTGTGAATGCTTAAACGTCACAATACCAATGTCAATTTTCAGTACAGTTACGAAGACACAACTATAAAAGAACAAGCTTGACTAACACATTATTGAATTTAAAATTAATATGAAAAAATGATTTAAAAAATTCGATAAATTAAGCTAATCCTCCGTGGTGTAACCGTTAGGGCACTGAGCGCGATATAGAATATTCAGGGTTCGAGTCCTGGCGAATAATTTACAATTTTTAATAAAAATATGTTTTTGAGATTCGGGAATATCGTCTGCTATTTTAACGAAAAATATGGAATATCTTCGACTCCTTAAAGACAATTTTGATAACCAAATTTCAGCTTAATAGCTCAATAAAAAATGAATCGTATATCTCACTTACGGGTGAAATTAATTCTAAACTTGAAATAGTATATTATGCATAAAGTGTGGAAAGTTGTCGATTACGCACAAGACCATTATTGTCCACTCATTCGCTCAAGTGGGTAATCGACAACACCGCTCGAGTTGCAGATACTATTTTTTATGCTAATGCGGGGATAGTTCTTTTTTAGCGTCCGTTCTTTCGGGCGTTAAATGGCTGTTTGGCTACTATTCAATTATTACCAGACTACTTGGATGTATTGCAAATATTTATTTCCAATACATCAAATATACATTTGCAAAGTAAACTTTCCGCGCGCAAATAAATATTTGTAATACATCTAAGTAAGTAGTGTGGTAATAATTGAATAGGTAAATAGTCCGCACGGAAAAGCGGACGGTAAGATAGTACTTTCCACGCATGAATAAAAAAAATACATTTCGTTAAAGATACCGATTTCTTTTTCTATCCTTTGATATATTGACATCAGAAGCAACTTATCGACTCTGGGTCTATTTAATATAAATCTATGGTAATGACTCAACATCTTAAAGGGACTTTAAAATGGAACATATCTTCAATCACTGTGAATTAGATACTTAACATATATCTAGTAAAATGAGAGTACCCTATGCCTTAATTTGTTTATATGCCTTCATGTATATTGCCTTGTATATGTATAGATTGTAATACGATTGCTGATTGACTATTGGGTATTGATCATACACATTGGTCAATTATAGTGAATTTGATCAACAAAGTCAATTTCCTGCCAACAAGCTACAACATTGATAAACAATATATAACCATAATTTAGTCCCCAACCATATTCATAATCAGAATATTGACTAGGTATATCTAATGTAAACACCGTTAGAATATAGTTACATTTCAATAATTAACTCAGTCGATAAAATCAACCTAAATAAAATCAAACACATTGACATTATCCCAAACTTAATAAAGTTTATTGAATTTAAATGGTAGTCGTATGGTAGTTTTGCTATAAAAGCATTATTTGCGACAAAACTTTATTCCCTTTAAAATAATAGGTCTATTTATTATTACTATAGGGTATAGGTAAGTAAGAAGAATATATGCAAAGTTTGGATTGTCATTTTCAGTTTGGAAAAGTCATTTCATGCTGGGAAATACCTTAAAAATAATAGAAGAAAAATTTAGAATAAAAACGATTAACAATGATTCCTCCGACCTTGAAATGTAAAAATACGTTAAAATTTCCTATTTTAATTTTCGTAGTGAATACAAAAACCATTGAGAATATATGAATTGAGATAAATTTAAACGTTTATAAATAAATCAAAATGTCATTTCTGTGCGTAACATTATTAAAATGTTATTTAGGTTATTAGTTTTAGATGTTATATTTTATTATATAACGGATCACATGCCAGAAAATTACCTACAAATGTATACGGAAGAAAACCAACTAATATGATACCGTTACGTATATAGATAGCTTGTAGAGTCAATTTCTGAAAGATCTGTGTGAGTTTAGATATATATTTATGTACCATAAAATGTAAAGCCTTTGGGAATGTTTTATATAAAATTATGAGAATCGATTTTATACACACACCAAAAAACCATACAAGATGTATCTGATGGAAGGCTGACGATTAACTAAAGTTTGGAAAATGGAAATACACACCTTTTAAACGTTATATACAAAACATATACTTTTATTATGAACCCTTAGTTGCCAATATATTGAATTTCGAATCAGATCAGGGCATTGCGGGAACAAAAGAGACGGCTTATTCAAACATTGACGAGCATTACAGCATACAAATATTTTTGATAGCAATAAAAAATTTTTTATCATCATCTTATAGAAATTATAAATAGTTTTCGGGGACTTTTTAGCAAGGCAAAAACAACGTGTACTGTTATTGAATCGCGTGTACAGAATCTGATTTCAGAGGTACCTACTTCAGAGGAAGCTCTGAATCTCAGAAAAAATTGGACAACTTTTGAACAAATTGATCTTTAAGTTATAAAATTTTGATCGTAAGTATTACGCGTAGCGTTAACAATTTTTTTGAAGATTTGGAAGTATGCTACTGCTTCTAAAACACATCCAAACGTTTGAACACTTTTATTGGAATATTAGGGAACATTTCCAAATAGTTTAAAAATGTAACCGCTGTACATTGATTAAATTCATTTGATAAAAAATATATGGGCATGGGTTTTGGCTTTTCGGAGCCCCCATTAGCTTGGAGGTCCTAGAATTTGATTTGAAATGCTATCTATCTAAGAAGACAGGTGAAAATTAACGTTAAAAATCAACGGCCTTTTTGAACATGGTTAATAAATTATACATTATAAATTAATTTAACATGTTTTTAACACACAAGCTTTCAAAGAATCGAGATAAATTGACGTTTTAATCCCAAACTCTTGAATCACTAAGAGCGAGATGAAATAACGAATGAATTCTGTATTTCACATCGCCACCACCAACCTTGGTAGTAACAGAAGAACAATAGCACTCAAAATACCAGTTAAGGGCTAAAAAAAACAACCATAGATGAATAAAATCATGACATATTCTTGAAAAAGGTTATATAAATTCTATCATGATAACTAAATTGGTAGCAATCGGTGTAGTTTGAAAATGAAAAAAGTCAAAATTATTATTGACTGCCTTAAAGAAAACTTTAAGATTTATGTCAGTTGTATTTTAAATGTTAGCTATATTTAAGCAATTTCACGAGAAATTGGATAAAGTATTAGACCGGCAGCTAGTTTATGAAAAACCAGTCCAAGTAGTAGTTACGTATAAAGGTATCTTAATTAGGAAATTTTATATATTTTAAAATACGTTTAAGCATCGGCGGGAGTAACTAGTGCAATGTTTTCGTAAATACGTATACTTTATGAAAAATCCATTGGTGTATACAATACACATTCACGTAATTTATCATGCATTAGCTGCCCATCTACATACTTAACTGGTATATGTCTATGCGTTATTGAATTGGATGAGGGTTCTCACATTAATATCTAATAATATTAAATTGAAAATATATAACCTACATCATTATTTTATTATATCACATGATCGGACGACTCGATGTATTATGTGTTATATTCACCTACACTACGCTAGCTTCTCTACCATTTTATTTTTTTTAGTTTTTTTATTTACTAAAGCTTTTAAGAATAAATTTTGAAAAAATAAAAATATACATTTTTTTCGTTTGTTAGAAATAAGCAATTAAATTTAATGAGCAAAAAACTATCAACAAATGTAAGAAAAACATAAATATTTTATTATCAAACTACTACACTAGATATGTGCTGTGGGTTTCATCACATTAAATTTACTATTTTTTTATAATTTGATAGCCATTGTCCGGTTATTTTATTTTCGTGATTTGTGTTTTTTTAGACAATTTTTATGCTCGTCGTTTTTAAACTCTACTTAGAAGTGAAATAGAATAAATTTTCATTAAAAATCAAGCTTGTTAGGTATATAACTACAAAATAGAAGATAAAAAAAAAGATTTATTTTGTTCGTTATAGATAGATAGATTGTAGAAGCTGCCCTAGACGGGCTATACTTCGACCACAAGGTCCATTGTGATGCTTAAGGATGTGAGGATGTGAGTGGAGTGGAAGGAATTTTTGTGTATAGACTAGGAATTGGTAGGATTTGCGGCTACATTTTTCCTATTTTTTTCTATACCGTATATGTTTAAGTGACAAAGACATATTTTGTAAAATTCTATTTATAATTTTTTTTCTCAACAACCATTTAGTGAATGTTAATAAAATTGTCCAAAATGGTTTCTATAGAGTTCAAGTTATAAAATTTGAAAATTTGGCACACTTCGTAGCTTTTTTTTAACGGTAGGTAATTGAAATGAATTGAATCTATTGAGTGAAAAAATCTCCATAAAAAGACATGTAAAATAACTTATACATTTTTTAAATTGCAATAACTTTAAACGTAGTAAATCGTTTTGAAATGTTTTCACAGTAGCAATTTCACAGTAAATTTCATTCGTTTCGTAGCATTATGACGTACCTCTTTAACATCCTTAAATTCTAAACAATTTTTTTTTATTAAATTTAAATGTCGTAAGTAAATTGTAGTTGTTTTTCATTTTGCAGATAAATGACATTCATTGTTTTAAAAAACATCTGATGTCAAATCCGTATTCGGTAAGTTTTATATATAATTAAAATATACATGTATAGAATATTTCCAGGGATTGGTAAAATGCCTTTTTGAACATATTTAAAATGTAAATGGTTGAATGCTCTTTAAAATACATTAAAAAAAGAGGAGCTTAAAAAAGGAGTCTTGAATTAATTATTTAATGTTAGAGTTTGAGTTTTAATCCATTGCTCTTATGGAAAAATCCTTGAGCGTCGACATATTTTGATGTTTTTCACTTGGAATAAAATAAGATGAATAGAAATAAAAATATAAATAAAGAGATTGATCCAATAAAATTCCGGTATGACGGGCCTAAAAAAAGAAGAAAAAGACTGAGATTTCGGGTAAATTCAATTTCTGTCGGCGGTAGCTGAATTACCAGAAAACTCAGTTTTTTTCTTAAATAATTTTTTAAGCCCGTCATTCCGAAAATAATGAATTTTCTCCATTTTTCTTACGACAAAAAATAATAAATTTTATTGACTTTTATGAATGTACTATATAAGATTTTGAAAAATTTTATAAATGGACTATATGTAGTGCTCGTACATCCTTAAAATGTTTTACAAAATACAAAATGATTTTCTGACAGTTTTATAGTTACAGTATCAAACTTTCTTGAAACTTGAAACTTGTTTGATAATTAGTAAATAATTTACAGTAATACATCTTCAGGAAACGACGTAAATGTTCTCACAATTTTAATAATTTTCTATCCAAAATGGTAGGTATTTTAAAGCTTTTTTACGCAATATATACAACCTTCGTTTCGTCGTTCAAATTATCAGTTTTTCCAGAAGCTTAAGTAATTTCTTAAAAGATTCACAAACGAGATTGTCACTTGGGTTATAATATTGCAATATCAAACATAAAAAAATACTGGAATGCAGTCACGCATGACAAAATTTGAACTATTATTTTGCGTACTTCGTCCACAATACAAGCTGCATTGCAATGTCCGCCGTAGGAGCACGACAATTTGAACAACCAAATAATTGTACTCGTAAATAATTGAAATTATTTAAACCATTTATTCATGTTAAAAATGCCATTTATATTTGAAATATCTATACAAAATGGAACCATTTTAAATGTTACCCATCCCTGGATATACCATATATAATTTTCTTGAATAACCGATGTGCACAGTTCTTAAATATTTTAAAAATTCATAAAAAGAGGGACCCATACAGTAGTCATATATATCCCACAGAAATAGAACTATTTGTTATTCATTAATTATAAGAAAAACTAACTTTTAGAGAGACATAAAAGTGGAACAATTAAACGTTTTAGAACAAAGTTGTAAGGGACAAAATTTAAAAAGCTAATGTGCAGAATCCTTTATACATTCGAATTGTGCATCTGCCTCTTATTATTTACGTATTACACTGGTATCGGAACATAGTAGAATTCCAATTTTCCGAACTCTAATTATTCGAATTGCGAATTTTCTGTGTCATTTTGAGGACCCTCTCAAGGCTGATTACTTGCAACGATTACTTTTAAAAGAAATGAACGATTATTTTTTTAAAATTACGATCTGTTTTATTTCGGGCAGAATGTCAAACAAATCAATGTGCAGAAATGAGTAAGCAATATCTCACATCTTTTTTCATCTTATTGTAGAGTTTGACAATCTGCCCGAAACAAAACAAATCGTTATTTGAAATTAAAAGGTCTAATGCTAATTTTTTTACTGTCGTAAATTAATAAATTTTACATCGACATTAAAGCAAAATCTAAACTAGTTAACACAAAAACTGGTTTGGAGGGATTCAATGTTTATTTGACCAAACTTATTTTGTTCGAAATGATTTCTAGTAATAATTTGAAGAAGAAATATACTTTTGCGTAGTATATAATTCATTTATAGTTGTCATAGTAACATCTATATTTGACAAATGGGAATATGAATTTTACGACATCAGTGGACTCCAACACTTTAAGATTAAATGTAATCTGGATTTTAAATTTTTATAGTCAGAAAGAACATTATAATGTTCATTTGTCAACGGGTATCATCTAGTTATTTTAATAAAATAACTACAAGCTTCGTGTTTGTATATAAAGTAATTATTTTTAATGTGAGTCGTATTTTTTTTAAACACATAACCTATTATACATCTTGTACTTGTATAAGCTTTTGTAAAAAAAAAAAAAATGTGTGGTAGGTATTTTTTTCAAGTATCTATTATCTACCTTTATTGAGATTGTTCTTACAATCTTGATTGGACTCCACCTAAAAGTAAAATACATTCTACTACTTTTTCAAAAGAAACAAAAATCATATCGATTAACAAACTTTCAATCGAAAACAGAAACTAATATTAATTTATTTAAACAACCTAAATAATTGCATCCGTAGACTTAATAGAAGATGAAGACAGGCTCTGTTACTATTCAGGTCATCAAAATTGGGGAAAGAAATCTCAAACAAATTTCCTATCGAATATAGAGCGAAAACTCTGAGTTCTATCAGTGACAGAGTGGAGTGAAGCTTAATAACGGATGAGCAGTTCTAGGATGGGCAAAAAAGGCTATTGTTCTATAAACGCATAAATCAACTTGGTGGCCTCGAGAGCCGACTTGCAATGCCCTCTTAAAATCCAACAATGTCTTCAAAACTACTACATTTGTTGATAAAGTCACTAAAGTTCCTTGAGTTTACGGGCACTTAAAAAAAACTCTTCTCCGCTGGAAGAGTTGAAACAAAAATCAACTCTCCACTGCTGTAGAGGTAGATTGTAAAGGCTGCCCTGGACGGGCTACACTTCGACCATAAGGTCCATTGTGATGCCTTAGGATGTGAGGATGCGAGTGGAGTGGAAGGAATTTGTGAGTAGACTAGGAATTGGTAGGATATGCGGCTGCAGCCGACTATGATAGGAACTATGCCGATATTCATCTGGAGTTCGTGAAGGAAACTGCAGAAAACCTTCGCAAGCATAGCTGGTTACTTCGTTCTTGTCCATACGCCGACAGTTTAGTCAATCAACCGCCCCTTTTTTTTATAATTGACAAACTGCCGATGTCGGGATTCGAATCCATAACCTCCCAGTTTCTAAGTACTGCATACTGCGCAGATATGACGCCTTAGACCGCTCGGCTACTTGGCTGGTCTCCACCGCTGTAAGTGACACATACTCTCAGTACACCAGGCCTCAGAAAGAGGAGTAATCTTTCTACCATAAGACTAACGGCTTTTTTTTCTAGTCAGAAAATGAACTATGTATTTGATTTAAATGAAGTCTTTGGTGATTAAATTGCGTACTCTAGTAAGTATAATTTTATACCTGGACAATCTTATCCATGTATTCACCTCTCTTAATATTCCATGTATTCGTGATTAATGAAAGTCTTTTATTCATAGTACTTGGGTATATTCGTGAAGTACGTTTATCTCATGAAGGCAATGTAATTAGAATGTACTTGTATTTGTAATACCACTAGATTTGACTAAACAAATGAGATATTCTAGGTATACTAGCATTATACAAACAGATACGAATCAAACAGGTTATATATCATCACTTGTTTAACATCAGATTAAGTACAATTCTAATATCAAAATTAACATATTTAAGTTAATTGTCATCTACTCATCAAATCTTAAATTATCAAATATTATGTTGTCATTAGTTACGTTTTGTATAGGTGTTTATAACTAACTAGCCCTTCACTTTCACTTTAACTGAAGTGTCAAGTTTATAAATGTCATTTGATATTTTCGACAACAGACAAACCAACATAATCTTGAAATGAATCTTAATAGTGTTTGGATGTACAAATTTAATAATAAAATTCTAGATCTCTGTTTGCAATGATTGTGAACAATATACTACAAACTGGGTAACGTGATTGCAGTGTTTTCCAACCGTTTTTTTACCGTGCCGCATTTAAGTCTTTCTGATGCCTCCTTATGTAACATATACACTAGTAAAGTATTTTTGTGAAAAAATTGATGAGCAGCTTTGAAGAAATGCAATAGGGAATATGCATGAAAATTTTTTTTCACTTGAATTGAAGCATGTTTACTTGACAAATATCAAGGTAAAATTACTTTTTAAATAGCTTTAAAAATAAGCGAGATATGAATGATTGAAATTCCCGATTAGACAAAGAGGGTGATAGCCCTCTTGATATGTTATGTGACGTCATATTACACTTTCACCATTTAAAATACACATAAAACTCCGTTTTTAGTATTTTTGCAAGAAAGAGGCAGATAATAATCTTTAAAAGCTTATAGCTTCCTTGATATTTGTCGGATTTTAATTTCGTTTTTAAATATTATTACAGTATTAACAGTATTTTCATATTCTGAAAATAAATGTGAAAAAAAATTTTCATGCATATTCCCTATTAGATATTTTTAGAAAAAAAAGTATTTCTAAAGGTACAAAATTATGTACTAGTTTTCATGTTTCTAATGTCTATGAAGATATTGATGTCAATGATTCTCGGTGAATTGTTGGTACAGCACAAAGTTTCACATGGTCTGCATTTTCTTCTTCATAAAAAAATATTAAGAGACGCTCACATCACAGCATTAGCCTTAATAGTATTGGGACACTTTATAACTGACACTTTTCTTGCACATTGCGCATGCCATATGCAAGAGTGCAATACAGGACATACTACTCCTTCACTAGGCTTAGTCAGTAATAACCACCGAGTAATAGGTAGCTGATGTTCCTTCAAACTTTCAAGTGCGGCTCTTAACGTTACTAATATTTTTTTCTTTTTGTACAAGTTAAATCATAATAAAACTCTAGACGAAAAATTTTTGAATTACCCTCCTGAGCAATCAAACTGCCCGCATGTCGGGCGTCGGATTTATGTTCGGAAACACCGGTTTAGAGCATTTGCAAATGCCATTTTTGATAGTTATAATTATTCAGAAAAGTAATTTAATTTACATAGACCTTTTTTATTTTAAATTACGATTTGTTTTTGTTTCAGACAGAATAGGGAGAAATGATTGTAAGCAATCTTCCACATCTTTGTTCATCTTATTGCTGGCTGTCCGAAAATCACATACGCATATGACGTTTTGAAAAGGTCTATTGTTTTTTCTATCTTTCATAATTATTCTTTGGTATATTATTTCTTTCCTTTCTAAATCTATCCTTTTAGATTAAATAAAATATTTATTTATTTCTATGCTCGAATCGGGCCCAACCGAGCATGAAGTTACTATAAACTTCCACATCAGCGCGCTTTATTTGAATAAACATATTTATTTATCTTTTGCTACTTTTCAGCATTTACATTTACAGGTAACTAATACAGCTTCGGATCTAACTGTTATGAACATACTTTTAGTATCCTTCTTTTTACATTTGGCTTGAAACAGTTCCAAACACAACAATAAATGTAACAACTGAATTAATTAGTTTCATATCCTGTAGATACTAAGTTCGTTATCAATGAGGGTGCTGTTTATTTTAGTTCTAAGATACTTCATGCATGGGTGTGTAAAAACATGACTTGTGATTTATATACCAAGGTACTGTATACAATCTAGGAGTAATTACACATGTTTGAACTAAATATATAAAAATATATAAAATTGAAACAAAACAATTGAGTTTATGAAATAAAAGTTTGAAACAAGAGTTGTTTACTTAAAAAAAAAGAAATATTTTATTTTAATTGTTCTTCTGTTTCTTACGGTTTAAATCACCTATATAACTGGACAGATTATTCTATGTTATGCCATTAACCTCAATTGAAGCGCTCCTCAACTAGCCAAGGTTATGATCTTTGCTTCAACGCGCCTGAGCGGCATGTATGTGTAATAAGTATGTGTGTTAATGTATGTGTGGTTGTCACTTGTAATTCCACTACACACGTAAAGTTGATAATCACGCAAGCGCAATCAAGCAAAATTTACTACCTTGGCTAATTGAGGCAATTGGACAGCGCTTCAATTGTGTCCGTTATTTCATGTTTAGACCCATAATACATTTTTTAAGAGGGTTGGGGATCACTCTTTTCTCATAATTTGGCTAGTAGTCTCTGCTACTAGGTGTACTATACTCGAAAACTCGAAAGTAGCATGCTAATAAGTATCAAGTGAATTTCCAACCTGAGAAGTGACTTAAAATAATTAAGGCCCAGTTTTTTTAAGGATAAACCTAGTTAGTTAACTCGCGTGGTTTAAGTTAAGGTCCCCCACCTAGATCCCGAAAATAGTAGCGTTGATCAGAATAATAATAATATATATTATATTAATATATTATATTAATATATTATTATATTTTATTATCATATATATTATTTATCATAACCTCAAATATTTCAATTCAAAGTGTTAAATATTTTATGCAGTGATATCAAATTATTAACAAAGAGTGATTTTTGTGTAATTGTCTCTAAAATTGTGAAGATTGCAACGTTATTGTTACGTGTACAGTATGTCATCAGGGGAAGGGACTCGAAGTGGGGGAACTTAACTTAAACCACGCGAGTTAACTAACTAGGCTTATCCTTAAAAAGACTGAGCCTATATCAGGAGCCACTTTAACTGATTATACCAAATTGACCGTCGTCAATTCATATTGTGGTCTGACCATATGAGAATTTTGGTTGGGTAAATATACAATCCTCATGAGGGTTTTGTTTAAACTATTAGTATTTAAATGTTTTATGGTAAATATTATATTAATATATATATTATAATATGTTTACAATTGACTGAATGTAATTAAAATAAATGTTTAATTTATTTATAATTCATAATATATCATGTCTACACAACTAAGCTGCCGGATATGTGGTTGATGTCTTGAATTAAACATTATCTTTTCGAAAAATTTACTAGTCGAATTATTTCAATTGAAAATTGGGGCAAAGTGTGAAAACTCATTTATACAAATATTTTTCTTTAAAGTATCTAACATTTTCATTTCTATGACACTATATCTCTCATATGACCGCATTGTCAGGGATGGGGTAATATTTGAAATGGTTCCCATTTTGAATAGATATTTAAAATGTAAATGGCTTTATCCATTTTATATTTTAAATATACTTTGAAAAATCATTTCCATTTTACATTTAAAATAGAATTATTTATGTATTTCTATATTTTAAATAAATTATTGAGATATTTTTACTAAAAGCACTCACTCCCGTTCAATAAAATTGAACAGACCTGAAATGTTAATTTTCTTACATTCCATAAAACTCCTCACTTTTGTGACTCTCTGTATAATTATTCATTTATAAACAAAGATAACTAGTATATATTTTAAATGTGAAAAAAGAAATGAAAGTATGGTAAACAACATTTACTACAAGAATAATCAAAATTGTGTGAGACTGATTCGATTCAGATCTGTTCCATTTTATTGAACGGGAGTGTACACAGTGAAGTTGTACAAAGTTCAATTATTTGGTTATTTCAAATTTCACGCTTACGATGCGCACTATCACGAAGCTTGTATTGTATTTGGACTCTTTGGAATTTTTCGGAAAAAAGTTACAAACACAAGTTGTTTATTTAAAAAATAGGAACATTTTTTGTCTTTAAATTTCTGTTCTATCTCTTACGGTTTCAAAGATGGATATTTTCCCTCTAGGTGATGAGAAGCACGGTCTAATTATGCCCATACTCGAACTTGACCTTACTTTTTAGCTCGAGTGTTCTCTCTTTTTGTTTTTCAGTTATTATGTACACGGACTGACAGGCATACAGACAGACGGACGGACATACGAAAATGAAATAATTCGGTCGTTAACCTGTACGAAAAATATTTTCAACCGTTACAAAGTCGGGATTAAACTTAATATACTCTTGAATACATATATATATATATATATATATATATATATAGGTTTCCACCTCTCCAGATTTCATCGGGAGATTCCCGAAATCGTACAGTTTCTCCCGACTCCCGATTTCGAAGGTAAATCTCCCGACTTCCCGAGTTGAATGGAAAAAAAATTTACTAACCAAAATTAATAAATGTTGCAGAAACAATTATAAATATGAATCTAAATTCAAAAATAATATTAATAATAATAATAATAATATTGTAGTTAAATAATATTAATATGAAAAAACAACTATTTAAACCGCCAGGAAACGACCCCCGGACCTCAGTATATCGAGTCCAGCGCGCTAATCGTTACACCACGCTCGATTAGCTTGTCAATTACTAACTTATTATTCCAACATATTATTATTATTGTGTATACTTAAACGTATATAAAAAAATAAATGTCATTTAATTAATGATTTGAGAATGTATCAGGCTTATACGCTTTCAAATGAAAAATTATATTTTTGATCACCCAAGTAGCGGTGTATTTGGTGTAAACGATCAAAATTTGCTCCCCTAGGCAGCTACCTACTTTGTCTACCCGGTAAATCCTCCACTGCCCAGTTTACTATATAATATATGGACCTCCCGATCTCCAGACAAGTTCGACATAAAATATGTGGATTTCCCGGCTTTCCATAATTTTGAGATGGAAACCCTATATATATACCCTATATATATGAGTTTTCGAACTGGAAACGAAAAGTAAATGTTCTAGCTGGAACTAGTGCAATTGTATTAATTTTTGTTATTTTGTATAAAGTTACTGATCTAATTATGTAAAGAGCAACTATCTAAAAAGAAAAAATTATAAATTTGTTTAAGACATATTTAAATTGTTTGTATAAGATAATTTTATTTATCAGTCCATTTAGCTTAAGAGGTTTATAAAATATTATTTGAAAAATTGTTCTTTTTTTCTAAAATGTCATGATGATGATATATGTTTGACAGATGTAAAAACATAACCTATTTGGTATATGTGTGCAGGTAATGTTATGTAATGGTTGATATATGTTGTTGGTAACATTAGAAAATTTACATAATATTTTATGGATGATAGGAAAATGAAATTGACTTTATTATTGGATTAAATTAAATTGTAATACGATTGTGATGGGGACTGACTTTACCCAACCAACAACCTATAACTGCTGTAGGTTACGTTTCAAAACATTTTACCAGCAACACAGTAACAGAACACAGTATCAATATTATTTACGTTGATATATTATCAAATATATGTGACATTGACACATATGTGACAAATAGTAGGTATATGTATCAAACTATAATATTTTTTATTTTATAAGTATATGTATATATATTTAAATATACAGAGTGCTTTTACAGGAGGTTGTGATAGACATAGGTAAGTTTCAAGAAGCGGCACTTTTAGCTATTTCATGGAGGTCATATCATCGTGAAATTTGACATGTGTCGGAAGAACTACCGGGAAACAGTACTCTTAGTAATAAATACCAAAAAAAAAAACTTTAAATAATGAGTACCAAGCACATTTCAAAAATGTGCTACTAGAACAATGTAAAAGGACTTTGAAGGTCCTTTCGAAAATTAAAGGTCACGTTCAAAGTATTTTTTAATAGAAAAATGGAAAATTATGAAGAATTTTTTCGTAAATATTTATTAACAAAATAATATTTATTAACAAATATTTATTAAGTCGTAAGATGTTTGTGAAATCAATGGTTATTGGTGTTTATTCCGTAGGACTATGGCATCTAGTGGCAATAATTAGAAACAGAGTAGTCAGGTTCAACTGTGATAGTTACATATGTGTTACTAGGGTTACGTTAATAAAATAAACAAAAAATTATTATTTTGTTAATGAAATTATGAATTTTGAAATTTTTTTGTACTTAGTACTTGTATTAAAAGTTCAACAGGCATGGAAGAAAAGAATAAGTGGAGGAGATTTTGATATTGATATTGAAAAAAAAAATCACGTCCGTGAGATTCTAAAAATATCGTTGATATTTTTGTTGGTATCGCACCATATCATGGTGCGCTGTATATGGACAGCGATAGATACATACATTGTTTCCAGATTGGGTGTAGTTTAAAAAACACACGGTATACCACATACTGCATATTCCATATAAAATTTTATTTTTGAATATTTATATTATCAAATTGATTTTGAATTTTCCTATTTTTATATTTATATGTGAGTATATATTTCCATCATTTTTCAAATCAATAAAATATGATCATATTAGTCGATATGTATATAGAAATAAAATGTGAATGATTCATAACACTACCAATAATATTATCAATATAATATCAGTTTTCAAAAATAAACGCTGGCCGGGCACTCTCCTAAATAAACCAGAATTTTAACATTGGCATAGTTCTAAATAAATAATATTGGCAAAGTTTTGAAAAATGCTTGGTAACATTATATTAAAACATAGTAAAAACGTGTTTTTTATGGCTAAGAAAATAAGGAACTTAATTAAACTCATATTTTATTTCTTCATTTTCCGATTATTTTCTTAGTTCATTTTAGGATTGCAGAAGAAGCGGTATGTAGTTGCAGTTTTCGTCAACAATAATTTAGACCCCAGTAAGGACATGAAACCCGAGTGTGTAGGTAGTGATCATCATTGATCAATTGGCTTATGATTTCGATGTCAAACAACGCAATAAGAATATTTTTTGAAGATGTGATTTGAGAAGCGCTTACTATCAAATTTACATGTACAATTTACAGCAGAATTTTCAAAAATTAAAATATTTTTAATGTATCAATTATGAGATCTAAATAGTGTCTTAAATATCCCAAATATACCCCAAAAGTTAATTTTATCAGCTTTTAACTTTTGTAAATTATCATTCAATCAATTGCCACGAAGTATTTATCATCAAAGACATAGTAGATATATGATCTGTAGTCAGCAGTTATAGTGTTAATGGTATTAGTAGGTGGGCGACCGACCTCTGCCCAGATATAATAGATATAAAACATTCTGGTCCCTTTTTTTAAATCAACATTTATTATTTACTTACCAAAATTATTCAACTATAAATCTACAACTATAATTGTATAAAAATAAAAAATTTTATTTTTATACAATACAATTTTATATTTATCACAAAAAAAGTGTGTAATTCAAAAACATTAAATAGTATCTAACAAGGAACACCGAAAATTTGTATTTAACTTAACAAAAAAACTTTTTCTACGAATTAAATATAATTATTATGTAAAAGTTCTATGAACTCTGAAATGTTCCTCGTTTAAAATAGTATAGGATACAAAACTCCAGACTGTAGCTACTTTTTGTCGAGTTTATCACACCAATCACACCACCAATGTCATACAAGTTGTCTACTTTAAAAAAAGTTTCACCCTATTTCGTTGCTTGTGAAAACTCTCAGAAAATAAATTTTCCCAGAGAGATTAACCTAGCCAGATAGAAATTTAGAAATTAACCTCACTCATCTTAAAACTAAAATCGAAATAAGTAAATATATAAATATTGCTCGTTTAACAGTATAGGATAATGTCAGCATTTAGAATTATAGTACTCACAAATAAGGTATTAAATGTAGTTAGTTGGTGTTTTGAAAATCAAAATACAATGAAATAGTAATACAAAGTTGTCAGTAAAATATTTAAAAAAATAAATAAATTCTCGTATGCTTGTGCAGATGTTCAGAGATACAAAACAGAAATAGATAAAAATTATTGATGCGCAAAAAGCATACCAAAGCAAACCACAGCAAACTCGAGTAAATTAAAGTAAAAGCATGAACGAAACACAAGATGAAAATCATTAGAGTGTTTAAATTTTAAACAAATATTTGTAAAACACAAGTAGGTATATAAAATTAGTTAAAGGTACGTCTAACACAAGTTAGCTATTATTATTATTATCATACGAGACGGGACACTCGTTGAAAGATTAACGGTACCCTTTTTAGCGAATTTCCTCCAAAGGAAATACAGATATTGCTTTTCTACCAATGTTGGAATTTCGTTAAAATTTCTTCAAATGTCCATCGAGTAATTTATGTATTCTAATGAAATTCGCTAAGTTGACGCTGCTCCTGGGTAACGAATTTTTATCATTTAAATTTTTTGCACTAAGCTTCAATAATATGATTACCTAACCATTACGCATAGCCGTTTAAAAATAGCGAATTCACATTTGCTGCGCATGTTTTCAGACATATTTGCTGCATTATGATAATTCTACCCACGAAAATCCTGTATTTGAATTTAAAAGTTTCCCACAAATATTTCAACAGTATTTTTTATATATTGATGTTTCTCCTAGATGCTCCTTCATATGCACTTCAATTCACAAAAATATCCTGAAAAGTAAGTCTTTCTAGGCTTTTTTTACCGATCCCTAAAGAACAAGGAATTTATGTGGAGACTAGGAACTGGTAGGTGAGTGATAATTTTTGTCCTTACAACTTATTTCTAAAACATATAATAGTTCCTTTCATTTATAGTCTCTAAAAGTTGATTTTTCTGAAAAATAATAGAGAATATCTTCTTTTCGTACGATATATCGTGTTGAAATATTTACTCCCTTGAGATAAGGTAAGATATAGGTACCTATGTTCAGGCATTGTTGCAACCTTCTAGGTCATATAATTTTGGAGATAGTTTTGGACATCTGACATTATATGGCGGGGCGGACATTTAAGACAATTAAAAATGATGATAATAATATTTTATTATTATACACACATTTTATATATATTTTATAAAAGAAAAAGATTATTCAGCAATTGATAAAAGCAAACTATAGATATATATTGTATCTATAGTCAAATACAACTATATATATATATATATATATATATATATATATATATATATATATATATATATATATATATTATAGATACAACTAGTAAATTGTATGCAACCCTTAGATAGATCTAACAGAACTTTTAGATCTAACTTAACATTCAACAGTCACTTTTGAATGGAACAGTAGCTTTTAAATAATGTTTGACGACAATGTAAATGTTTTATATAACACAATACGACCTTTTGTTGGGGCTGAGTTTATTTCAGTTTTAGTTAAGAGTTGGTTGATATTATCGGTTTTACAATATATATATATATATATATATATATATATATATTTATATATATATATATACATTTATATATATATATATATATATATATATATATATATATATATATATATATTTATATATATTGTAAAACCGATATATATATATATATATATATATATATATATATATGTATGTATATATTGTGTGATGATTATTGTTATATTAAGTGTGCGGACTGGCTGTAATATGGACCAACAATTATTTAAAGGTTGGTTTACAATCATCAATATTTTCGTCAGGGCGACTGGCAATTCAAACTTCAACTTTGATAACTAAACTTATCACTTTGTGTACAAACTAGTGTCCTGCGGCTCGTTAAATTAATAGTCTACCTTTTGTATAGGCAAAATAATTATGCCTATGTTATAGATCGTCTTTTTAGACGATACTCAAGTAAAAATTATTAAGATCTAACTATACTTTCTCTTAAAGCTGAGTGCGAACGCTGAAGGAACCCCAGAGCCAACACTGAGGCAATTATAGGCAAAACGCTCAACCCTACGAGCCTAGTGAACCTTATGCTTAAACAAGAAGGAACCTGGAATGAAATCGCAGCCTACGCGCAGCGCATTCTGAAGGAAAAGATCTCTGAGAGAGACCAGTGAAACAGGGGAGGACGTCGTACGACGCAGCATGAACTGGATTGAAGTTATGCTAACGCGGTTCCGATTCAGTCTTCCTTGCACCTCCGTGCGGGGAAAGGGAAGAGGGGGTGGAAATCCCACACTACCGACCATCTTCTTTCGAAGGCGGTGTCTTTGAAGATTTTTCCTCCTTATAATAAAAAAAAAACTACACACATACAATTTAAGTACCTTGGCTAGTTGAAGCGGTGATGACTATCATAAAGTTTGAACCGTTATTTCACGTTTAGGACCTCTGTGAGGTCAATGACATATATTCGTATAATTCATAATAAATTCATTAGTATACAAAAAAACTCATTAATAGAAGTATATTAATTTGTAAAGAAGCCTCGAATATCGTCACAGTTTGAGTGGATCAGTCTATTTTCAAAATGACGGGGAGGAAACATATATTTAATACTAAGTATTAAACATATGATAAAATATGGTTTCAATAAGTTGCCCTTCTACTTTTAAATAAGTTCCCCTTACGCGCATATAATAGTCAAAACAAATTAATTCATCTCTATCACAAAACATTAGGCCGAATATATTTACGACATAATGTAGAACGAGCGTTAATGGTCAAACTATTTACATTATGTGGGTTTTTATTGTATATAGGTATATTTAGATATTTTAGTTATATAACAAACTCTTTATGTTGGTAACACTAAAATGTTACATTAAGTTGGTATTTAAAAGGATTGTTTAAATTTAATTTCAAACAGTTTGTTGCTATTGTTGCTCTTGTTTTATTTTACATAATCAAATGTATACTCTATTACAATATGCAAATTATATATCCTATCAAAAAACAGATGTAAAAAAGGGCCAAGTATTTGTTGTTGTGATGTGATCTGTATGTGAAAGGACAATTTCGTTAATGGACAAAAAAGGGTCGACACTTACCCTAGGCTTTTTTTACCGACCCGTAAGGAAACCATACCCTCAACCTCTTCTATCCTCAACCACATCAGGTTCGTTTAGTCCTGAGTTCGTTGTCGAATGATAGGACAGACAGTTTTACTTTAGTTGTTTGACATCAAATTTCTTCATTTTGGTTGAGCCCAAGACTAGGTACCTCATTCTGGCTGAGTAACGACATTCTGTCCTTTCAGTAAGGTGGAAAGGCGTATCATCCGTCCCGTTACAGTCCAGACAGATCAAACTATCCTCCAACCTCATAAGGGATAGATGACTTTTGAGTCTGCAATGACCGGCAAACACCCTAACCAGAAGATTCATCTCTCTCCATTTTAAGACTTAACGTAAAACAAACGACCCTGTCCTCAACACAGCCACACACCCCTTTTTTTCAGCGTTCTTACAACTAAAAGTATAGAAAACAAGAAGAGAATTTTGATTCTAAGAAAGTTGATTTTTCAGTTTAGATAGTTTACATAAATATTTCTCTAATGACATCTATTTTTAATCAGATAATTATATTTATTTTTAATTATTTAGTTACTTATATGGAGGGAGAGACGGACGACCGTACATTTCTACCCTCTCCCCACTCCGATTTTCATCCTTCCTGTACAAATAGTCACGAAAGTACATAAATAGATAGATGCTGAAACCTGTCCTAACGCAATACCGCGCTTATTAGATAAAACATTTACCGTGTCCATCCATGTCCTATGTCCATATCTATTTATGATAATTTATTTTCATCGACAATTTTCATACCAAACCATCCATGGTGGATTCTAGGTATTTGCTATATATTTCATTACAATAAACCTAATAATAGGCATCATCACTATCAACTTAGTTATATATTCAAATTATTTATAAAGGGTAAAAATCATTTGATTTTAGGTATTTCTAAATAAAATAGAATATTCTCTCAACTAAAATTAAGTTTAAAGATATCATTTTGTATACAAGTCATGTTCAGTTAGATGAGACATCATAATACCGACAGTTAATCCATAACACATTAAACGAAATTTATTTTTATTTTTAACACCATAAGCTTGAAAAGTTTTTTTTTTCAAAATTTCATAGTTAATTTGCATTTAATTCATTTTGATTTCGAAAAAATGTCGTTATAAAAGTTGTACGACCTTGTTTGTGGCCTTGTATACTATATTTAAAGAGTTGAGAACAAACAGCCAATTTGAGCCAGTCAAATAGTACTTTTACCTCTTAAAAAATATAAACGTTGAGATTTTCCAACGGAATTATCTTCGTTTTGGAACTATGACAAGATGGCAAACAGTCCATTTCAAAATCGCGCGATGCAAAAAAAAGTTATTGAAGCTCGAAGGTCCCGAAAATTAGTTTTTTTTTTCAAATATCTTGTAAACTATCGCCTTTACGTTAACAGAGATCATTAATTAATTAATTTCTTAGCTAATTCTATACAAAAACAGGTGCTTTACAAAATTCACGCAGAGTTACTAGCTCTCAAGATATTCGGCTGAGAAACGTTTTTCGTTACGTTGTCACAAACTGTTAAACTGAGAAGGAACAAAATGTTTCGTCCAATACGTTCAGGTTTATGTCGACCCCTAAGATTACAATTTATTGATAAGTAAGATTAAAATAAAATTTTTAAGGTTAAAAATTGTGAAAATTAGTTTTCCTCGAATAGAGATCATTTACTTTAATATCAAAGTCAGTATCAAATTTACTCCTTAGTAAACTTTGCACAAGACCAATAGTTCTCGCTAAAAAATTTACGCAAAACAAATAGTTCTCGATATATAAGACTGTGATCAAATCAAATAATACTTTTACCTCTTGAAAAATACAAAAAGTGGAGATTTTCCAATCGCAAAGTATTTTTTCAAGTGAGCGAACTATTTGACTTGGCCAGAGTCGAACTAATGGTCCTGTTCGTGAATTGTAAAATCGGACCGTGTTTAAAATGAGCAAAAATATCCGTTTTTGAAACCGTAAGAGATAGATAAAAATTTAAAGGCAAAAAATAGTCCTTTTTAAAAGTAAACAACTTTTGTTTGAAACTTGTATTCATAAAGTCAATATATACCGGTTATTTAAGCAATTTACTCAGTTAATTGTTATTTTCACTTGTTTTTATGTAGACATAGATATTAAATCATAATTAGAGTGTTAAAATGAAACGAATATTTTCATAAGAGCGTACTATAATAATATTATCATTCAAAAAAATTAATAACTCTTGTAAAAATTTTGATGACACATTATTTTTTATAGTTTTGTAAAATATATTATCCAAAATTATTTAGAATAATCTCTGAGAAAAAATAAATATTGTATTATACATATTTGACAACTTAGACACGAGCCTCCGTGGCGCAATTGGCTAGCGCGTTCGGCTGTTAACCGAAAGGTTGGTGGTTCGAGCCCACCCGGGGGCGTATATTTTTTTTATTTTTTTATTGAATAATTTATATAAAATATGACACACAAATATTCAAAATAGTATCAATCAATTTTAAATCATCAATTTCCGATTAATTAAACTGTTAAATTACAATTATTTCATAGACAGTTACATTTTTGTATATTAATTATAAATTATTTGCTATTTAGAAATTTTATAAATTATTTAGATATTTCAAATTGAACATTTCACATATTTGAAAAATTCGAATGTTTGAAAAAGGATAGGTCAGATTTTTCACTCTCTCTGAAGATGATTTCAAAAAAAACACAGATTTCAAATTTGTGCAAGAAGTAGGTACATACAGTCATTTGGTTCCCAAAAAAGGGGTAACCTGGAAGGTTTCCCGTGAGTTTTAATTTTGTATTTTTATAGATTTCAACGTGCTGTTTTCGATTTTTCACTTTGAAATCTCTAACCTCCTTTTTTGATAATATCTCCTATTTGATTCATTTTTCGATGCAAATAGTTATGTAATAAATTTAAATAGAGAAGACTACTTTAATTTATATAGTAATCATTTTTTTTTTTGTAAAATCAATAGTTTCAGCGTTCGAGTAGTCGAGTACAGCATACCAAATCACATCTACACCAACACGCGAATTTCGTATATTAACGACAAATAATTCGCTATGCCTTGAAAATTCGCCCTTATACGGCCTATGCGGTACGTCGCAGGTTTAAAGACTATTTAGATGCAAATAAACATCTGATTCATTCACGTTTTTTTTGTTAACTTTCTTAAAAGACTTTCAAACTCTATATGTCCAAGGGCATTTCTCTGCATGGCCTAAGACGCCCCAGTTTTACGAAATCAAGTATCTAGATTAACTGCAAGCCGTTTGTAAAGCTCAAAATTAGCAAAAATACATGTGCAAAATGGGTGCACAAAAAAAAAAACGATCTAAAAAAATGAATGTTTTCAACTTTCTAAATTCTAACATTGTTTACCCATCTAGGGTGGGAATTGAACCCACAGCCTCTGCCATTTTAGACCAACGCTCTGCCTCTGAGTTACCTGAGATGTTATGGTAGGGGAATGCATATGATCTCTCAGTATCTTGATATCAATGTGTTATTAATTTGTTTTATTTACCATTTACATATTTATAAATTTTTTTTTTGTAAACTAGTGTCCGTTTATCGATTGTTAGTATAGTTGTCTTTCGGTTATATCATACCAACTGACGTGACTAGCATTAATTAGACATTAAGTAGTATGTCTGAACATTGATAACATTCTTTGACATCAAATGCATGATGTGAAAAATCATACATATCTCGAATGGGAATTCAACTTTGGCATTCTAGACCAATGCTTTGTCTCTGAGCTACCAGATATGCTATGGTAGTGGAATGCATTAAATAAACTTTCTAAATTTTTGTAAAATTTTTGTCTCTAAAACAGTTATATTTTTTTAATAAATTTTCGCAACGGCCAAATGATTTATCAATTGAAAATGAATTGACCCAATAATATTTCAAGTATTCAGTAATTTGAAGAATTGAATATATATTTTGTAGCATATGCGAATGAAAAGCGAATAATGAAATATTTATTACATTTACATGTAATAATGTAATGTAAATACACTTAATAAAATATTATTTTGATAATAATGTAGGTATTGTTACAAGTTACTAGTACGTATATATACGTAATATAATGAATGCTTTTTTATCATAATATTTTATTTTACAAGTATATATTTGGATGAATATATATGTATATATATACAAGTTGATATATATTTAATAAGTATATATTTGAGATATAATGTGTTTTGTTTAAATAATTATATAATATGGTAGAGTGTTGGTTGTAATGTGATCATATTTTAATGGACGTCGTCTTAGTTAGTTTAATATATATGTTCATATTTCAGTTTTCACTTTATGTTCTATAATTAATTACTTTGTCAAGAAAACTTACTTCAACTGTAATTCTATTCAAATTTATGAAAGAAGATTTTAAACTTTCAATTCAGATGAGACTTCATAAGCCCTTTTCATAACAAATGTGCTTTTGTTTTTTTTTTCAATTCTATAAAATTTTGAAAATGTAATGCAATTTTTTGACGTGAAACGTCTATTTGCTCGGTACCCTGGTGGTTAGTTGTGTGACAAAATACCATCAAAGATAAATGGTTCAGCAGTATTTGTTGCGTCAGAGAACACTGCCAGGCGGGTAGTTTGACTGGGTGGTACATCTGTCAAAGAATAACGCAGGTCAAAAGGGCAAGTGCTGACTTGATCCCGATGTTCTGTATGCATAGAGACTACGAAAAATCGGTCTATATCGAACCTTTTGGTTAGAAGAGATTTCAGCAAGAAATGTCAGAAAAGTTATCACAGAACGGGAACGTAAGCGGGGTTCAGACCGTCATGAGACAGGTTAGTTTCACCCTACTAATAACTCGTCGTTGACGTAAACAATGGTTGAGCCCACAACGGATAAATCATGTCTGTACGTGTTTGTCGCGCAGCATTTGTTTTGCCCGTCACGCCATCGCACGCCAGTGATTGTTACGAATTGGCATTGTGTAAAGTTATAAATTGGTGTATCGTAGAAACACGTTTAGCTTGAATACGTATTCGGGTGTCATTGTGAAGAGCCTGCGGAGCACTACCATAAAGCAATGTATGATATATTTTGCCAGAATATAAGTAAAAATCGGTATTAATTTGAAAATTACAAAATAATTAACTATGTCATTTGATATAACTCGTTACTATGCTCAGAATTATAGAAAATTCAAGTCAAAGGAAAGTCAAAGAAAATGAAAAAAAACTTGTGATTTATCTATTTTTTAACCATTATACTACTTATCTGTGTAATCATTGTATTAAAGAGATGCATAATTTAAACCAAAAATCTACGATGTGAATCTGACTTACGCCTTTCATCAAATGAAATATGAAACATCCTGCACCTGAGAAACTTACACAATAAAGATATACCAATCATTTTCTCCACTTTGGTTAAACAACTTGATCCTTACATAGATTTCACTATACTTTTGAAGGCGAACAGTTTTGTTTTTGCTAGAGGATATCAATACTTTTTGTCTGCAAAAACTTGGCCCCTCTTTCACATCTTTGTCTTTGATGGGATACGCATATAATAAAAAAGAAAAAGAAAAGTAAATATAAAATTGTTTTGATGAATATACAATAAAATAAATATAATTTATGACTGATGATAAAAGTGATATAAAAATGATACTACTTCATAGTCAATTCATATACAAAGAAATATTGTATAGATAGGTACCCACTATAATGTTGGTTACATACATTTAAGTGTACACTTAAGTGCTTCTTATTTATACTTAAGTGCTGCAGTGTGTATGCTGACTGTACAGAATACACTTACTTATTAGAATAGTAATGGAAATGGATCAATGATTGAATGGATGAATATTTACCTACTTCGATTCATATATACTCATACACACAAAACAAACTCAAGACACTAAAAAAATGGTAAATAGGCAGTAAAAAATCTCTATTCACGGCAATTGGGTAGACGCACTAGTGAGGTTTAATCACAAAGTTAATTTTAGTTGCCAGGCAGAAATTAAATTACGAAGTGAAATTCACATAAATTTTATGGGTACACTAATTCATTCATTAATAATTAAAGTTGATTTAGTTCAAATATCTCCGATCAAATTTGCAATTGAACATGAAAATGTCACAGGGGTGTGCCTTGCCATTGACTACGTGCCCAACAAACAGGTGGCCAAATTAAAAGGTGACCAGGGAAATTATAACAATATTTTTGTTTCTTTTTTTTAAATTTTAATAAGAGATTAACAGATTAACATATAAAATTTGTAAAAAAAAAAAATTAATAGAGAAAAAAGAGAAAAAAAAAAACAAGTAATGAATTGAAAGCATCCCGCAGAATCCCTATGAGAATTAGCTCTTGATCAAATTGGATAAAATTCAAGTATGTTGTAGCGTGTGACCTAGTGATTAGAAGTTCCCATGGTCACAATTCCCAGAAATCCTTGATTATTAAGTTACAGGGTCCGGAAGTGGCGTTATCATGAAATTGGCTCTTGGTAAAATTAGCTGAAATTTAAGGACGTTTTAGTACATTATGTCCCGATCAAAAGTTCTCATGAGCACACAGGTTCTGGAAGTGGCGCTATCTGGAAAGTGGCTCTCGACCAAATTGGCTGAAATTTAAGTATGTCGACAACTTCACGATCAAAAGTTTTCAAGGAACAAGTCCCAGAAATCCTTATGAAGTGGCGTTATCGGGATTTATAGATAACTAGATGGATTACGAGATTCCCATGATCTACAAATCTATGAATATTCTAATTAAAAATTCCTTTTTTTCGTATATATGATGTTATCTTGAAGGGGACCACACACATTAGCACACGGGCGGTGATATACTCAGGCACGGTCCTGTATAGGCGGGATGATTCTATATATTTGTATGGATCATATATCGCATAATTACAAAAAATAAAACTTTTAAATTTTGAGTATTTGCTGCTATTTAAATGTATAGGTGATTTTGCTATATAAAAAACAAAAAATTGTAAAAGCTTGGGTTGCTTTGGGTACCCTTCAAAATAACCAATGTATTCCATTAAAACTCCAGAATTCTCAAAGTGTTCCAAAAGTTTAGGAACCTCAGTATCAAATGCACACAATATTTTATACTTACTTGGATAAATATACAATATCGAGCAAAATTATTGTGGCTTGACAATGTATAAATTTATCCATTTCATACAAATTTAATTTGAATTTACTCTATTATTTACATATTACCTGTGCTTGGTCAATATGTAGAATATCAAATGAAAATAACATTTTATACTTAATTTGACAAATATAACTACGTCTCGAGCCAAATTCAGAATAGTACTGAAGTAAACTATAACATATATAACAGAAAATAAGAGATAAAATCAAATTAAAGTAACAGATCAATAAATTACATGTCAGGTCACAATAGCGCATCTGTGACATAATGAGAAAGACGCTTGCCGTGTATGTAAGAGGTTTGGAGTTCGATTCCCGGCACATTGTATTTTTTCCATTTCAGTATTATTATATAAATAATACTTAATAAGGTCGGGGATCATCTGAAATACATAACAAATAAGAGCAAATCGTCACTCATGCTCTCTCATGCCTTAAATCTAAAATGATCCACTAGCTGTACTCAATCTGTAATTAGGCCTATCCTAACCTATGCTGCTCTTGTGTGGTGTAGTGTGACGTTATACACAAAACTGTCCAGGAATCAAATACTGCCCTGTGTGTGCATTGCTGAGCCATGAACAGTACACCCACAGTTACCATGAAAATCATACTAGGTCTGACTCCACTGAACCTTGAAATAATAGATATAGCGAGGTCCAGCGCCTATAGACTATCTTGCAATAATAAATGGAGTAGGAACCGCGGTGGGAACTTACGGTGAAAGGCTCAACTTAGGAAAATATACCACCATCTATCGGACAGAAGTCTATGTCATACTGGCTTGTAATGCGTATAGACTATCTTGCATTATTCCGGAAACAGAGGACCCTTTGGTCTAGGTGCTAGGGACCCACTTGCGGTACCCCTCTTTCTAATTATTATTATCTTGCAATATTAAATGGATTACAAAAATAACCCTTTTGGAAATGGCAGAATCGTGGGAACGTCAACTTTCTCAGATCCCGTTTTTGAATTGGGCAAAGATAAACTTTCTACAATACACACCTTCTCAAAACCATTCACTGTAGCCTGTGATAGGGGCGATTGGACGGATAGAGAACCATCCTATCTCAAGACAGGAATCGTTTGGCATACAGACGACTCCAAAGCTGGAGAAGAAACCGCGGTGGAAACTTACGTTGAAAGACCCAAGGCAAACATTATCCTCAACTTTGGAAAATATACCATCATCTATCAGACAGAAGTCTATGCCATACTGGCTTGTGTTAAGGAGAACTTACGAAGAAAACGTAAGAGTTACATAAACCAGTACGTTCTCATACATTCTCTCGGAGCTGGCAAAATGGAACAACGTTACATAATCTGGATACCAGGTCAACGTGGTTTTGACGGAAACGAAAAATCAGATACCTTAGCAAAGAATGGGTTCGGATTACATTTCATAGACCCCAAACCTATTTAAGGAATTCCAAAAATAGCATGCAAACAATTAAGCTTGAAAAAGTGATCAACGAGTGGATAGACTGTGGACTGTGGATAGAGTCCAAACACTGTGATCACTGGGGAAATATTCAAAAGACTGTCCCTCGATGCACTCTCCTTAACAAGATACAACTTCGAAAGGTCACCGTATTCATCACCGGGCATTATCATCTACGAAAGCATTTACACACAATAGAACTCCACAATAGATCCATTATATGAGAGAATCGACATGAGAATCGAATTGTCAGACAGAAAGTAGAAGGAGAATTTAAAATTTCCAGAAAGACGTTTGATCGGACAGACAGACGGATATGCGGAAATGTATTAATTAGATCATTTTACAAACATCTATACCAAAAAAAATTTTCTGCGCTCAATATTTTCAGCCGTTACAAAGTCGGGACTAAACTTTTAATAATCTGGTATATACTATATATACTGGGTATACAAAAAATTGTTATGGCAATGTGAACATATAGGACATCGGACAATAATATAGGTTATGTGTAAACACATTAAAAAAATTATTTTAATAAGAGAGAGTAAAAATGTGGAGAAAATTTTGTAAGAATGGAGATAAAATATAATAAAAAAATATGTCAACGAAATGAAAATAATAAATTTAATACAAAAATAATAAATAACAACAGCATATATTCACACAGTAAGGAGAGTTCGTTTACTCTGTCTAACTAATGGTAGAATGTAGTACTGTAGGTATATACCAACCTACAAACCTATACAATGTAGGTTTTTACCATAATTCGAAAAGCAAATGTTATAACTGTGGGGTTTATGTTGTGGATTTATATAGATGGGTTTGGGTTTTAGAATGAGTTAGTTGTTGGTTGAAACAGTTGAAGTTGCAGGAACGATGATGACAACTCATATTCTACATTTAATATAAATAATAGGCAGGTAGATAGATATTAGAGATGAAGAATACACTTCTACGAGAATCGTACAGAATGTTACGAAAAACGTGGGCCAAATAAACTGAAATAGACGTTCCAGTCAATCTTTTTTCCCCACACATAATAGTCAATGAACATAATATCTACCATTTCGGTATGCTCTCTGGCAAGTAAATTATTAACTATAGCTAGATGGTCGATTTTTTCCCCCAACCCCCCTTACATACCTTACGGTCAACAATTTTCGTAGTATGGTGATCTACTTAGTAACTACTGCTAGTAGGTTGAAATATTAAGCTCCGCCCCTGTACCAGAGATCTCAATAGTATTAAGAGTATTTATTAAAATAACAGAAACACTGGGCACAAAATTGAAGAGCCTTTTTAATAAGGAATATACCTAAATTTATTATAAACTATACAACTTTTATGCCTGACCAGAATAACCTGGCCCAACTAAGGATTAAAATTTAAAATAAAGTAATATGGAAATTTTTGTAGCTTTTTTTTTTCTTATTTACAAAAAAATAATAAAAGCATTGAACAAATTGTTTTTTACAAGCTTTTATTTAACTTCACCTTTTAGGTACTATGTGTGGGTAAAATCTTGCAAACAAAATTTTGACTAATTCTACTTGAGCTTTAAAATTTGGTATATGTGAATAAGTCACATGACAATTCAATATAGTATATCGTATATAGTTCTTTATAGATAGAATTCGAAAATATTCGCTGAATTATACATGTGGTGGAAGTGTAGATAAATATTTAAAGTAGTGGAAGCGGTGGGAAATTACATTGAGGTCTTAAAATAAAATATAATATAATAAAAACTTGGTATACTTACTTAAGTGGACATTTCCACTTACATATTTATTTCACATTAATAGATATTTATCGCTGCAAATGATTTAATATTTTATGCTTTTTAATATAATTTTTTTATTGCTTAATTTTAAATTATTCAATATTTAAAATCAGCATTTAAAACGCGACGTGATAGGATGATACGATGCCATGTCTACTGTCAATATCATTTGTGTACAAATTGCAAAGCGCAAGTGCATGAACTAATAAAGAATAAAAATTAGCCGAAATCCTCAATTTGGTTTCGTTGGTTGTCATATTTGGACAACGATCCATCTGAAGTCGGTTTTTTCAACGAACACTTTGTATGTTCGCAGTTCATATTCGGACGTGTTCGTGAAAGGTTTGTCGTTTTTAGCGCGCATGTGATTATTGTTTTTTTTTTAATATAAAAAATTTTCTATAAATTTATTTTATTTATCTAGATTTTTGGTTACTAGTTATTTTCATACTCGCTATCTTTTTGAAATAGGTTGTTCAGAAAAAGTTATTTTAGAATGAATAATTATTATTAAAAATGAACGACATTTAAATCGATCACGTGGTAAATGTGACTTCAGTACTTGATTATTGAACATATTCCTTTCATCTCGACATAAATTGATTCATTTATCATTATCTTACATACGGTTTAAACAACAAATTGTTTATTTTAATAAAAATAAACTCCTAGAATTTCTAGAAATAGTTATGCTGGAACATCCTGTTTAAACTAATCTTGTTATAATGTATTCTATTAGATCAAGTATTGAATTATGTTACTTCCTTCTATTCAGAAAAAGATACACTTACAAATTGAAAAACGTGATAACGTCCATTTGAGTCGGCATGTGTCATCATTTAACTAACAAAAAACCCTTATTTAATCGAATCAATGCCTGCACAAAACTCTTTATATTGGCAATAGTATAGAACTTTCTGTCGCACATGCCAATGAAATGGTACCTAATGTTGTGTAGATAATCACTTGAAAAATATCTTCACAAAAATGTTAAGATTGTTAAAACTTTGTACAGACAATTAAAATTCGAATATTTAAAATAAAAAAATATGTTGTCGTAACTTTTAGTATCCTCAAGAGACAATATACATACGCGTAGTCACGGCGACATTGTGTACTACATCGTGACACGACCTGTGACTACGAGTTCGATATTTTGTCCCTGTTCATTGCTCAATGTTACTTGAACACTGGACACCAAATTACTTATTATTCAATCAATAGCTTTTATAAGGTTCATTTGTATGAATTGTGGAAAGCGTTATTTTATGGAATTCCATTGTAAATGTGATTAATGGATTTGCATATAATTTCAACACATTTATATATATATATATATATATATATTACTTATTCCATTTTTTATTTTTTACTATATTTAATAGTTGACATGTTTCAATCTTGCAATCATTCTCAAACTGCATCCTACAACAACAGTTTTGAAGATGATCGCAAGATTAAAACATGTCAACTAATAAAAAGTGGAATAAGCAATATATAATTAATATGGAATAAGCAATATGTGTTGGCTACATTAACATAATTAGGAAACCAATTTTCGGTCTTCTAATTATAGTCTTCTAATTAAAGACAAAAAACTTTTTCACCACTTTTTCTCGGAAAACAAAGCGTTACATGGAAAACAAATACTTATCACGTGGCGTGTCCTATGTTCATTAACAGCTCAGCGATAGTGAATAAAGCCTATACCCATTTCTTATACACTACTTTACTTGCTAAGTGTGCATATGAATAGCGTATTAATATATAAAAAAAGTGTTTATACTTATGTACGCACATAAGTATATGTATTTCTTTTAAAAAGACACAAAAGTTTAATAAAATGATATAGTAGTGAAAAACTACCATCGATAAATATTGTATCTAAAACCAATGGTTCAACATTTTATCATGGTAAAACGAACAGAACCAGCGTCACTTCTTCCGTTAAAATTAGTTTTTGAAATACATTATTTACATTAGAACCATAGTTAATGAAATTTATTAAGGCCAGGCCAGGTTTATCAATATTAACATTTAATATATACAAAGTTTTTTGAGCGCATATAAATGATATCATTGTGGATAATGTGGCACGTATTTCTAATATTCTACTTTTCTAATATTCCTGTACCTAATTTCAACTGTACAGTCAAATTGAAATGTTCTAACGTAAGAGCTGGCGCTGTAGCTATTTGCCAAAAAAAATGACGATTATTCCTTTTGTTCCTATTGTCTTGTGTTTCAATATGCAATAATCATAGCACACACAAAATTATTAGACAGACTTACTTGTTGTCCAAGTAGCCAGTCCAAGTAGCCGAGCTATCTAAGGCGTTATGTATGTGCAGTACGCATACTCGGAAACTGAGAGGTTATGGATTCGAATCCCGACATCCGCAGTTTGTCAATTATTAAGAAAAATTAATTGGATGGTTAATTGACTAAACTGTCGGCGTATGGACAAGAACAAAGTAACCGGCTATGCTTGCGAAGGTTTTCTGCAGTTTCCTTCACGAACTCCAGATGAATATCGGCATAGTTCCTATCATAGTTGGCTGCAGCCGCATGTCCTACCAATTCCTAGTCTATTTACACAAAAATTTCTTCCACTCCACTCACATCCTCACATCCTTAGGCATCACAATGGGCCTTATGGTCGAAGTGTAGCCCGTCCAGGATAGCCTCTACAATCTATCTATATGTCTACTTGTTGTCTGTTTCGCTAAGCATCTAATGTATGTATATAAAAATTTATCCTTTCTACTGTATGACACACCTATTTTTGCGAATGTCTCCCAAACACTGTGCAATAGAGAGCAGGATAGAAAACTGTGTAACATCAATCGAGCGAGTACAACATCATTCCAGTGTTATATCAGCGTTTTGTCACATGCTGAAAATACACTCTGATCGGATTCTCATAATGCACCAAAAGAAGTATAACTTCTTAAAAATTTTATCAAATAAGTAAATCTTTTTATTTGAGTGACTTTGCCCCTCCCTGTACAAAAATCATGGTTACGTTGTTGTCGAACAGCTCGACAACAGCATTGAACCGCTAAACTCGAACGGTATAGTAAACTCCAGAGACTATATTATAATATTATTACAAGAAAACAAAAAAAAAACATTAATTTACATTTGACATTTTCTAAAAAAGCATAATGTTGAGCTATTTTTTATGTTAGCATCGGTAATTAATCTTGAAAATTAAATTGAATAATTTTATATAAATTATTAATATTAAATATGCATGAGTTATAATATAATATTATTATATACGTTAGATCTGATTTGATATTAAATTTTTCTAATTGTGTGTTGGTGTTTTAATAATACTCGTCATATTTTAATTTAATTTCTTCATTTATGTTTTAACAATATAAATATGTAACCTACTTATGGCTTCTCCCATTACTCAAGACCGAACCTGAAAAGACTTATCCTGTAAATATATTGAAATGAAATACAAGACTAACTCAATATGTAGTATATTTTAGAGTTTACCTCAAATATAATTAAACGTGAATTCATCATTCACGTAACGAGGTCATGTATAAATGAGAAGTATGTATCTAGACTTCTAGCGATTCTGTGTCCAGTATGTCTTTTTACACAGACTAAATAGTCCAGAATTCAATTCAAGATTTTTTAATTTTCAATCTTTTTAAGAAAAATTTAGAGTTTACTCCACTTCAAGATAGTCTTGACCTCGTAAAGGAGTTTTTCAGAGAAATAATAATTTCTTCTCAAAGATGAATGGTGAATTTTCCAAGGAAAAAATGACACGTGGTCAGGCAGGCAGATCATCATATTGAGACCGAAAAAGTCTGACTCCAACTTCGCGAACCACCTGCTAGAGACTGGCCATAAGCCAACTAAAAACATCGAAATCCTGCATGCAGCAGAAAAAGGGCACAAATTGAATTGTTTGGACTTTTAAATGACCGGACAGATATATTTTATTCAAGATATCAGATATATTTTATTATATTTAAACACTAGCCATCCGCTGCGACTTCGTCCGCATTTATTAAAATATAAATTAAATTAAATAAATCAAATAAAAACAAATTTTAAAAAATAAATTCTTTAAAAAAAATTCTCGCTCCAGCCAGATTTGAACTAGCAACCTATGGATATCTATATCTGTTAAATATATTTTTTGTTTCGAATTACTTTACAAATTTCAATATTTAAGGCTAACTAAGAATTACTAACGTAATCCTAGATAGTCTATAGCCTTTCCATGAATGTGGCTATCTAAAGCGAAAAGAATTTTTCAAATCGGACTGACAGTTCCAGAGATTAGCGCATTCAAACAAACAAAAAACTATTCAGCTTTATTATATTAGTATAAATTTTACAAAATCAATAATTTAATCAATGAATTGTGTATCACACAATTACTAAGGATCTAGCTAATATATATATATATATATATATATATATATATATATATATATATATATATATATATATATATATATATATATATATATATATATATATTTGTAGGTATTTGTTTATTTTACAAAATCGTAAACAAATTACCAAAATAAGATGTTTTACCATTTTGAACTATTCAACATGGACATTTAGTGTTAAATTTAGTTTTAAATTTTTTACTTTTAATTTTTAAAATATAATTTATTCATGTTTTTGCAGTTAATTTCATTCAAACTATTTTGAATGTTAATTTAAGTATATGTATATCTACTATTTGTCTGTTTTGAATATTTACAACTTTGTCTAGCAACTTACAAATACCTATTTATAGATCTACAATTGTTTTTGTATGTTATGCAATAAGAATTTTATTGAAAACAATACGTCACTATCGACGGTAGGTATATAAACAAGAATCAAATTTGTATAGAACTCAGTCTGAAGATGCCGTAATTAAAAATATAATAAATAATAATAATAATAAAAAAATTCGTTGCTGCTTCAACTTAGCGATTTTCCTTAGAATACATAAATCACTCTCTAGCGGTCACAATTTTAGTCTGATCAAAATGAAATGTTGTATATGATTTTAGTATTTGCAAATCCAATTTTATTAATAAATGGCATACGTCGTGGGGAATGGGAGGGGGGGTGTACAAAGAAAGAAGAAAACACAAAATATAAAATAACAACACTGCAATATTCCCAAATAATTCCTTTGAAGTAATCAAAGGATACCCACGCTTTTTTAACCAAATATAGTTTTAAAAAACCTTTTTATCAAAATGGATTATTTTCACTATGATGAAGGAATTAATATTAAAATTATTTTTCAAATATAAAAAACAAACATCAATAAAAAAATTATAAAGAGCAGATATTATAATTAAAATGCATTTTTATGACGTATAATAGGTATACGTCAAAACATAACTCTAAAATAAATTAAAATGTATTTACGTAGGATAAAAATAATAATTTAATAATCGAAACATTGTATTTACCGGCTTACTCAAAATAATATTATATCTGTATTAGACTTGAAACTGGTAGGTACTATTGGTTATTCGTAAAACCTGCTAAGCGTTACGCCTTTGGTGGTCATTGATGTAACTAATTAAAAAAAATTCGTTACGCAGGAGCTGCTTCAACTTAGCGAATTTCCTTCGAATACATAAATCACTCTCGAGCGGTCACACTGTTAGTCTGATCAAATGAAATGTTGTATATGATTTTAGTCTTTGCAAGGACAATTTTTTTATAAATGTCATACGTCAAGGGGAAATGGAGGCATAAAGAAAGAAGAAAATACTAAATTCAAAATATCTCTCTTAATATTAGAACAATCAAAAAATGTGTAAGGAATAAAGTTGTAGAAAATCATGTTTGCTACAATTCATCACCTTACCATTTTTGCTCAAACTCTAATATGTACAGAGATAGTGAGGAATTTAATTTTCAATCTTAAACCGTCAATATTTCTGTAAATATTAGCGTAATAGAAAAAATGATAAGAAACAAAATTACAGTAAAACTTAGTACATACAACTTTATTTCTTATAAATTTTTCAATTTTTCGAATATTAAGGGAGATATGTGAAATTTTGTGTTTACCCCTTTCTCTAAACCCCCCTTTCCTCTTGTCCGATTTTACCCATTAACGAACTTGATCTTTTGAATACCAAAAGCGCCTCAAATACCAAATTTCATTCCGATAAAATGAAAATTGTGACCGCTAGAGTGATTACAGACATATATATATATATATATATATATATATATATATATATATATATGTCTGTAATCACTCTAGCGGTCACAATTTTCATATATATATATATATATATATATATATATATATATATATATATATATATATATAAATATATTTATATATATATATATAAATTTTACAGATGGTGATTTTTGACATCTACTAGGTAGGATCGATGGACATTTGAAGAAATTTTTGTAAAATTTTGACTTCGGTACGGGACCAATAGCTCTATTTCCTTTCAGGAAATTCGCTAAAAACCAAAACAAGAACTAATTTTTATAATTTATATAGTGACAACAATATAAAAATATAATGGAACTCGAAATTATAAATCAATGGTGGAAGTACTTGTAAATATAGAAAATGAAATCTATTTTTTTAGATTTTCAAAAACAAACTAAAATACTAGGATTTATTACAAAACAACGCACTAACAAGCAAAAAATAATTAAATAATTAGTTCTTATAGCGTGATCATTTAGAGTAGCACATTCTTATACTCCGAAAACTTTGTTAATTAATTATAATATAATGATAGAATTATATTTTTAGTATATTTGTACCTTTATTTACGAAGAAAAACGCGAAGAAAAAATTATTAGATTACAAATCTAGTTGAAACATCAACGATAACTCATTGAATAATCAACGGTATAATAAAATTTCAAATTCACCCCTTTACCTAGATCAGTTTTTGTATTATAAATAAGTATTTCGACTACAAAGTAGGCATCATCAGTATAAATTAGCTAATCGCAATTTACTCTTTGACAATAAGAAATAGATAGAAAATCGAGATCAATAAACAAAAATAAAAATAAATAAAAAATTAACCAAAATAAATTAAAATATAATAAATTTTAATGAAATTACTCTTGTTAAAATTTTGTTCATTCAAGTTTACTCTTGTTAACCTCACTCTTATTAAAATTACTCTTATATTGTCTCAGGATATGTTATTCGTTGCTAATTTGGTGACAGTTTCACCCATTTGGTGAAACAAAATATATATTAAGTTTAGTTTTAACGGTCGAAAATATTGATCGCAGAAACAAAATTTGGTATATAGGTATTCATAAATGACCTAATTAGTTTATTTCCGCATTAGTTATCCGTCCGTCTATAAGCACGATACTCAAAAACGAAAAGAGATAGCGAACTGAATTTTCCAATATGTGTTCTAGAACTAAAAAGTAAGGTCAAGTTCGTGAATCGACAAAATTTGGAACCAGTTTGTGCAAAACGAACAAAACTGTTTATCTTTGAAACCGTAAGAGATAAAACAAATATTAAAAACCAAAAGATGTTCCATTAAAAAAAAAAAAAACTTTTGTTTGAAACTTTATTTCATAACTCAGTATATACCAGATATTTAAGCAATTAACTAAGTTAGTTGTTATTTTCACTTGTTTTTAAATAATATCTGCTAATATTTCATGCGCCGTTTGCAATAAGATTTATTTATGTATAGAAAATTTCAAATTTCTAGACATTATAGTTTATGAGATATTTTTCATCAGACAACAGGTAACGGACATCGAATATGCAAGAAAATTATATTTAAAATACTTTTCCTGTATTGTAACATTGAATATTGTCAATAAAAGAAGAAAATTATTAAAATGGGAGGGGCTGGGGAGTTCGAGGAAGATGTGTGTTGGTTCTAGTAGCTAAAGATGAAATAAACCAATAAGAACAAGCAACCTCAGATATTTTTAAAACAGAAAAACCAAGTCGATTCAAATATTATATTAACTTTATAATAAAAAAATTATATATATATATATATATATATATGTATATATATATATATATGTATAATATATATATATATATATATTATACATATATATATATACATTTTTTTATAAATATAAATACTTTATACATATATATTGGAATGACTCAGAATTTCTTGTGAGCTTATACAAGATAAAATATATCAATAATTTTTTTATTAGGGTTTTGTTTCAAATATACGCTAATTAAACTTATATTAGGGAGGTGTCACTGGGAATTTCAACCTAAAGTAGGACAACGTCCAAAAAATCGCGACCATTTAAAAACATTTGTTTTTGCAATTCATAATAAAAAATGGGCATGGTTTGATTATATCTGAAGAATTAAGTATATATAGTTGGTACATAAGTGGAACCCACAAGGATGAAGAAAACATAGTAGGTTTTGTCAATTAACCGTCGCTTTTTTTTCTTGCATTTCGCATATTGCGCAGACATAACGCCTAAGACAGCTCGGTCACTTGGACTGGTCATCTGACAGTTAGATGTGTTTGTACCTGAGGGAGAGTATAAATACTATGGTTAAGTTAAACAAAAAATTGTAATGAAACTTTTTGAGATAATTACCATGGCTACAAGCTTTCATTCAACTTTTATGAATCTTCTAATGGCGTAAAGTGTAAATAAAATATCTCGTATACAACTATGCCTTTAGCTAAAGACACTTGACAGATAATTTATTTTATTAAAAAAATTCAATTTTTCAAAATAATTTATGATATAAATAAAAATGTATATACTGGTGGATATTATTATTATTTATGGTGAATAAGAAATATATGCAGAAAAAAAAGAAATTATTATTATTAAATTTTTATAAAAAACAATAAATATATGCATAAATACATACAGAACGTATCAAATATACTGACATAAATTTTGGGGTGGATTCCTCATACCCAAATCCTACAACACATTGTCTCTAAAAATTGTTTGCCGATTCTAGGAATTTAGAACCGAATATATTGTATCACAGTTTATGTGAAAACTAAAACACATTGTTATTTTTACCCAAACAAATAATTTAATTGGCACAAACTGATGCTCAATATTTTTTGGGTCGTCCTTTTGTTTCTTTTGCTAATTTTGAACTTTAAAAAGGTTTGTGAGCTATTTTTGAGAAAATATAGAGATATATTAGTATAAATAAAAAGGCTGTATGTTCTTGAGGTACAGTTCATCAATATTCTTGAGGAGTCCAAAAAAGTTGGATCAAAGGTAAATAGTGAAAAAACCAAATAGTAATGTATATAGTTCTTAAATTTGGTGAGAAAATATCAATGGACCTTTATGTGACAATGGCGTATGGAAGATAAATACTAACATCGAAAACTGTTCAAGACTCAGGCATTCCCACACAAATTAAGAAAGGAAGGTAACGTTGGTTGAGGCACCTCGAAAGAATACCAAGTGAAAGAAGTGCAAAAATGTTATTAGCTAGCAACCCAGGAGGCCCAGGACAAGAAGGAAAACCAAGGCTACGGTAGCTGGATCATGTTGCACTACATCTACCTCAAAATGAAGCCTGGCTCCAATTTACGGATTGTAATGATATTAAAATAATCACTTGCAAAACTGACTAGGACGCCTATTTCATTCAGGCATTTATATAATTTATGTTATCATACATTGTATGATAAATGTTAATTATATGGAATACAGCAATCCATATATTATGGAATTAACTTTACGCATAGAATATCGAAATTGAAACGAAAATTTTACAACAAAATACCTAGGCTCTACTGATTTACAAGAAATAATCAACCAACCTATGATGGCATGTATTTAGTCTTTACTAAAACAAGTCTAGGTACGGATATAACCAACTACAACACTGCGCGTGGTATAACATACACTTGACCGATTTATCGTATTCTTTGACAAAACAATGAAGAATTGTAGATATGTTTTACTCATATTTAACATAAGTATGCCCCTCTTCTGAAATTTATCCAATTATATTCAACACACTTTATATTTAAATTATTAGGGGTTATTTAAATTTTAAAGTAGGATCTCGGTCAGGACGAATGAGAAAACATTTTAATCAAATCGTTTACAGTCAATTTATTCAATTATAATATTCTTTTAACTTAATTACAATTATTATTTGTAATTAAATTTCTTTAATTTAATTATAATTTAGAAAATTAATTTATGTTATAACACCCAGAGCCAAATAATAAGTATCATACACTTTATTGTGGTAAGGTATTGTACCCCAAATATAGTACATTCAAAAAATTCTACAAAAACCAATATAGTACATTCATAAAATTCTCCAAATACACTTAATATACAATTATGCCGAAACATAATATACGAAAACTTTGTCCCATGTATATTTTTGTTTTTGGTGGGAAATCCAATATTACCCATACCTGGTTATGGTTATGGAGTGTTTAATTTAAAATAAGTAAAGTTGTAGTACATAAGTTTTACTATAATTCATTACCTGGCCACATTTTCTGTAACTCTAAAATATTTACAGAAATATTTGCAATTTACATATAATACCCATAATAATGAATATAAATCACCATGGTTACTTTTTAGCGAATTTCCTAAAAGGAAATAGAGCTATTGGTCCCGTACCGAAGTCAAAATTTCGCAAAACTTTCTTCAAATGTCCATCGATCCTAGCTAGTAGATGTCAAAAATCACCATCTGTAAAATTTATATATATATATATCTATGGACATATATATATATATATATATACATATATATATATATATACATATATATATATATATATATATATATATATATATATATATATATATATATATATATATATGTGTCTGTAATCACTCTAGTGGTCACAGTTTTGATTTTATCGGAATGAGATTTGGTATTTAAGGTGCTTTAGGTATTCAAAAGGCCAAGTTCGTTAATGGGTATAATCGGACCAGGGGAAAGGGGGGTTTAGAGGGAGGGGGAAACACAAAAGTTGACATATCACCCTTAATATTTGAAAAATCGAAAAATTTATAAGAAGTAAAGTTATAGGTACTAAGTTTTACTGTAATTTTGTTTCTTATCATTTTTCTGTTACACTAATATTTACAGAAATACTGACGGTTTAATATTGAAAATTAAATTCCTTAATATCTCATTAGAGTTTGAGCAAAAATGATAAGGTGATAAATTGTAGCAAATATAATTTTCTACAACTTTATTTCTTATACTTTTTTCGATTGTTCTAATATTAAGAGAGATATTTTATATTTTGTGTTTTCTTCTTTCTTTATACTCCCCCCTCCATTCCCCTCGACGTATGTCATTTATTAATAAAATTGGACTTGCAAATACTAAAATCATATACGACATTTAATTTTGATCAGACTCAAATTGTGACCGCTAGAGAGTCATTTATGTAATCTAAGGAAATTCGCTAAGTTGAAGCAGCTCCTGCGTTACGAATTTTTTTTTATAATGTATTTATATGAATATTTTAGAAAGAATGACGTACCTAAATCAATTTAAGATTTTAAAATACTGTATCAAAATTGCATAGATCAAAAAATTATTCAGAAATAAAATAAATAGATATTTTCCATAAATAGAAATTTTTTATTGAGAGAATATAATAAAATTACATTAATGATGTTATTTATATACTAAGTGATATTTGTATTCCCAATTTTTGAGGAAAGTCGCTTAATTTACGTAGCTCCTGCGTAGAAAATTTTCTTAAATTAAACCTAATTAATTGAATTCACATGTTATTATTTGTGTATACTACAGCATCACAATACAATAATAAAGTCAATTTCCATTAAGGTTACGTAAGGCAAAGTATGAAAGAACTGGCATATACTATATACACAAACATGTCATGGAATTTATTAATGAAATATTGATATGAAAAAATTAACTCATACACCAGGTATCAAACCCTAAACCTCTGAATATCCCAGTATGCTTACCATTACACTACGGATGATTCTGATGAAGTACTCCGTCTCACGTAACCTTGGAAATTGACATTAGTATTTGTGGAATAATAAGTTAATGTTGACTACAAAGAAATATTGTCAATGATATGAGAAAATAGATTCATCATCAGAATCATCCCTGGTGTAAAGGTAAGCACACTGGACTAGAAATTCCTGAAGTCCAGGCTTCGTCGATACCTGGTGGATGAGTTAATTTTATTACATCAATATTTAATTAAATTGAATTCCATTTATAATGAAAATGATTTGATTTTAAACTCACATAATATTTTTTTTAACTTATGTAAATTGACCTATTTAAATTCATATTTAATTTTACTGTGTACTTATAGCATATCCTTTTTGCCCGGCCGTATCCTTTGGATGTATATTTGTATAATTATTATGGACTCATATAACTTTATAACGATTTTGATGCTCAACGGGAATATTACTTACTACAACAATAAAAATGCTGTATGGATTTAAACATTAAAAAAAAACCCTTAATGTTTGTTAATATAACCGAGTAAAAGAAAGATACGAGTAGGTAGGTCTCTGGAAAATGTAAATCAGAATACTATATTGCAGGGGTGGCCAACAAGGCGATCGTGAAGCCAATTTTGATCTCGTTGTCTTGACACAAAGTAATTGAAGAAATAGAGGTAAGATTTCAAGATTTTGAAATCGTTTTCGTTTTAAAAAGATTTTATAATTTTACAAACTGATTTAACCTTACATGCCAGAAAATTTGAAGAAGATTTTTGGAAATACGTCAACCGAGAAAAATATTCTAATGTCATCAAATGTAGCGAATATATTTATTCTTGTTTCGGATCTGCATACCTGTGTGAATCGGCATTTTCATACTACGTTCTGTCCTGCCTAATTCCCATACTGAAGGTTCATTATTATTATCTTTGTCAGGATATACACCTATTTATGATTCCTTGGTTTGAGACATGCAAACTCAGTCTTCATATTAATGTTAAGACAATAAAATACATTCTAAATCTGTCTATATCTGTTGTTAATTTGAATTAATTTCGACCCGTTAAATAATTTTGTTGTTTTTTACATAGAATTTAATTTGATTTGCAACAAAAAATGTTTTTAAAAATTTTCTGTGCGACGAATAGTTTGCCCGATATAGCGCAAAAACCATTCGCACCCCTTTTTACAAGATGGCGGCCGCGGGACAAGAGTTGCGACCCCACAAACATGGATTTAACTTTACACTAACCCCCTCTTGACATCTAAAAAATAAAAATGCGTGCTCTAACAATTGCAAGCTAAACCCAAAAAAATGTAACAACACATCGATCGCGACATATTTTTAAGATAAAAAAGTAGATCTTATGTACACACAAAGGTTGGCCACCCCTGCCATGTTATATTGTATATTTTTATATAATATTACCATGTTCTAACCAAATCAAAGGTTTTTTTTAACGAACTTAATTAATTATTAACGTATATAATTTTTACGTATTCTTTACACCATTTTATGAGTAAAATATTATAAATTTTATGCGTATAAAAACGTACGTAAAGTTGTGTAACAATTCACGCCAAATTTACTTTTCACAAATAGAATTGTTTATTCACATTCCAATTCGAACTTTCAAGTTTACATTTCTTAAAATTTTTTTCGAAAAAAATGTTTCGTACAAAAGCTTTGGGAAAGGGATGATTTAATGGTGGGTGTAACCTTGTTTGATATAACCTTGAAGTTGATTTCAAAGTCAATATTTTTAATGATTTCAAGAGAATTTATTCTTATATTTCCCCAAAGTAATGATCACATAAAGACTTCGGAGCATTCTTTTATTTAGTACAGATTTGACGAGATAATCGACAGTAAAAGATTGTTTTTAATGTCGATTATCTTGAAAAAAAAAATATATATATATATATCAACATATATATATACGTTTATAAGTCTGGCATAAAATTTGGCATATTTTAATATTCGAATCATCGAAAAATTTATAAGGAGTAAAGTTGTAGGTAATTAGTTTTACTATAATTTTGTTTCTTATCATTTTTTCTGTTACACTAATATTTACAGAAATATTTACAATTTAAGATTGAAAATTAAAATTCTAAATATCTCTGTACACATTAGAGTTTGGAAAAACTGAAAAGGTAATGAATTGTAGCAAATTTGATTTTCTACAACTTTACTCCTTATACATTAAGAGAGATATTTTATATTTTATGTTTCCTTCTTTCTCTATGCCCCCTTTCCCCTTGACCTATGCCATTTAGTAATAAAATTGGCCTTGCAAATACTAAAATCATATCAGATATGATATTTCATTATGATCACACTAAAATTATGACCGCTAGAGAGTGATTTATGTATTAGCTAGAGAGTGATTTATAAGTTGAAGCAACTCCTACGTAACAAACTTTTTTTAATTCTTGAAATTATTAAGAAATATTCGTAAAAATACTCTCAATTCATAAAAGTTTTGATGCATAAACTGATTTTATAGAATTAATCTAATGTAGTAAAACAGTCAATCACAATTATATGTCAGTTACAATTTTAACGTGATAATAGTGTTTCATATACACGTAAACATCACATCTAGAATACCAACCAGCACCACTCACATATTAAATTATCTGAAACATTATTTGAATGTTAACATGTCAATAATAAAATCAATGTTAAAATAAAATTTTATTTTTGTGGTTCACATTTGTGAAACAACAGTTTTACACTTTTATTTGTTTTCTCTTATCATACACACACAAAAAAAAAAAAAAATAGAAATATCATAGCATTATCAACATACATAGAAAGACGCATCATTAAAGATTGTATTGATACACGAAATCCATTTGGGAATTGTACTTTTTGTATAAATGTCTTTTGGATAATGTTATTTTGGAATCAAATGATGACTAGATTTCACAAAAAAAAAAAGTTACAGTAATGATATACTCGTATCTAAAAAAAAAAATTGTTCAAAGATTACAAGTTTTTGGACAGTTAGTTTTCTTTTCATATCATCTAACTTCGATTATGTCAAATAATACAACATGGACAATGTGTAGGTACCTACACAATAAATATCACAAAAGGTGGAAAGATTAGTTTTTGATCCTTGATAGTGAGCAAAACAAGCAAGGCTGACTGACATTTCAAAGACAATATAAGCTCTCTGTCCCAGATAGACAAAAAGTGAACGAAAAAGACAATGAGCTTCACGCAAGACTAGTGTTTCACCGAGACTACGAGGTAACTCCAGCTCGCCTCGGTCCTTGGTTACGAGGCACGAGGCGAGGCTCAAAATATTAATCCTCGTAACTAACCGGGGCAAGGTGAGGTATATTGTCCCAAAAACCTCTCCTCGGCGGAGACAAATTTACAAAAAGTAAATTTTATAAAAACATGAAGCAATAGATAGATGCATTTTAAAGGAAAACGAAATTGTATGCCATGATTACTTTTTATAATGATAATCATAAATGTGTTCATCGTCGGTTTGCAAATTTTATAGAGAAAAGTAAATGTATTATTTTTATTTTGTTGATCGACTGCATATTCTTAGATTTAGAGAGAAAAAAATTGTTCGGTCGGGGGACCTCCGTCAATAACGAAGTTCTTTACGTTATTTTTTCAACCAAATTATGTACATTCATGCAAAATAAGTCAAAGTTAGTAAAAATTTTACCTCGGCCGAAGCAAGGATGATAGCTAACCCAACCGAGGCGAGACTAGTCAACATTCTACCGAGGCCGAGGCCAAGGCGAGGCGAGGGTGATATTTAAAAAAGCGAGGCGAGTCGATGTGATACCAAAACCTCGCCTCACCTTGTGCCTCATGAAATACTACGCAAGACTCCTTAGTTTGCTATACAGATGGTTAAGCTAGATGGGAGTCAATCGGGAGCTGGAGTATATGTAAAGAACAGAGACGTTAGAGCTTTGCACTAGAATGATAAGCCAATGTTTTTCAAACAGAAGTTTATGCCATACTTTCAGTGGTAAACTTGAGGGAAGTAGTTGGTTGAACAGAGGCGAATCTGCTCTGCTAAAATAACATCTCCACTGGTTCTCGAATTCACAGAATCACTGAAAAACCTGGCAAGGACGAAAGAGGTCACCTTGGTGTGTGTACCTGGATACTGCGGAGTTGAGGGGAATGAAACGAACTCGCCCGTGAAGGAGCCACACTCCCATGGCAGGAACTTGCGATCTACACGCCCTGTAACGGGGCAGATGATACGCCGTCCCACCGACTAACAGGATGTCAATACAGAGCCAGAATGAGGTGCATAGGCCTTCTGTTATTCCCCTATTATCCCCGTATTATCTCCCCTTTTGAAAACGATAACTCATTGTTATTCAAAACGTCAAGTTTAACTTAATTCATTATTTCGTAAATCGGCATTAATCACTAATTATTGTCTGTATGTCTTTAACAATATATATATATATGTATATATATATATATATATATATATATATATATATATATATAAATATATGTATACATATATATATATATATATATATATATATATGTATATAATATTATTTATTTATTATGCAATGTAGTGAAACCTGGATAACTGGAATATCTAGGAACTGGTAAACTTTTCTCACATAAAGAGGATTTACACTCTTGCATTTTCCAGAAATCACAGTAAAAAAATTATTATTCTTACGGGAGACGAATTTTTTTCTTAAAATCGTTTACCAAAGGTTCAAATTTAGTGACCACATTTAGATCATCACCTTGTAGTAATGTAGTAAACATATATATATATATATATATATATATATATATATATATATATATATATATATATTAAAAATTTAATTATTGATTTCAAATGATGATTTTCCAGGTTGTGAGAAGACCAACCAGGTCACAATATAGAGAACACAGAACATAGGATTGAATACATAGTACAAGCTACAGGTATATAAAAGCTACAGGTGATGTAACATGGTATTTTAGGTATAAAAGGTATATGATGATTATACATTATATTATATACTTACAATATATGTTGTGTTGTATATAATACAAATATATACAATTTATATATATATATATATATATATATATATATATATATATATATATATATACATATATATATATATATATATATATATATATATATATATATATGTATAAATGTATATAAATTTTATTGTAAAATAAAAATTATTGATTTTTTGTGAAAAAACCAAAAAAAAAAATGTATTCTTTTTTTGTAAAATTTTAATTAAATCTATAGAAAAGAAAATTATTATTATGAAAGAGATTTTGAATAAATATTAAAAAATATTATTGGAGGGGGCAAATATCTAAATGCACAAAACAAAACAAAACAAAAAAGTTAAAAATAAATAAACTAAACGAATAAAAAATAAATTAAAAGTATTAATTAATATAAAATAATATAGTTTTCAAAAACTTACCTTAATTTAATAATAATATTTTAAATAGAATTAAATTAGTTTTTTTTTAATAATTTTTTTTTTTTACTTAGCAGTAATTACTTGGTAATTGTTGATAAATCAGTTAACCAATTAGTTAACAATTTTTTATGACTAATATTATAAACACTATAAACAATTAATTATTATTATTATATTTATTAAATTAATTTTTTAGGATTGTATTATCTCTGATTAAATACACGCCACGTTTTATAATAATATATTCATTAATAATTATTAAAAAATATACTTTTAATCACTTGTTTTTAATAAATTTTTCTTTTTTTTTTTCTTATTATCTTTTTATTTGTTTTGATTGTATTTTCATTTTATTTATAACAATTATCAAATAGGTTTAACAATTAATTTAACAACATTATAATTTTTAATTTTTTCTTTAAATTCAATTTTAACAAATATTTTTTTTTTTTAGATTCTTTTAACAGATTTAATTATTTTTATATATTTATTTTTTTTAAATAATAAATAAATGTTTTTGTTTCATATTTAATCAAATTATTAAATTATTATTCAAATAACAATTAACATAAATATTATTCATAACAACAATATGTTGATTGTTATAAATAAATATTTTTAATTTAATTGTTGTTAATTTCATTGTTGTAGGTAGTTATGTATGGTGTTAAATTAAATTAAATAATAATTAAATTTAATTAAATAAGATGTTATGTATATAAAATATTATTACATAAGATAACAATGCTGTTGTATATTGTTGTTATATGTACATACGAGTATATTTATGTACTACACGGTGTACTATGTGTGTATGCTTACAATACCAATTTAAATAAAAGTTCAAAAATATTATTATATATATATATATATATAAAGCTCTCTACGATCTCGTGTACTCGTTCTCGTCTCGTTCACAATATACTCTCACTCAACAAGCTCAACTCAACACTCATATCAGTGAGAGCTATATTGTGCGGAGCATAGAATATATCATTTAACTGAACCAACAACTCCACTGGTGAATTATTATAACAGCACGCTGCTGCCTGTTACTCTTAATAATATTGTATACAACATTTTTATATTAACGATAAATTATTATTAATAATAATGTTATCGACCAACTATTTAATATTTGTTTTGCCCATAAATCATTCTCTCCATAACGAATAGGAAAATTGATTTTGGAACGAAATAACTGTAGAAAAATTTTTCGTTAATTATTTGATTTATTTAAATATGCAAAAATTTCACATTTTTTTTCTTCAACCAATAAAAGGTTAAATAAAAATATGAAAAAAATCCAAAAAAATATGATTATCCATAAAAATAATAAAATATATAGAAATACAAATACCAGCGCTTCGAACCAACAAAAAAAAATTGTTATTTTACCCGGAACAAAAACCGTTGCTGGACCGCAAAGAATGACAGATTATTTCGATTGGGTATGTTCAAACACAAGCGTCAGCAAACTCTACTTCCAAGGAGATTTACTTTCTGAGAAACCGCTTATTTTACGTAAATTCCATCACTATTTATTATTGTTGACATATGTTTCAATCTATTATATGATCATTTTCAATATAACTGTCTACTGTCAAGTCTCCAGTTGTCTTTGTCAATTAATAAATGGTAATTTAGCCAATAATCGAAAAGAAAACAAACAGAACTTTGTTTGACCCAAATGCTAACCGGAACTCAAGCGATATATTATTTTAATTGAATCGGAATGAGTAAAAACCACTGGTAAATACTATACTAGTTATATTGAACTCATAAAATTGCATTATTCTTAATTAAATTAATATTTATTTTAAAATATTTTATATTTCTTGTTCCTTTTTATAGAAATTTAAACCTTGACCTTAATTTGATTTGATGTGAATTGAAAAACAAACATATAAGTATTTTTAAAATTTGTTTCGTTTTAAAATTCAAAATAAAAACAAAAACTGAACAACAATAGCAGCGCTACACGCGAGTAAAGACAATAACTTAACTTCAGTACCAACAAGAGTAACAAGAAACAAACAGAAATAAGTTTTTGATAATATTTATAAATATCTAAATGTGTTTGGTTGGCTCAGAGAGCTTCAAAGCCTTCAGCTGCTATCTATCTATCACATTTATTTTGTATCTCCCTCGTACAGTGTTGCTTTCATATACCAAAACTAAACAACATTTATTTTCCATCTTTATTTAACTGTTTCGATTCATATAGTTGGTATGGATAGATATATAGATATAGTTTTTAGGTACAAAAAAAATAAAATAATACACATTTGTAGCGCACACATCAGCACATGCTATCATCCATGCATGCACCTGCTTGCTTTGTGCTACAACTCTGCCAGAATAACAAGAACTCATATATATAGTACAGAGAGCTGCTGTGCTTTTAAAACTCACCATCAAATCATATTATCTCACTCTCACTCTCATTTTATAATATCTATAGTTCTTGCTTGGTTTGTTTCGTACCTAGGTATGTTGTACTAGACTAGGTTGTTGTTGGTGCCCTATCATATATGTGTTGGTGCTTGGTGGTTATGTGAGCGCTCCAGCACAGCTCCATGCTCCAGTACAGCAGCTCAATGATTCCACAGGTTGTTCCGTTCCGCCCGGATAGACAAGTTGACGTCGTATCGTACTACGTATATATGTATGTATGTATATATGTATATATCGGTCGGTCGATACTCATACCATGGCCATGCATTAGTAACTCACCTACCCATCACTCTAATGTAGATATGAATATTCGGATACAATCGTTAATATTCGTATTATGGTATAAGCTCTGGTACTCTATAGCTGTTTGCAACTAATACATTTTATAACAGTGGTTATTCAACTTATTGTTCTTACAATGTAAGAGCTCTTAATATTATTTGACAAGCTTTAAAAGATGGATCTAAGTTCAAAAATTGTTACTTTTATTGTTGATGTAGTTACTTGATATTTATAGTGTGCCTCGCGAATACATCAATCAAGCTTTCGTAGCTTTATCTATCTTAGCTGTTGTTTGTGAAAAGGAGTTTCACATTCAAAGTGAATATGTATATTTCGAAGTTCATTTCTTCTTCATGGGCATCTCTTCTTTTTCTTATCGGATTTTCAACTGTATGTATGCTTCAAGCATGAACTTTTCTATAGAGTGAAAACATAGGAATGTTAACTTTGGTGTGTAATTTTAAAATAAAAGGAACTTACGGCGGGCTGCTTTAAGCCCATCGTTTTGATGAATGTAAGGGTTTCCCTAGTAAAGTTTTGTTTTTGCAAGCTTTAGAGTGATCTATCACAGTTGATACTGATCTTTGTGAAAGAAAGTCTAATATTCAAACTAAAAGCATAATCTATCCCAGCTGTTGACTGTTTTGTATTAAAGTTGATTTTTTCCTCTTCGTGTTCATCTCTTAAGGTTTTTAACCTGTAAGGCCATGCGTTGAATGGTTAAAACATGAACTCGTTTATAAAGAGGTGGGAAATAGCCGGAAGACTTACAACCAAAAGTATATCCATCTATCCGAATAAATTGGGAAGAGTGCTCAGGACCATATTAGCCATGAGGGAACTTTGGGCATGAGCCCAGTGCCCCCTGTTTGATTAATAATCAATTTAAAAAAACAATTGGGTTCTTAATTCGAATTTACAAAACAGATTTAAAACTGTTTTCGTTCCTTCCTCCGTACGTAAAATACATTTGTGTCTATGGAGGTGCATAAGGACGATCATCTAAGAGGAACGTCAATCTATAGCAGATATTATATATATATATATATATATATATATATATATATATATATATATATATATATATATATATATATATATTTGGAATATTAAAGCTCAAAAAATCCAAATTATATCTGTGTCCTGAGTGTCCTGAAATTCATTCAAGAAAACAATACCACGGTGTAGAGCTGGAACAAGCAAACAAAAAAATTTAATAAAGTTTTTCGATTTGACGCTTAGTTTGTTTTTTAGTTTGTTTTTTCCAGCTCTACACCGTAGTATAGTTTTCTTGAATGAATTTCAGGACACCCTATATATATATAAATATATATATATATAAATATATATATATATATATATATATATAATATATATATATATATATATATATAATATATATATAAATATATATATAAATATATATATATATATATTGTCACGGGCAGAGTTACGAAAATGCAACAAAGTATACAAGTTTTCGGGCAAGAATAAAAAATGAAGAAAACACGATGTGAACTTGCTATTTTTATTACATGTATTCAATTTTCTATCGAGTTTAAAAATCAATGGAAAATATTGACAAAATGCTGAGGTGCAAACAAAGCTCTGAAATCCATTTCTGAAACCATATGCTCTGGACTCGTGATTAAACGATAGTATGAAGAAGTATCAAGAACCCCTGTATGAGCTAAGCCAGACCTGAGAGTAAAAGTTTACGAAATCATAAATGAAGTGAGGCCATAATTTTCTCACAATTGTTGGCGCAACCAATGGCAAATATTGTAAATGCGTACTTTCGTCCACTCTTTGGCAATTGTGTCAGACTTTTGAAGATTTTCAACTCCGCAGGCCAACATTATCTCGCCGGACAGTTCAAATTTATCTACAGGCTGGCCGTAATGTATATTACAGTCAAGTGCCTACAATAAAAACAGATTTTGATAGTCACTGATCTATCTTTATAATATAGTTTGTTATAAGTTAGATTTGATTTGAGTTGGTTTGTAAAATAAAATCAAGTATATAATATTCTCTAACTCTAACAACAGTAACAGGGTTTAATAATATTGATGAGCGTTGACTATGCAAAAAGCGTGTGTTGAAACTTTAGTAGTACACTATTTATTATTCATATACAATTTAATCTTATGAATAATTATATATTTTTGGTTTTAGCGAATTTCCTGAAAGGAAATAGAGCTATTGGTCCCGTACCGAAGTCAAAATTTCGCAAAAATTTCTTCAAATGTCCATCGATCCTACCTAGTAGATGTCAAAAATCACCATCTGTAAAATTTATATATATATATATCTATGGACATATATATATATATATATATATATATATACAGACACATATATATATTTATATATATATGTATATATATATATATATATATATATATATATATACATATATATATATGTGTCTGTAATCACTCTAGCGGTCACAGTTTTCATTTTATCGGAATGAAATTTGGTATTTGAGACGCTTTTGGTATTCAAAAGGTCAAGTTCGTTAATGGGTAAAATCGGACGAGGGGAAAAGGGGGTTTAGAGGGAGGGGAAAACACAAAATTTGACATATCTACCTTAATATTCGAAAAATCGAAAAATTTATAAGAAGTAAAGTTTTAGGTATTAAATTTTACTGTAGTTTTGTTTCCTATCATTTTTTCTGTTACACTAATATTTACAGAAATATTGACGGTTTAAGATTGAAAACTAAATTCCTCACTATCTCTGTACACATTAGAGTTTGAGCAAAAATGATAAGGTGATGAATTGTAGCAAACATGATTTTCTACAACTTTATGCCTTACGCATTTTTTGATTGTTCTAATATTAAAAGAGATATTTTGTATTTTGTGTTTTCTTCTTTCATTATGCCCCCATTTCCCCTTCACGTATGACATTTATTAATAAAATTGGCCTTGCAAATACTAAAATCATATACGACATTTCATTTTGATCAGACTAAAATTGTGACCGCTAGAAATTGATTTATGTATTTTAAGGAAATTCGCTAAGTTGAAGCAGCTCCTGCGTAACGAATTTTTTTTTATCTATATATATATATTTTTTTTTTTAAGGTAATTGGTGTAATAGACCAACACATAAAGATTAAAAGAGTAATCCGGTCAAGCACCTGTTTAATATAATCTAGAGGTAAAAAAAAACATTGTACAAAATTTTTTACTACAAAAGTTTATCCCTACCACAAAATGTCCAATTAACAAAAATATACTCCTCTAAAGTATGGAATAGACGCAGAACATTGTTGCAGCAACATTGAACTCCGCCTATAAAATATTTTCAGTACAGACGTTATAACCAAAGTTTGGGAACATAAAATTTAATTTTATTATTTTATGACGCTAGTCATGAAAATTCAATCATTTCTCATCTTGTCTCTATCTATCTTATTTAATTTGTATAGTTTATTTACATGTATGTATCTCTAGTAAAACTAGTGTTGGGATAATATCTATATTCTATACAAATAATAAAGTATATATATATATATATATATATATATATATATATATATATATATATATATATATATATATATATATATATTATATATATAATGTAAATTGTAACCAATATAGGTAATAAAACATAATAAAATATTAGGAAAGCATAACATTTCAGATAATATGGCCAATTTGTATATGAACATTTAACTCCTCCTACAAAATATCAAATAATTTTGATTTTTACAGCAACCGTTCAAGGACATGTTTTTTGTTGCTGCAACAGCTATACACACACAGCAACATCCTAGGTTGCAGCACAATGTTGCTATTCAATGTTCCTCGTTTGTAGGGCCTATAACGCTCCCGAAAAGCGCGCCATATTGCGTAACGTCATTAGCCAGTGAAATGTCAGTCAATACAAACACAAGTGTCAACGATAAACATTAAAAATGGACGAAAAATATAAAGTTATAAATTATTTTTTTGTATGTCTTGTAGTAATAATTCAACTCACAAAACTCCTGGTAAAATATTTATCGCTGCACTGAAAGACGAAACCAATTTGAATGTTTTGTAACTTTTATTCTTTTTTAGTTTTACATTAAACTAAACATTAAAAAATGAACAAAACATGTGTAATGACGTCACATCCTATCACATCATGTTTTAAATGCGACTTGATTTTAATATTGAATAATTTGACTTTGAGAAATAAAATAACAATTTGTTCAATGCTTTTATTATTTTTTTACTTGATTTTTGCAAATAAGTAAAAAAAGGTGTATCCAAAGATTATTCCATTAATGATTTTTGTGTCTTATACTTCAATATTTAGTTTACAGTTTACGGAACATAAAATTTTGAAAAGATTCAGCTAATAAGTTTTAACATTCAGCTAATAAGTTTATCAGCATTTTTTAACATTCAGCTAATAAGTTTATACCCAGTTCCATCTATAAATGGGATACGAGCTCAAGGCTCCGGGCTGATTAGTGCCCCGAAATACCGATATCAATAACCATATATTTTTTATCCAATTTCAATTTTTATATCAATTTAAAAAAAAAAAACCTATTAATTTCATAGTTTAACCTATAATTTAAAAAACAGATGCGAAACTACTTGTTTAGTGGAGGAGCATAAGAGTCCGTTTTTGAACTTTTTGGAAAGCCTTAATATTCCAATATGCGATAACAATAAAAATGACACGCAATATTTTTTGTTTGTTCTTTTATTAATATTTTATATATTTACAGTTTGAACTGAAGCTAATATAAAATATACATATACTTCCCAGCGCTTCCATCTTCTCATCAATCCTAATAATATTTTATAAAGCTGGAGAGTTTGTATGTTTGAACGCACAAATATCAGAAACTATCAGTCCGATTTGAAAATTTATTTTTCCATTTATTAAAAAAGGTTATTGGTTATAAAAAGAACTACAACTGAATCGCGTGGCAGGTACGTTAAAAACTTAAACGCTAAACCTTTTACACGGTATGAGATAAAGAAAATTTTTAAATATAAAAATTGTTTATCGAATAAAAACAAGCAACTTTTGTATGAAACATTTTTTCATACAAAAGTTTCATACAATATATTTACATATATATATATGTATATATATATATGTATATATATATATGTATATATATATATATATATATATATATATATATATATATATATATATATATATATAAACTTAAAAAAAGTTCTCTCATCGGTACTATTTCCTTGAAGAAAAAATTCGTTAAAAGAATAAAAAGATGATAACATCTTTTAAACGAAAATGTCTTCTTTCCTAAACACTATTTAAAAAGCTAGTGACTTGTAAAATTTCCCGATGTTGCTACTCGCTAATAATGCACAATCCCGTGATACTGTACACCAACTAACTTACTAATATTGCTTATTATTATTTCACCAACTAACTTAATAATGTCATTAACTATTACCACTTGTCTTTTGAAGGAAAATGTAGGTACTTACCTATAAAATAGTGTGGGTTTGTCTAACGATACCAAAAAAAAAACAGTGTTCGTTATCAACAACAACCTGAGAGTTTCCTGCGTATTTTCTATGTTTGTAAGATTTAATGGAAAGATACGGAAGTATTATAACTTTCTATATAAAAGAAGTTTTTTATTTCAAATTAGGATTCGTTGTATGTTTTTACTACTGTAATCAATATATCACGTCTTGTTAGTCGACCATACCCTAGCCTCGCTACTAATCTAAAAAGGTTTCTAAAAACAATGGATATAAATAGACGTTAGTTTACAAAAAAAAATTTAAAAAATGTGGTAAGGTATTTCAAAACTATATCAACTGATCGGGTACCCGCGCGTAAAGAACTATATCAAAAATTATATGCGTAAAAAAAATACGGTGGTACTCCTGCGCGTTGTTAAAAGCAGCTGTCTGTTGTTGTCAGTGTTCCCATTCGTCACATAACATATCATACATATACTAGTCATCATACATATACTAGTATATAATTTCAAATGACATTCAAACAGCGCGCCGGTAATCATGATGCCAACTGAACCATAAAAAATAACCTTCTGCTGCGGACATGAAAAAAATGCACTTTTTTACGCATCTTTTATCAAAAAACTTAACAACCCCAAATGGTCATTCTCCCAAAGTTTTAAGGAAAAATATTTCTAAGAATATATTTCTATCTGTCTGTTTCAGAAATTGCTGTCCCCAGCGTGTCTCCAAAAGTTTCGCTGAGCTAAAAACTGCGCGAAAAATTGTTATACACAATTTAATTGTTTTTTTAATTCAGATTAGGGATGTTGCGAATATTCGCATCCACGTCCGCAATCACGGAACTTAATTTTAGAATCCGCATACACAATAATCAAAGCTTTTTGCGGAGCTTTTGCGGATGCGGATATTGCTTGTTTTGTTTAGCATTTCTGATTGTAAATAAATCACAACGTGTTAGGACGTGTTATTATATGAATGTTTTTTTATTTATATCAACAATTGAAATTATTGCTTGAGTGTTTCACCTTGAATAATCTATTTGACAAGTTAACCACCACCGATGGACGCAAAGTTTGATTAAGTCATATTTTAAACTGGATGAGCATGACCGAGATAAATCTCAGTGTAAAATATCTCAAGACGCGTACACGTGATATACGTGTATTTGGCTCTTGAATCATTGTTTAAAATGTCAAAAAAAAGATCTGTGCCTTGGAATACTTTTCAATCCGAGGTTCAGTCTATTTTCTGCCTTATTTGACTGTACTATCTATATGTATTCACGGTGCACTGGTGCAATGTATGAAAATTCAACATAAATCAATATTTGTATATTTATTAAGAATCAATTTAATTAATTAAAATACAAAATTAATATCGAAAACAATTTACATATGCATAATGAAAATGTAAATGAAAATTTGTACCTAGATATAATTTATACAAATACATGCAATGAACAACGTACAAAATATAGCATGGATCTCTTATAGTACAAAATAACATACTTATGAATAAAAACTAAAAAAAAAACATTATTTTTATTGGAATATGAACTAAAAATGCAAAATAATTTATAATATAAATAGAATAAAGAGCACCCCATGCTTTTTTTTACATTAAACTTAATTTTGTTGTCAATCTCTTTATTTTCTATTTTTATTTTAAATTATTTTGCATTTTCTAGTTCATATTCCAATATAAGCAAGCGTGTTTTTTTTTTAGTTTTTATTAAACTCTAAATTTTATTATTAACGTAACTTTTAGTTAGAATATACCAGGATATCTTGGTATATTCCAACAATCTAAAGAGGAAATTCGAATATATGGCATGAAACAGTAATTCAAAACTTTGATAGAAATTAGAGTCATTCTGAAAAATTAGAATAAGTTTTTAGTCTTAAAAAAACATTAGCCCGTTACATGTTTTATATTGAGTTTTAACGATATATTTATTTAAATTAAAACTCCGTAAGAAATTAATTTTTTTCCACCATTGTGTTAATAAAAATGTTCTAAATATTGATTACCATAAAATCTATTTTCATTTAAATCGTAAAATTTTTAATGGCCGGACTACTTTAACTTAAAGAAAGTAATTTTTATATAATTATACATAAAATAATATATAATTATAATCATGATATTTATTTTATATATATATATATATATATATATATATATATATATATATATATATATATATATATATATATATATATTCTAATTTTTCTGTGCTGAGTCTTTCCATCATAAATTTCCCAAGTCTGATCAAAGTTAATTCTGAAAAAAAAGAAAAAAAAACGTAAACAAAAAATAGGGTGGCGCATAAATAACGTTATGATTTAATTAGTGAGTAAATTTTTTGTTTACGTTTTTTTTTCTTTTTTTTCAGAATTAACTTTGATCAGACTTGGGAAATTTATGATGGAAAGACTCAGCACAGAACAAAGAACCAAAGTTGTTCAATTTTATTTTGAAAGTCATCATTCGATTATTCATATTTCTTTCATGTTCGAAATGCACCTAGCGCTCCAACAATTTATCGATTGGTTCAGCGTTATCGGAAACACGAGGCTTCCTGTGATCTTCCGCGTGCTGGAAGTCCTCGTGCAGTTCGAAACGATGTGAGCATTACTCGGTTGCAAGCAAGTATTGAGGATTGAAGTGTTAAATCCCCAAAACTTCCACCAGGCGACGTTCTCAGCAGTTGGTGATAACTAGGCGGTCTTTGCAAAGAATTTTACATACGTTACACCTTTTCCCATATAAGATTCAATTCGTTCACGAGTTAAAACCAAACGATGCACAAATACGCATTCAATATAGTCAATCATAACGTTACTTATGCGACACCCTATATATATATGTAAGATCAGTAGCTCTAGCTCAAGCTCAAGCTCAAAGAAATAAATATATGTATAGTCTTTGGTTTCTGTTTGCCTCTGGTATAGTGAAGAAAACTAAGAATTTATTTTATGTTGAATGACTAACTGACTCTATTACGAGTACGAGTACGAGTGTACTGTATATAGTATATACCAGTAGTCAGTCGACCGACACATTTACACACAATCCATGTTTGTTGCTATTTTTAGCAAGCAGCTCGTCTCAACTCATTTAAACGGGGTATGTTATATACTATATATATATATATATATATATATATATATATATATATATATATATATATATATATATATATATATATATATATATGTGTATGTGTATGTGTGTGTGTTTGTGTGAGCTATATGAGCTATATGAGTGAGCTAGGTATTGATATGGTACCAATATATTATAATAAACATTTTTACTAACATTGAACACAGAATCGAATGAATACTTTATGGGGAGTTTATTTTACCTTTTGTTTGAAAGCTACTATACTACCAGCACTCTACAGTTTGCTTGCTGGGCCCTAAATGTATGATGTGTGACCAATGGTTTATTGGGTAATGGTACATGTATACGTTTCAAATATTCAAATAGAGATCGATTATGCGTGCACAATAATTATAATAATATATTAATTTCTATTCACCCATTGGTTGCGAGAGCTTTAAATGAGAGCTTTAACTCAATTTTAAATGTGCATCCATTTAACTATATACCTATCGAAAATATTTTGAATCTGCATAAACTCATTTAGTCTCTTTCTACGTAGCGAATTGATAGTCAAACTTTAGGGTTTCATACAGAACTCGGGTTCCATTTAGAAGTAGATTGTTATTTTCAAGTCATCCAGATTGTAAATACTCTTTTTATACAAATTTCTGCCACTCCTAATCAGGAGGTTTAAAGGTAGCAGTAGTACAATACCATCTTTCTCTTTTTAAAGCCACAGCCCTCAACAGTTTCCAAGTCAATCCAGATAATTTCAACTCCTCATTTATTGAGCGTGAATAGATTTGTGCAGGTCTGTCTCTTGTCCTCGATCCCTATGGTTTCCAATCAAGGGCAGCTTTGGTGATATTGCCATCATCTCTTCTTAGAATATGGTCTTTCCAATTCCATTTACGCTGTCACTTACCAGCCAAGTAGCCGCGCTTGTAAAGGCGTTGTGTGTACTTCGAACTGGGAGGTTATGGGTTCGAATCCTGACATCGGCAGTTTGTCAATTACTAAGAAAAAAAGGGGCGGTTACTAAACTGTCGGCGTATGGACAAGAACGAAGTAACCGGCTATGCTTGTGAAGGTTTTCTGCAGTTTCCTTCATGAACTTCAGATGAGTATCGACATCCTACCAATTCCTAGTCTACACACAAAATTCCTTATCCTCCACTCACATCCTCACATCCTTAGGCACTACAATGGACCTTATGGTCGAAGTGTGTCTCGTCCAGGATAGCCTCTACAATATATCTATCTATCTACGCTTACTCACTCCCACATCAATAGACATTTGGAATGTTTATGCTCATTGTATACTCATTGAACGAGATGACTCCTTCAAATTACGGATTCATTGATTTCTTACGAGTTTGAGCTCTTGTTCTCCTTTATGTTTCCAATAAAAATGTGGATTTACAGGTGATTTATTAGCTCACTTCTTCCGGAGTTATAGTCAATGTTGAGAAATTTGGGATATTTAAATGATTCCTAAAAGATCGTTGGCAAACTTCTGTTGATAATAGTTGATGCGATTCCAATATTTTTTAAGTATCATATACTTCCCAGCACCAACACCACATTTATAATGTTGATAATGGTAATTTACATAGAGTCCAAGAGTGAGTTTAAGAGTCCAAAAATCCTGAGAGTTATCAAAGTTATGCTGTTAAATTTTGTGTACTTTCTTAAAAAAACACTTTGTATAAAATAGATTTGTTTTTGTTTAGGCGCTGAATATAATACAGTGAAAATAAATAGATAGATATTTCAAGCCAACAAATATTATATTTATTTAAAATAAAACTTATTTTGACAAAATGGAAACCCGACTTAACAAAAGAAGCACTAAAAATTAAAAAAAAAATAATTGCATATTCTTGTGCCAATTTTAGTTCACCAAAGCAAAAATTTTTAAATATATATGTACAATTATTGTTATTTTTGGAGGCGGTGTCAACATAGATAAATTCACATAACTTTTGGACACCGCCTCCAAAAATAACAATAATTGTACATATATATTTAAAAATTTTTGCTTTGGTGAACTAAAATTGGCACAAGAATATGCAATTATTTTTTTACTTTTTAGTGCTTCTTTTGTTAAGTCGGGTTTCCATTTTGTCAAAATAAGTTTTATTTCTCGCTTTTTAGTGACTTTGAAGTTCTATAACTGATTTTATTTGTCTAAATATGGGTAGACCTACTAAACGACCAACTAATTTTTAGTGAATTTTTTTATAACATATTTTTTTTACCCGTTTTTTTTTTTTTGTAATTTTTAGTGCATTTTTTTATAACAGATTTTCAGTTTTTTTTACAAGCATTTTGTTTTTTTTTTGGGGTCGGTTTTTTTTTTTGTAAAAAATTTTTTTGAAGTCGGTTTTTAAAAAAATTTTTTTATTTTCCCATTATGAATGAGTATACCCTTTAAAAAAAAAAAAAAATTCGTAGAAATCGGTTATCGCATATAAAATGAAGATTTTCCTCAATTTCCCGGAGATCCCCTAATCAGAATGCGATTTGGTGACAATGGGACCAATCGGGAATCAAACCCTTTAAAACAAAAAAAAAAAATTCAAAATCGGTTCATAAATGACGGAGTTCTGAGGTAACAAACATAAAAAAAAAAAAAATACAGACAAATTGAGAACCATCCTCCTTTTTTGCAGTCGGGTTAAAAACTTCATTATAATTTCGTACACTGCAGTTATTAAAGTAGAATGTAATCTAAATGCCAACGAAATGATTTCTTGAAAAAATTTGATAATTTTTAAAATATTTATTTTGAAATAATACTGAAGTAAAAAAATTTCACATCCGTAGGATAAATCAATCAAACCCCAAGACTGTTGCAAACGCGGCAAGCTCCTTACCAATTCAACCACAGATGTATTCGCCGTTACCCAAGTTTTGTATGTACACTCCCATTCAATATATTTGAACCAGTAAGTCACATTCTAAGCGTATATATGTATAATATTACATACAGTAACACTTAGAATGTTTTAACTGGTTTAATTTTTATGAACAGGAGTGTATCTCACAACTTGCGCAATTATTTCATGAAAATAAGTTTTGCATATCTAAACTGATCATTTCATCAATAGAAAATTGATTTCAACCAAATGTAGAATATCGATCTGATCAACCTCAAATTAAATGAATTCGGTGACTAAATTAATAAAATTAGGCAGAAATAAATAATTTTAGTACAAGTTTTTTAATGGTAGTTCAACATTTCGTCAAAAGGTTATCAATCGTATCTCGTGTTAACACTAAATATCTTAAAAACATTTCAAAATTAAATTTTCACTATTTCTGTGTAAATTCGGTAACAAAATTCGATGAAAATCGTTCAAACAGAGGAAAATCATCAACGATTTGATTTTTAACATAATTAGCCATCTGTTAGCAAAACATTGGACTACTACCTATAAAATTGTATATAATCATTTAATTATAACACTTTTTGATATCAAAATCGACAAATATGATGCCATGTAATTCAAATTTCATATTAGATTTACTTACAATACGACAAAAATATGTTACAAAATTTTAAAGACTAAAAACAAGCTAATAAATAACGATCCTTGATTTTTCTAAATAAATCAAATTCGATAACAAAAATATAAAAAGCTCTCCGAATTTAGTTTTAAAACGTATTTTTGATCCCTAAAATAATGAAAATATTTTGTTCAAAAATGTTAATGACGATTATTTCAAACATGTTAAATTAGAATTTCTTTTTAAACTTGATACTTTTTCAAAAGACTGTTTAAAATATAAAAATGAAATAAATTTAACGATTTATGATTTTAATTACATGTTTCAAGAGACACATCGTGCCACCTGTAAACAAAAGACTGAACTATTTATAAATTATCTGGCGCGCTAATGATATATTTTTAATTTTTCCATAAGATTATAAAATTGATTTTCTTTATTAAAACAAAAAGTAGTTTTATTTTAAGTACGTATGTCTATTTTTCATTACATGGTTTGAACATATTAAGCAATAGTTTATCTACTGGCGATGGTTGCGTACCAATCGAAATGACGATTTCTAGATCTAAGTTTAAACATCATGTATATTTTTAGAGAATTTTTAATAGTAATTGAAAAAATAGTCTCTTATAAGCCCGTAAATAGTATATATTCGAAAACTCACCACTGTAGTTCTTTTTGTTCAAAAGTTATATCGAGGTCAAAAATGGTCTAATATTTCGTGTAGTAATATCACGGTAACGTACACAGGCAAAAACCCCTTAAACTCGTCCTTTCGCCCTACCGTGCTCTAGATAAAGGAACTTCATTTGAGACACTAAGCTTATTATCAAATTTTTTTAACTTTCCGAAGTTTGACATCCAATGTGCTCTCAATATTTGAAAGATCAAGGCCGTTAATCAGTCAAATATTAAAAAAGTCTAGTTCAGAGAGGGAGTATAAGAATGAATAGCCTAGTGTGATAAATATCTTAAGGCCGATCTTGAAAGTAAGTTATTATTATTGAGCATTCATCATCATTATTGATATTCATTCTAATACGTAATTCATCAGTGCATTCGTAAAAATATTCAATATTTTTAATGCGATTTTTATCAAAACTTAAACGTAAATAATTTTAAAATTATAAACGAAGTATTTTGAATAATTTTATTTATAATTTGATACTCATATTTTGAATAATTTATGAATAATTCAGCCAAGTTCATCGACAACGCGGTTCACACCACTACGTTATTGGCAACATTAAAATGTTTGTATCCTTACCTCTGCTGCTTTAATTTTCCGAGGAAACGGGCAATTTAAACGGTATAGTTCATTATTTATAATAAATTAATGAATTAAAATTTAAAAAAATATTCATAAAATTGAGGAATGTAATAAAAATAAATGAAGACTATTGAATTAAAAATTAGTTTAAATATAATTAATGCACACTTGGTATGTATCTGTATAACAATTACAATATCAATATCGTGTAAACAAACGATCTTATAAAAAAAACAAGAATTTTCACAATATACACAATATACTAAATATTTTATTTACATTTTAAAAATCTATTCAAATAAAAAATGATATATAGAATGTGTAAACAAAACAATGGCTACAATCAAAAACAATATTCGATCAATGATCATTCATTCTGCGATCAATGAACGATAACCAATCATTTATGACTCATCGAAATGCCTTCTTTTTTTAATTATTGACGTTTGATATTTGAAATTGAAATTCTAGATTGTGAAATTCGATCACTAATTATATTACAATCAGTGATCAAATTTAAAAAAATCAAAAAAATTGTATCCAATCACTGATTGCTCAATGATCAAGGTCATATCCCTCACTCTTAAGGTTCGTTTAGACTACGACACTATACACCGTACACTCAGTGTATACACCGAGTGTCTATGTGTGCACACAGGTGTTTCTAATTGTGACATTTATTGCGACACTATAATTAGTGTCGAATCAGCGACTATGTAAACACCTTGTGTCCGAGTTTCCAAGTGTCTCTTCAGGTTTTCAAACAGTTTCGACATTTTTTCATACACTCCATACATTCCATATACATATTATATAGTAATAAATATAGCGTTTACGTCGTTGTTTAATTACAATACAAGCAGCAATAAGTTCTTTTGTGTGTGACAGCTCGAACACAAGTTCCTACATTTTTATACAGTTGTGTCTGGATAGTATCCAGACGCCAAAAATCTGTTTAAGTATGAATAGTAAAGAAATTTATGTTTGACATTTGTGCCGCAACTTATGTCGTAGTCTATATACGAAGCATTATATACTATGGCGGATAAAAGTTGTATATATTTCTAAAACTAACTGATGAGATATTAAATTCAAAATTTTCGAGCTTATTATCGGATTAAATTGTAAATTTGAATTATTTAATGATTCTACTTGCACCAACTAACACCTTTAAATTTTATTCCGAAATCGCTAAGAGATAAATCTAAATGTAACTGCCATAAAATTATTCGTTAGAAAAATACTAACACCTTTTGTTTCGACAAAAATCGACTATAAAAGTGGGAGTAACATCATACATAATTATCAAATGTATCGATTTTTTTTTAAAACATCTCGAATTAAGGTAGTTAGTATTTCTGCAGTAATGTTTAGATCCACCTCTTACCGTTTTCGAAATATAGCTCAGAGTTAAGAGTGTGGGTGGTTTTAATAGGTTCATTTACCAAATTGAATCTAAACTTTATTCCAACAGTACGCTCAAAAACGATACTATTCGAAAAAACACCACTTTTGTCCGTAATAGCAGAAATTCACAAACCGATCACTGGTGAATTGCATCTTTTGAATGCAAGGTATTTATTATAAATAAGATGAATGACAAAGCAATTGATAGAAGAGTTGCTGCTAGTGCTGGCTGGCTGGTAGATATTTATACTATTGATCAGTAGTAAAAGCAACATTTAATATAAAAATTCGTTACGCAGGAGCTGCGTCAACTTAACGAATTTTCTCAGAATAAATACATCACTTCTAAAAATAGATCTTAATTAACTTTTATCTTATTAATGTTTATGACGATTTGTGACCGCTAAAGTAGTTACAGACACATATATAAATAAATATGTTTTCGTATCTGATATACTTTTGGTATTTCAAGTTCGTTAATGAATAGAATCGATCAGAAATAAGGGGCGTTTAGGAAAAGAAGAAAACACAAAATATGGAAAATCCCTCTTAACGTTAAAAAATTCATTTAAATACATTAAAAATGTCAATTAGCATTAAAAAATGCATGGTAATGCATTTGTAATATTCATTATTATGGTTACTGTTATAAATTGCAAATATTTCTGTAAATATAAGAGTGACAAAAAATATGGCCAGATAATGAATTGTAGTAAAACTGATTTTCTACAACTTCACTCATTTTAAATTTTTTCATTTTAAGGGCCATCCATAAATTACGTAACGCTATTTTCTATCATTTTTAACAAGTCCCTCCACCCGCCCTTATGTAACACTAGATATCCATTTCGGAACTCCTCCCCCCTCCACCAACCCCATACAATAATGTAACAAAATGAAGTAGTAAGAAACATTTTTTGCGTGCAGTGTAAATTTGTGAATATAAGATTAGGCAACGCAATGGCATAATGATTTTGAATCATCACCAAAATGAAATAAATACTAATATTAGTTTTAGCTTCTTTATTTTTTGTATCGAAAATTTTGGATAACTTGAACGATTTTGAAATGAGAATTTAAAATAGAAAAAAAAATTTTCTACAAGTTAAAATTTATTTGTGTTTCGTGACATTTTTTTCGACCGCAGTACTCTACCCCCTATAACGAATCGTAAGAAAAAAGATACCATTTCCCTACTAAAAGTTTTTATTTTTCCCCCTCGTTCTAAGCCCCCCGTTTCCCCTTGTCCGATTTTGCCCGTTAACGAACTTAGCCTTTCAAATACAAAAAGCACGTCAGAAACCAAATTTCATTGCGATCAACCTAAAATTGTTACATTTGCTTCGAAAATTCGCTAATATTAAAAACAAATTAAATGCACAACAACGTATGATTTATAATATTTAAAAAAACGTTAAAAATGATTTACAGAGCTGTTACGGCATTTTGCTTCCAATTTGATGGATAAAGTTGCCAAATATTTAGGTTTCAAATATTTTTATCAATTCAAAAGCTTAACACAGCTTCTGAAAAATTATTGAAAAAATTGATTCGTATAAAAACTGCATAATTTTGATGGGGACACATGACAGCTATATTAAAATTCATTTAAGCCATAGAGGACCTATAAAGGACAGTTTTGTTTTGTATTTAATGGAAATTCTACATTCAAAAGTAAATCCAAGATTAACTCTTTTGTTTGACACAATTTTTTATCAAAAATTTAGTTTAAATAATAAAATAAAATGGCTTACTTTTTTTAACAAATATAGTCCATTCACGTAAAAATATTGTGCTTTCTAGATCAACAGTCAAATTTAGATCATTTTACAGATTAATGCCAAGTCTTCCACGTAATAAGACTATTCCAAGATAAAAATAAATATATTTAAATTGAAGTTATATTGTAATTTATTTTTGAAACAGTGAAACTTTTATATGAAACAATTTATGATATGTTTAAAAATTCCTCTAATAAAATTTCGTCAGGCTTTATTTAAACCATCCTATCTATACAAATAATTTGCTATGTTTATAATAAAGTTTCATTTAGTTGCTGTTACTTGTATCATGTGTTCTAGCGACTGTGACTTTCAATTTGCATATTCCAATTTGCAAATAGAAAACAAGATGACCTCCACTATTATAAGACGGATGGAGGTCAGTGATCATAGTATAAAAATTTTTAACGCAATCAAACTTTTAAGTGAATTGTTGTCATGGAAATGGACAAAGTAGGTAAACAAATATATGTTATAATGTATTATTACAAAATAACTAAACAATTAAATATGAATATAAAATTTGAAGCAAGTAAGGACTTAATATAGGAACCCTAACCTGGATGAAACCTAACCTGGCCATGTTGTCCTAACCAACTCACGAGTTTTAGGCCAAGCACACATGATACAACTGTTTTGCGACAAAGGTTGCAAACCCAGTTGAGCTTAAAATTGTTTTTTGACATTAGTATCGTGGTGTGAATCCGCACACGAGCTGATCGAAATGAGATTAGTTTGCAATCAGTTTCAAATCGGTTGTACGCAATTGTTTTCCGTGGTCGCAGTTGCATTTCGGTTTTACGTTGCAGTGTTCAAAATATAAAAAAAAAAGAATATATACAGTTTAAATTCGATAGTTTTCTCCTTCAGACGCACATTCCCTCATATTTGTGCCCCTCTTCTCTATCAAAGGGCTAACCTTGCTTGCCAATTCCAGGTAAGATTATTTTGACATTCTTTAAAAAGCTATAAACTTTCAATCTGTCTTTTGCTGCTTCGGACAGCCTAGAGTTGTTTACATTTCCCCATACGTAGGAATGTATCCAATGCTCCCTCTGCCTGCGGTATAGATAATAGTCAATGATGCCTTCCTCATCTGCTTTCGACATATAACAAAAATCAACTTCATTGCTCGAATAGATAACACTAACTTATTCACAACCAGTCTTGCCCGTGTGCGGACAGAAGTTTCATTCTGGTTGTAGAGTGAAACTGGTTTGTAACCTTTGTCTCAAAACGGTATCATCGTCTGCGCTTGGCCTTAAATCAGTAGAAGAAAATCATCTACCAAATAACTTATACCTAAGAAAACTTGAATTATTAAAACTTAAATAATATGACAAAATTAAAGAGATCGAGTCGGAAAGAACTTTCGGAATTTATTACAAATAATGAATTATTCAAATATACTTCAGTCTGTATGTAGGAACATTTCTGATAGAAAGTTAATATGGAATTAGAGGGCTTTGTTTTCTTTTGATTTTTCTTAAAGGTCCACCCCTCTAAACGTATAAATCCCACTTTTGAACTTCTAATGAGGTATAGAAAATCTTTTGAAGAAAAAAGAGATGAACTTGATTTTTCTAAAATATCTTATATTTACTAATTTTATATATTGCAGGGCAAACTCCGTGGCATCAACGTAAGAAATAACTTTATAGTGCAAATAATTTTTGAAGACGTTGAAATTTTTTTAACACAATATTTTCAGCGATGACAATATTTATTTCAGCCAGGGATAGGTTAATATTTAAAATGGTTTCATTAGACGGTGGTGTCCAAATCTACAATGGTTATTTATAATTTTAGCACATTTTTAAAAGTGAGCGATGGCCACACCCTACATTATGTGCCGCTACCGTTAAGTTGACAACACCAAAAATTGGGTACCCCAAGCAATGTGTTCCACATTTTCAGATATTAAGGCAAATGCTAAAGTCCTGACCAACTGTGAAGAATATCAGCAACAGACTTCAAGTTAGAAACCTACTACACTAACTGATAATGAATGTACTGTCTGCATTAGCTAAACGCATGGAAGCGTACCATCAAGTGACTCTTGTATTTGGAATACTTCGGCAATTAAAATCTGTTACAGCAGAAATGATTTTGAGAAGAACTCCAATTATGGTCGGTGCTTACCCAAACGATTTGGAAGAAAGTCTAGGCGACGAACTAATACAATTCGGTGAGCTGCTCAAAACAGATATGGTTACTTCTATTGACAGCAAAACTTTTAATCGAAAATTCATTTCAACAAAAATGAGTTCAGGAACACGATGGGGCAAGAACGTTCAAATGGTATCACCTATTAAACATACAATATGATTTGCTTAAAGACATTGATTTGACTATTAATTGCTGTTTTATTTTACCATTTGCTACAGGATGAATTACATAAATTTCAAGTATCAACAAAATTTGATCGCTAAATACATCGCATTTTAAACGTATTTTGAAAAGAAGTTAACCATTTCCATTTTAAATATATTCACAAAGGCACTTTACCCATCCCTGATTTCAGCGACATAATTTAGGTATTTCTAATGGCAAGAGAGAGAACACGATATCTTAGAAAGAGAGAAAATATAACTTTTTAAATAGTAGTTGTATTAGTGCAGTAAATCTGACAACGCTGTCATACACTGCTAATCTGTGCGCACGATATAGTAGTCAGCACATGGTCAGCGTATTGTAATTGTAAAAGCAACGTAATTAAATTACATCTTATTTAGGCTCGAAGTATCCCTAATTTATTTCTTTACATATATCCAGTTTTGTTTGCAAGATTACTTTCTATAGCAAAAACGCGAAATAAAAATGTTCAAAAATGTTTCCTAAACAGTCAGGGTTTCTATCCTTTATGTGTTCAATATTGACAACTTTGACCATTTATTGCAGCTGACAGAGACGGTTAATACTTCAACAATTTTTTTTACAACTTTATATCGTTGAAAACTACATCTTTGCAAAATTTAGAGAAAAACTACTTCTACCCGCATGTCGTTAGAAATACCTTAAAAATACATGATCAATAAAATTTTACATTTTCAGTAAATAAAAATTTCAAAATTTACCTTTAATGTTTCCTTCCATTAAATTGAATACAAAATGTCACATAATTGACATTACATTATTAAAATTATCCAATAATTTCAAAATCATCATCAGAATTACTAAAATCATGGTGTTCAATTAAAAATTGTTCAGTATTTAATAAATTTGTTGTTCCTGTACTACTACTACTTGTCCCCGTCGATAAAATTGTTGATGTATCATCAAAATGAAACCATTGTTTTGGTTTTGTTTCAGATAATTCAAATAATGGTTGTTTATCAGAAACAATTAATTCATTCTGTATTCGAGTACATAATGAATCAAACTCGAATTCAGTTGAACAAAAGAATGCAATTGCTATTGATGGATCTATAGATAAAATTGGTATACGATTCGCATATTTACAATGATATGTTAAATCATTCAAACATTGTTCATCAGTTAATTTATGTTCAACTAATGCATATTTTTGTGTTGTATGTGGATCCAGATAGATGACATCATCACCAACATAACCAATAAAATATAATGCTAAGTTTGGTTTACCACCGATCACACCTAATGATTGTTCAAATTCAAAACATTGTTTTAAACTATCAATATAGATTTTATTGATTTCTGATAAACCCAAACGTAATGGTATTATTAATAATAATGGTTTCCATTCAGTATTTGTTGTTGTTTCATTGTTTGGCGTTGTTTTATTTCTTGTTGTTGTTTTAACACATAATTCTTCTACAAAATTAAATTGCAATTATTTATACTTGTAATAGAACTTATAGAAAGGGTGAATTCTGAACATGGAAAATCAAAATAATACAAATTTGGTCTATATAATGTAGTACAGTTAATGGAGAAGCTCATTAATCTTGTCCGCATTGCATTCAATTACAGGAGTTATTATTATTTTTAAATTAGGTTCAGTATCACGTATTGAATGTAAATGAACAAAATCCTTACAAATTTCGACCCCGGAAGTGCCGCCATTTTGAAAAAAACTGTATCGGCCTATATCTCCATTACCGCGCACTTTAGGCCAAAAATGGTAATAACCTTTCCTGTAGATAATTCTATATTTTTTGTTCATTAATTTTTTTTGTATCACTGAACGTTTACGACTTATACGACTATTATATATATAATTGTTTAGAATGAAAATTATTTATTGTTAATTATGTCACTATCATGCATATTATCTTAACATATTTACTGAATTTTCATCATTATACTATGCATACCTTGTTTTTATTAACCTTGCACACGGTAGTGCAACATTAAACGCGTTATAACTTTAAAAATATTAATTTTAGAAAAAAAGTTTTAAATAAAAGTTGTAGGTAATTTGTAGATTTAAAAGTTAAATTATTAGCATTTTATTGTTTAAACAATTATTAGAAGAGATATCGGTCAAAAAGTCAATAAATTCTTAACATATTTACTGAATTTTCATCATTATACTATGCATACCTTGTTTTTATTAACCTTGCACACGGTAGTGCAACATTAAACGCGTTATAACTTTAAAAATATTAATTTTAGAAAAAAAGTTTTAAATAAAAGTTGTAGGTAATTTGTAGATTTAAAAGTTAAATTATTAGCATTTTATTGTTTAAACAATTATTAGAAGAGATATCGGTCAAAAAGTCAATAAATAAATAGCAATAGTCGTATAAGTCGTAAACGGTAAGTGATACAAAAAAATTAGTATTAAAAAAAAATAAGAAAACCAATTATCTACAAGAAAGGTTATTACGATTTTTGGACTAAAGTGCACTGTAATGAAGATATTGGCCTATATCTACAGTTTTAACTCGAAGTTTTAAAATAATCGATGTATCGTTTGCATCCGTAATCAAGACTCGTGCCAAAGTCAAAATGAATTGGCACGATAATTGGAAGTGACTCAACAAGCAATTTCAAAGCGCCTCAAAGACATTGGAATGAATTTCTGAACAAAACAATGGAAGCAGAGTTGTATTATACCTGATAACAATAAAAATAATGCCCAAAAATAATACTTACTAATATCTTCAATAATAATTGTATTATCTAAGGCAACATGAATTTCAATACAGCTCCAATCATCATACTTGACTAATTTTCTAAAAGAAAACAAAACAAAAATTAAATTAAACGTACAAGTAAAAGGAAATTAAAAAAGTATACAAATCAACTTACTTAAGAACTTGTGCAACAGTATTTGGTCCAAACCATTGTCCAATATCTTTCCCCTCCGATTTACCCATTTGTGCAATTTGATGTATTGAGTATGGTGATTGACGTCGATCTTCAAATTTACTTAAAATTTGTAAATAAGTGGCATCTCGTGTTTCAGGTGTCCAAAACCAGTTTTTACTTAAATGTAATGTAATTAAGGCTTGTGCTAAAACCATTTGTCCACAACGTAACATACAACCCCATCCTTTATCTGAAGTTAGACCATCACAACCACCGATTGGTACAAAACCTTTACGATATGTAAACCATAATTTTGATAATATATCTCTTCTAATTATTTCTAATTCTGTAAATCAATTTTATTCATCCATTTACATACCCAATAGCAATATTATCATTTCTTGGGTGACAATAATGAATTGTATTTTAAATTAATAAATTTTATTTAAGACAAAATTAATTGTAACTATATCAGATTTATTATTTTAATTTAGAAAACATAAATTGCATTTTAAAGTGAATAAGTGGTTTAGATGATTTTGCTAATACACAGCGAGATAACGAGATAACGAGTTATTTGGTTGTTCAAATAGTCGCGCGTTCACGACAAGTACTGCTATTAAGCTTGTATTGTGAATGTAGTGCGCAAACTAATAGTTGCTTTTCTTATGTTTAACATGTGTTTAACTTTCGCTATCTGTAAAAACCAAACGAACTATCAAAAGTAGGTATTCTTTATTTTTGTTTTGTCGGGTTCAAACAGAATCAGCCATGAAAACTTCGTCACTCAAGAAATACGATAATCCCCAATAAAATGAATATATGTATTGATTGAAATACCTTGTGATGCGTTATATTTCTTGCCTAATATCCATACAGGTTCACTTGTTTGTGGTATATCATCGGGTTCAAAGTTAACACTTTCATGTGTTAAATATGCTTCAAACATACAATCCATTGTCTCCTTCTATATTTGATAATAATTTATTTAATTATAAATAAATTGATTTTAAATTCGATACATTAAAATATAAAACAATCGGTAACACTAATAAAAATTATAACGCAATAATAATATTCAAATATATTATTATTGTAAAAATTATTTACAAGGCCATTGAATAATAATAAATATATTTGATAATATTTGATTCCATATATTTAATATTTTTTATTAAAATATATTTTATTAATTTAATAATAATATTATCGTATACTTTAATGACAGATATCAGCTGTGAATCGTTTCAATTAATATTGTCAACCATGAAGAATAGATATATTAGGAGATTGAACGACATAGGCAATTCGTCTGTTTTTGTGTCCTCAAAAACGTGTAGAGATCATAGTTATTATTTTCGTCACTAGCGGCAGTGCGAATCTGCCCGTACGGAATTATTATTATTATTACATATTAAAATCAACGGTTATCATATCTTACAAATAAAAATTGTAAGTATAAAAATTGTTTAATTTTATAAATGTGAAAAAATGGGACGATGTTGTACAGGGAAAGCATAGATATACTGCTATATATCTATGAGTGAAAGGTTGTTTAAGGTTAGGAATGCGTGTCTGCATTTACGAAAGGAATATGGTCTGTAATTACCGGTTTTGTGATCTTCTTTCTTTATCTAATATATGTCAGTTATTGTAAACATATATTGTATATTATTATTATTAATTGCAAAATTATCACTATGATTCTTCATCTTTTAATTTATTGCAGATTATTAAGAATTCTCTATTATTAATATTTATTTAATTATTACTTGATAATCGAAAACAATTTTTTATTATCTATAAAACTAAGACTTCTTATTAACTGAATGAAAGTGATTTCTTGGCGCCTACATTTAAACATTTAAATTCCGTACGGCACTGAGACCAGTGACCCCTACTGATAAAAGATAGTTACACCAATTCTTGACCGTTTTTTTAACATTACGTTCGCTCTCCTAATATATCTATTCTTCATGTTGTCAACAAAAGAATACAATAATAATGTCATTGTATGTACAGGTTGACACTCATTGACTCATATCAATGTGTTATGTAAATGTAAATTGTAAATGTATGCAATTCTTTAGTGACTTTAATTAATTTATTTTACCAACTACTTACATACACATTCGAATCAACAACTCTTTTCAAACAAACGATTCAATTCAATCAAATGGGGCAACCTTTGTATTACTTTTTATATCATACTCATTATTCATTCAATAGAGAGCAGCACTACTGGCGATACGTTTATAATGGGTGTGTTCAGAAGTCCTTATAGTCGGGGAAACCAAACGGTTTTTCAGGATGATGAGCATCAAGATGGTACTTTATAAGTAGTTTCGTTTTCACAAAACGCCCAACTTTTTTAATTATAAAATTTTGGAAAACGGCATCGAAATTTTTTGGAAGCCGTTGAACATTGAGGGTGGGAGACTCGGAGTCCAATCCATTGAATTTGTAGGACGAAAGTTTTTCCTCGTTCTTCACTTGATTATCTTACAATTAAACTTAAAAATAACTTGATGCTCGTAAAATTTGGATGAACGGTCAAATCGACATATTCAACGGCTTCCAGAAAATTTCGATAGTTTTCCAAAATTTTGTCAAAACGAAGCTACTTACAAAGTAGCAGCTTGATGCTCATCATCCTGAAAAAACCCTTTGGTCTCCCGGACCATTATTAAACTAAGCAGTCAATGGGGTGTTTGGGCGAACAAAGTACTTTGTAAACTAATAGCGTTTTGAAGCACGAGAGAACATGCTCGCTACTCTATAATGACACAAGGCAAACCGAGCGTTGTAAGTACACTCTCGCGCTGGCTATATCTTGCCTTGCGTGTACAGCCGGCATTATTACACTTCACGTTAGAGATATGTACGGAAATTTATCTGTTTTCAGTGTTGGAAATGGGATGATAAATTTTGGGAGGATAATTGTTATTTATTTTGTTGATTCCAAAGGTTTATCTACTTGAATAAAAATAATAAACATATTAATCAATTTAAATTTATTTATTTACATTACAGCCAATAATAAAATGTTGTTCTTATTTATTCACATTTTATATATTTAAATATTTATAATGGCATTATTTTATTCTTATTTAATTCAATAGGTACTATAATTAATTCCTCCCACTAAATTTATTACAATACACTTCAATTAATTATTTAAAAAATTATAATAAACCAAAAAAAAAAACATATTAAATGATCAATAATCCCACCATTAATTGCTAGCTATTATTCTAAAAAAATATTTATATATTACAAACGTACAAAGACATTCACACATCGATTTTTTTGTTGTCCTTAATTCCATCACATACATACATACAAGACAGCCACTCATATATCCATTTTTGTTGTCCTTAATTCTTTGAAGGGATTTGAGACACTATTAAATTTTCCTTAATTTGTTTATGAATGTGTAAAAAAATGCTTTTCGCTTCTTGAATCCATTGATCTTTTTTTCTTTAATACAATCAATTTTTTATACATAAAAACATACAATTAATTATTATATTAATATGATTTTGTCTTCCAAGTGTAATTCGGTACACGCACTAGTGAGATCTAATTAGAACATCACATTTCACATCAGTCATTTGTCAGACAGGCGAGGCGACGTATCCATTCACATCGTAATTAATAATATTCTAATTTAAATGCCGACAGTATATATTTTTCTATGTTCAAAGACATGTTATTTTGGTCCAAAATGTTCTAATTCAGTTTTTTACTAGCAGGAATCGTCGCAGCTTCGCCGCGAATTGTAAAATTGTAAAATCCTTGAATTACTCTCAAAAATATAAGCTTAAGAAAAAGTTTTTATTTCGAAATCACAGACAGACTGTTATTTGAATAAGCATAAACGCATATCGGCATTTCATATCCCATAAATAGATAAAACGTATATCAAATCAAGTCACGTCAGGTTTATCATAACAATTAAAGTTTTTTTTATAAAATTGTACTCACAACAAAATTCAAAATAAAATGTATTATTTTTTGTCGTAAATATTGTTGGTTTTTAGTGTATAACCTAGGGGTGCAAACATCGTAACGAAAAACATCGATGGTTCGATGTATCGATTTAAAAAAAACATCGATGACAAAAACATCGGCCCTTCAAACATCGAGGTATCGAAACATCGATGTTTTTTCTAAATTTTTTAAAATAAGTTTAAAAGGAGAGCTAAACACGCAATAGCACAATTTTGGTAGTACAAAGTGCATGATGCAGTGTTTACACATTAACAAGGCTGTCAAAATAAAATAAATCACGATACATATAATTTCAAAGATTTATTTAGTATTTACTTAGGTGAAACATTGGAATAGAAATCAAAGAGAAATAGAACCACTATTTATTTCGTGGCATATTAACAATAATATGTATGACACGATGTAAGAAATAAATAGTAAACTTTTTAAGTATCAACAAACAAACAACAGGTTAAAATACAAGAGCTTTGATTTTGAAAAGAAAAACTTAGTAAAAAATGAATACAGGTGGGTGAGCGATCTGATCAACTCTTTGGTACGTCCTTTTCATTCATTCTAGTGAAAATTTCAGGCAGCGCCGTTAAGCCATCTGGACTGTTAATGAATTTGCGAACTACCTAGCATACTCTGTATTGAAAATTGCGTATTTAGTTCGTAGAATTTGTAATAATAGGCTCTGAATGTACAAATTGACCGGTTCCGCATCGCCCAAAAACTTCGTTGTCAAACATCGCTAGTAATGACATCGATGTTTTTAGGCGAAAGTATCGATGTATCGTTTGCATCTCTAGTATAACCTCATTAGCAGCTTCATAAAAAACTAATAGTTTGCTAACTATAGTGCGCTCTCTTATACCAGCCACCTTAATAATAATAATTAATTGTAATAAAAGAATATTGCATACATTTGTTTTATGTGATGTTTGTTTTATATTTGATGTTTATCATATTTTATTTAATTATATATATATATATATATATATATATATATATATATATATATATATATATATATATATATATATATATATATATATATATATATATATATATATATATATATATATATATATATATATATATATATATATATATATATAATTATTAATCAATTTTATACAAATGCTTATTTATTATATAAATGAGAATGTTTTTTTTAAAAATTAATTAATTAACCTACACATAATCAATTTTAATTACATTACAATGAGCACCATGTTAATTTTATCTACAACTGTCTTACAACAACTTCTTTAAAAATATATATATTTATTATATAATTTACATAATTATTTATAAAAAAAGATATTCTGACGTTAAATACGATACGTAAACTTTATCAAAAGATTCAAAAATTCATTACCATACGAATCAAACTACGGTTTTTCATTTCAATAATCATCAACAAAATAATAAATCTGTTTTCGAAAAATGATACTGTTGTTTCCTTCTTTTTAAACAATGCACCTACAGTACCAGACGCAGATCTAGAGTTAATGTTTGGGAGGAGGGCGGGGGATAGAATAAGTAAAAAATCGTATTTTCTTAACACTTGTAATAAATTATCCATTAAAACGGGTAGTATGAATGCACACATTGTTTCTTACTTGATAAAATTTTAATACCGAGGTCGAACCGAGAACGAACCATGATCGGCATTATAGTGTGGTTCTACCCTAAATCTGAATTAATACAAGTCTCAGTTCATTTGTATGCGAATTGTTGTTTACTTATGTTTAAACATTTTTGTGATCCATCATTTCGATTGTTTGTTTGATCTTATTTTAAATATTTATTACAAAATAGAACGAAGCCGGTCTGTTTTGATATATGGTGCACGTGTTCAGTGCATGTATTTGTTGACAACGATAGACTCTCTAGCTTGAGTGCATTATAAATATTTCTTCAAGGAAGCTTTTTTGGTAAAAATGACTTGATAAAAGTTATTTTGTTCGAAGGGAGAAATCTTATGGCAATCATGATGTTCACCTTAAGCATGGCCTTTAAGGTAATTTAAAGATCAACTTGCGTTTTTCAAATTACAAACCCCGAATTACAGTACATCATTAAAATTATTAAATCATTTAAATTGAAGACAAATCAAATTTGTACTAATATTCCCAAAATCACATAGCTAAAAATGCATAGATTCTATAAAGTTTGTGTACTTTGAGACATGCTGTATATTTATATATCAAATAAATATAAATATAAACATCTTATCTGGAAATAAGATCATAGCGATTCGATTAACGAATTTGTTATTTTTGAGCACAAAATGCTTATTAATTAATTTAATAAATAATAAATTATTGAAAGTTAAATCTATAAACCGTTCACGGAGAGAACAATTATAAATTAATAATTTCATATCAGATATTATTATTAAATTTATGGGCCTGACTACAATAAAATCAACCTACAGAGTCCATCCATATAAACAGATGAAACGCATGATCGGAGCACATGGCCGTGATTGGGGCACAATTATGGCCATAGGCTTTGTTATTGTTATATTTGTCCTTGTTATTATTTTTATAGTTTTCTTTCATTATTATTTATGAATAAAACATGAAGTTTTGGCATATGTTCATGTGCTCAGTAAATGTATTTGTTATTGTCGATGAACTTTATAAATTGAGTTTAATAAAGGTCCTTTTATTTGACATGCTCGTGCGAATAACACAAACGTTCCGGTAGGGATTGAATCTATTTGAACGAACAACAAATTTATAAAGTGCGTGGTCTATTATCTTTCAGTAAACGGGATGTAGAATTAATTCAAATATACAAAGATTGCTTTTCAAAATATATATATATTCAATAAATATCATTTTTAAATACACAATTGACTCTCAATAATTCGACCACAAACAAGTTGAAACAAAGGAACGAAATAATTTAAATAATTTTTAACGAATATTCATAATCCCCTTTTCTTTCTATTCTAGATTTTAAAAAAAATGCTTTGATGTTTTGAATAATTGCAATGAATTACAAAGAGTCTACTGTTGTAAATATTAAGTAATTGTTGTTAATTGATGTAAATAAAATGTGTATTGTTTGATGAATTTAATTCAAACTATAAACAAATTTTAAAAAAAAGGAAAACAAATATAAACAAATAAAAAAATAATAATAACTAAATTTAAAATGCAATAACAATTTTTAATTGATTTGGATTTGAAATCCATTCACAATTTATAAATGATTTTATTTAAAATATAATAATGAATGATATATACTGGGTATCCAGAAAGTACCGCAGGGGATTGATAGGGTAGATAGAAAATAAAATTCTGAGACGAAAAGTCCTCTACCATTTTTTAACCTGAGTCATCAGCGAATAAATAATAATAACTGACTCCCGGCTTACCGCTATTGCGCGCCTTTGATTTGTTACTTATTTTAATGAATAACTAATTACCTACCCGTCAGGTTAAAAAATGGTAGAGGACTTTTCGTCTTAGAATTTTATTCTCTATCAACCCTATCAATCACCTGCGGTACTTTCTGGACACCTGGTATATCTAAACAAATTAATTAAATATTAATTAAAATTAATTAATCAAATTATAATATTTATAAATATTTACATATATTTAATTTATTTATTATTATTAATAATAATAATAATTAAATAATATCTCAATAATAATTATTAATAATAATAATTAATAATTACAACATTATATAATATTAATAATAAATTATTTTAAAAAGACTGTTTTATAAAACAAATATACATTGGTCGTGTTCAGAACTAATAAGTCCTTAATAAACTAAATTAAGTCAGTTAGTCTACAAAAAATTTAAAAAGTTCATCGTGCTACCCGGACAGGACACACTTATTAACTTATCAGCTGTATTGCCAAATTAGTATCGAGTATAAATAAATATTTTGTATTCGTTATATTCAACTTGAATATAAAAATTAAAGATACGACAATTTCAAGAATAAATCACCAGGATTTTCTTCAAGGCTTTATTAAATCCATTAAATTTATGGGAAAATCTCCCAATCTGATAGCACTTACTAAACAAAACGTTGTCATAACCTAAATTGCTTGGTATCTGTCAAGTGTCCTGGCAATAAACTAAGTTAGATATACTTACTAATTTACTTAGTTTACTAAAGACTTAGTTGTTCTGAACATGACCATTCATCGAATGTATATAATTTATAATTTGTTTTATATAAATTAATTTATATCAATATTATATATATAAATTAATTATAATTAATTAAGACGATGATGATTTTGATGATGTTATAAAGATATTGTAGAATACATTTTATGAATATCAGTTTGATAATATTCTTGGATATTTTTACGTTTTAATTTAAATGCTGCTGTTAATAATCCCATATCTGGTGTCCATATTTCTGTACATAATTTTACTGCTGCAGGCACTTCAAATTTCTCTAATTTACCTATAACAAAAATTCAATTCAAATATTAATGTTTTGAACAAATCAATTAATGTTTATAACACTAAAGAAGCTCGATTATATGAACTTCGTTCGGATTTAAAATGTAATCTTAGAAAATCCTGATCATTCTTCGATCCCTGGATCCATCAATCCTGGGAGCAATCCCAGCGGAGAAGCTGTGGGGGGGCACTTTCTGTACGGCACCTGGCCTCAACAGAATCCTATAGCTCCATCTGCTTAAAATAGCACCTCTTACCCGGAGACGTATCGCCTTCGGGTGACACGTTGTTCTCAAGGAGGGCACAGACGACCCCTTGGTCTAAGTGCTAGGGACCCATTTGCGGTACCCCTCTTACTTATTATTATTATTATCCAAGCGAACAAGTATACGAGGTACATTCAAGTAAAAAAAGTATAGTATACAATCTCAGTCTATTCATATAATTGATGTGCGTTCTGATCTAAAACTTTTGTAACACAATTACTACAAGACAACTACCTTCACCTTCGTACAAGATTTTTAATAAAGTAAAACAAATAAAATAGAATATAAAACTTACATTTTTTAGCATATTCTCCTAATTCTTTAACAATAGCCACTTCAATTTGTTTATTTGAACATAACATTTCAAATAGTTGTGAATGTGGTTCACATGATGAATCACGTGCTATGGAATTTGTTGTATTCACATTATTCTGTTGATACTGTTGTGTTAATTTACATACATCTAACTTTAGTTTATTTACTGCAAAATCTTCTAATTGTTTTTGATTTGGTACAATAAATGCAATTGTAAATTGTTTGGATGAATCACCATACACACAGATATTATCAATTAATGGATGTGTTTTTAATTCAGCTTCAACTTTACCTAAAGATACATATTCACCAGCTTGTAATTTCACCAAGTCTTTCTTACGATCGATAATTTTCACAACACCGTCCGGATGGATTTCACCAATATCACCAGTCTTAAACCAACGTCTATCATTCTCTTCAAAGTACTCTTCTAATGTTTTATCGTCTAATTTAAAGTAACCTAATGTTATGTTTTCACCACCGATAATCAGTTCACCACGTGGATATGGTTTATCCGTTACGCGGTAATTACCTTCATCCCAATTAATTAATCTAATATCAGTCATTGTTGTTGGACCACCAACACGTCCATATGATAAATCGTAATAATCGAAGACCGTTGCCATTGATGTTGTTTCTGTAAGACCATATCCTTGGATAACATTATTACATAGACACACTTTAGTTTGTTGATGTGTATCGGGTGATAGTGGTGCTCCACCAACTAATATTAATCGTATTCGACCACCTAATAATTGTTTGATTTTTTTAAATATTATTTGATCTAAGAATGGTGTTGTCATTCCATTATCTAACCAATATAATTTGTAATCGTATGCAAATTTAAATAAAATTTTTGTGGCAATTGAACTTTTGTTGATTTTATCTTGAATACCTGTAAATAAATAGGAAAAATATAATTTTCAAGTGAAAATAGCTCCTAATTGAGTTAATTACTTAAATACAACACAAGAAAGCTATATTAAAACACAACAAAATAGCTTATTGTAGCACGTATTCAATTTGTTTTCATTTGACACCCTACATAATGCCCTTGAAATTTATTTTCCATAACCCAATTTACCCCTACAATCGAAATTAGTTTACTTCACGTATATAATTGGGCCATCACACTATAGACTAAGAGCTGGCTACATAAAAGTGAATTGATCAAATATAGTCGTGATTTTTTCTTATAAGTTTCCCATGATATATAAGGCAAGAGCCGCATTTTACAAAAGTCTCATTGGAGGCGGAGAGTGTGAGTGGGGGTCACTCGTATAGAGTTAACATTCGGAAAAAATGAAAAAAAAATTAATTAAAAAAAGACAGAAGATTAAATGATTTTAATTATTCAAAACTGACTTTATGTTCGTTGGTTTATTTACTATTTTTGAAATATCTGTCGAAGTTTTCCGATAATCTACGTATCTTCCTGAATTGACTGCGGTTGCTTGCCTTCTAAGTAAGCAAATACTAGCTTTTGATTGGACAACGCGACCTACAGTTATGGAGTTATACCTTTATGATCAAAAATTGTATTTTTGGAATCTAAAGAACTCAAAACGTAAAAATCAAATTTATAGTTTAATTTAAAAAAAAAAATTCCTTACCTTTTGATACACGGTCTAAAATTAATGGCACCGCTGTCATACATGTTGGTTTCAATACTGTAGCATCACCTTTTGTACCTTTTTTAATTTTGGATGCAGTGTCAATCATGGTCAACGCGGATGAATATCCAATTTGTATACCAGTTAATAGACACACATGTTCAGCTAATAATTCAAAAACATGGGCTAATGGTAAGAATCCAATTAGAATATCATCTGGATAAATATCCACATAATCACAAAAACCTTTCAATGTTGCTATTAAATTACGATGTGTGATCATAACACCTTTTGGTGTTCCCGTCGAACCGGATGTATACATAATAATAGCTAAGTCGTTTGTGTTTGGGGTCGAATCTGCTGTAGCTATATCATTATATTTTGAACCTTTTGTTATAATATCACTAAATTTATGAACATTTAATTGTTTATTGTTATTTGTTGAAAATAATTGTTCTAAATTCGGTTCTTTTAATTGATCTTCCATATAAATAATTGTCTTTAAATATTTACATTCTTTATAAATAACTTTGATTTTATTTAACAGATCATACGATGTTATTACAACTTCTACTTCAGTTTCATTTAAAGCATGAATAATACCATCATCTCCGAGTGTTGCATAAATTGTGCATAGCGGTATATTTCGTTTAAATAATCCTTGTGCAGCAATCATCCATTCAGCACGTGTTTCAGCAAAAATAGCAATACCTGAGGATCAAATGAAATTTGTTAACTTTATTTATTAAAGCATATTTCAAAATATTTGAAACAAAATTAAATTCCACTTGCAGAAAGATATACTGTCCTAGGGGTCGGTTTTGCACGACATTATGCCGTCGTTGCCACGTTTCTAACCGGAGGGTACAACGATTTAGTACGATTGGTAGTATCCTATTCCATTTAGCACGTTGTAGAAAGCGGTGATCGTAGAATCAAGTATACAGACCATTCAACAGGATGTGGGACATTCATTAAATTATAATTTTGGTCATAGAACCATTTTGTAATACGAATTAGGTATGATTTTGTTTCGATTACTGTCCAACTTGTATTATTCGGTGAACTAAAGTTAATACCTTTTTTCGATGGACATCCAATATCATGCAGACCATAACCAAATTGAGTAGCTAAATTATTGACTTCATTATAAGTTTTCCATTTATAGTCACCCATATTATATTTTTTAAATACACGTCCATTTGGTTGTATTTCATCTTCTTCATTTAATATATCACGTGTACCCAAACATTTCTTTTTACCATACTTTTGTACAATCATATTGAACATTTTATCCATTGTATCAATTTTATTTTGTACTAAATTTACATGTACATCGTGTGGACTCATTACTGACCGGTATGTTATACTTGTTGTATCATTTGTTATTGGTATTGCCTACAAAACATATCAAAAATGAATAGTTTCAGAGTTCATGAAAAGTTTGGGTCCGTCATCAAACACAACAAAACTATTCAGTTTTAAAAAAAAAATTAATAATGAATTTAGTATATTACGGTATTTTCACACACACGGGCAACATTAGAACCAACATCGGCGCCGAATACAATATAATCAAATGACTTCGGCTCCGGCTTTGCAGGTGTGTATGAAAAGACGATTTTTCTTTTTGATATAAATAATAAACTTAGTGTTGGATATACAATATAATATGATATAATTTACATAGTCCAGGAGGAATTGGCGTATGACTTCAAAAACTCTTAGGCCAAAAATTTTTCACAAAATTACATTCAGTATGGTACCGATTATAAATATGGTCATAGAGCATTTTGGTACCATTTTGTGTTAAAACAATTATTTAAACAATTGCTTTTTTTAACGAGACAAATGTTTCTCGTATTCTTTGACTTAATCCGACCATCAAGTGTTTTATGACTTCGATAATCAAATATTTCCATAGATAATTTTAGTGCCACAAAATCGTTATTTTTCGTATTTTAAAACTTCAATCTTAAAACATATTGAAAAATCCCATTTAAAAAAAAACCGATCCCGATGTCCCGTACAAAAGAAAACGTTTTTTTTCAATAGGCTAGTTGAGACTTTTTGAAATATGCTAATAAATTGTCAAAAATTGAATATGCATTTTATAAAGGCTCGTTTAAAAGCTCAAAAAAATCTATTTTATGTTTTTAAGAACTCCCGAAAACGATGACCAACTATGATGGAAGTCGTAATGTCACTATCATAATAAACAACAAATGTTATCGTCGTTTTCTTATTGTCTATGGTTATGATATGCAAAACAACGATGACATTTTATGTTTGCTATAATAGTGATGTCACAACTTGAAACAATGACCGGACAGCGTTTTTAACTAATGATTTGAATGACGCATAAACAACATTATTTTTAAATTAATATTATATTTTTTAAAACCGACATATTTCGATTCCTTAGAGAAAAAATTATATTAATAAATAATTTTTAAAATGAAATTTACTGCCAACTTGCCTATTGTTTAATTTAATAATTGCGTTTTAAACAATATGATAATATATGCCACAAAAGTAGCGCTTCATTTTGAAAAGTTTATAGTTGATTTGTGCCTTATTTATTCGGTTTTTGGGAAAATGTTTCGAAAAAAAATTGTTTGTATATTTATAATGCTTAATTTTTATATGAAGCATTTTTTCGAAAACCGAATGAATAAGGCATAAAATTTTGAAAAAACATCGCTACTTTTGTGGTCATGTATGCTATGACAAAATGGATATAATCAGATCTACACGGTGGCATGTTATTTTGTTAAGAGGGTTGACATCCTATGGTAATCATGATTTTCACCTTGACCTTTACATTCAAGGTTATGTAAAAGCAAACTTGGGTTTTTTTAAATGGGATTTTTTATTTTTTTTACAGAATAGAATAACTGAGGAAAAAATAACATAAAAACTGAGTAATACAGTCTATCTTGGTTAATAATTAACCATTTTATAAACGTTTATAAAAAATATGGCTTTCCATTTGAAAAACACAAGTTGACCTTGACAATCAAATAACCCCAAATAACCTTGACAATCAAGGTCAATGTGAATATCAAGATCATCATAAGATTAGATTGTAGCGGCTGTCCTGGACGGGACACACTTCGACCATAAGATCCATTGTGATGCCTAAGGATGTGAGTGGAGTGGAAGGAATTTTTGTGTGTAGGCTAGGAATTGGTAAGTTGTGCGGCTGTAGCCGACTCTGATAGGAACTATGTCGATATTCATCTAGAATTCGTGAAGGAAACTGCAGAAAACCTTCTGAAGCATAGCCGGTTACTTCGTTCTTGTCCATACGCCGACAGTTTAGTCAATTAACCGCCCCTTTTTTTTTTAATAATTGACAAACTGCCGATGTCGGGATTCGAACCCATAATTTCCCAGTCTCAAGTAGAGCGCCTTGACAAGCGTGGCTACTTGGCCGGTTTATCATAAGATGGTCCTCTTTCGAACAAAACAACTTTGGGTTAATTTTTCAAAAAAACGCTTGCTTAAAGAAATATTCAGCTGCATTGTTTAAAATGAAGATACCCTCTATACTAACGAGAGAATTACATAAATAAATTTTAGCTGAATAGTTTTTGGATCTTATACGCCAATATCTCCTAAACTAATATAATTATGTAGTATAATTATTAATAGAATACCTTAAATTTTTTTGTATTAATTTGTTGCAATATTTGATTATCATCAATTTTATTATTTACATGATCATTGATATTTAATTTTGTATCATCTGTATATTTTTCGCCATTATTTTGTTCTCGTGTTATTGATATTGGTACAGCCTGTATATATATATTTACATTTATTTATTTATATTTTATAATTTAATGCATACACACAAATACACTTAATTCATAAAAATATTATTATACATAAAACGATTATGAAAAAAAAAAATTAATCAAGAACCTATTTATTATTGATGTAGTAAAAATAATGTAAGCAATAGGGAACATGCATGAAAATTTTTTTTCACTTGAATTGAAGCATGTTTACTTGACAAATATCAAGGTAAAATTACTTTTTAAATAACTTTAAAAATAAGCGATATGAATGATTGAAATTCCCGATTAGACAAAGAGGGTGATAGCCTTCTTGATATATTATGTGACGTCATATTACACTTTCACCATTTAAAATACACGTAAAACTCCGTTTTTAGTATTTTTGCAAGAAAGAGACAGATAATAATCTTTAAAAGTTTATAGCTTCCTTGATATTTGTCGGATTTTAATTTCGTTTTAAAATATTATTTCAGTATTTTTATTTAAATATTATTAACAGTATTTTCATATTCTGAAAATAAATGTGAAAAAAAATTTTCATGCATATTCCCTATTAAGTACACGCACTTTTTTTAAATTCTAATATTTCATGAATGTTAAATTAAAAATTTTTTGAAATAATTTATTAACTAGTCACTTCAGTGTACTTTGCCCGTATTTAAGCCAAAACTATTAGTACAGTCAACAGTCAATTTTTGGTATCTGTGTTTATCCAACTGTCGTGTTTTTATTAAGTAAGAAAGGCAAATACAGTAGGCCCGCGGTAATCCGAAAACGTTTTGCAAGGCGGTGTCGGATGATCGAATTTTTCGGACTATATAGTACTGCCACCGACCCCTTGTAGTCCGGAACTTTCTTGAAAAGGAATACCTTGTAATCCGACAAATTACTTATAAAAATGGTAAGATCAAATCTATCGCGGGTCAACTGTATATCAATAAATAATGTGTGACATCACTTAATATATCGTGTAAATGCGTGTTCAACTAAAAAAGCGATCGAACAGATTTGATTTTAATAAATTTTAATTATTAATTAATGACCGTATCCTTAAAATTTCGTGAGTATCGTAAAGTAATAATTAACGTCGAACAACTAAAATTAAATTTGTGATTAAATCTCACTAGAGCGTGCACCGAATTGGTATTAATCATATAAATAAAAAAAACTTTAAACGGAATTTTTCGATTTGAAATAGATTAGAAGCTAAAAAAGCTATAAAATCATGCATCTCATTTTTTGAGAAAATAGTTGAATTACATGAATATCAAAACGAAAAAACTATCTAGCGCTTTTGGCCTAGTTAGTTATTATCAAGAAGGATTTTCAAATTATAATTAAGACACAAATTAATAGATAAATTAAAATTAATTTAAGGACGTTGGATCACTTTGTCAAAAATAATTATTTAAAACCAATGAATATTATTGAAGCTAACATTAAAATTAAGTGTTAAATTTTCAAAACGTTTGGATTAAGACTTTAGGCATCTCAGAAGAAAGGGTACTGCATATTTCACAGAAAGAACTCAGTATGAGAAAGTTTTGTGCAAGATGGGTGCCGCATTTGATATTAGTGCTGATCACAAATAAATGAGAAATCGATTTTTCAGCAATGTTTCAGCAACGTGCCGTTTTATGATGAAACGTGGTCACCACTTTACACCTGAGTCAAAACAATAGTGCAAGCAGTGGGTAGAAGATAGCAAAGACATCGAACGGGAAGGACTAGTTTGAGATTCCAAAGGGATTCTTTTAATTGACTACCTGCCAAGAATCAAACCATTAATGGGAAACACTACGCACATCTTCTTGACTAGATAAAAAAAATTAGAGGGATAAGTCCTGGTTTGCACCCGCCCATTTTGACAATGGGAAAATTGAGGGATTTTAAAATATAAATTATTGAAACATCCTCCCTATTCACCAGATTTGGCTTCCTCTGATTTTCATCTATTCCCAAAACTTAAAATATTTGTGGCTAGAAAACGTTTTGGGTCAAAAGAAGAGGCGATAGTAGCGGTAAATGGATATTTTGAGGACCTTTCAGAAGCACACTTCAGAATCCAGTTATTGGAGAAACGTTGAACAAAGTGTATAGAGCTTGTAGCGGTAACGCTCCTAAAATCATTATTCTTCTTACATTTTTCATGGTTTCTAAAAGAAAGCATAATTTATTTTAGGAGCGTTACCGCTAGAAGCTAAAGAGAAACTAAATTGAGAAATAAATGGATTTTCAAAATAAATACTCATTTATTCACTACTAAGTCGCGAACTTTTCACCATGCCCTTGTATCTGTAACATTTATAATTTACAGGATGTCACATAAGAACTGTAGATCACTACACAGAAACAGATTCTGAATAGCTAAATGAATAAAACATATCCGGTAAACTATTATGAAACATAACACAGCGACTTAACAGAATTCGAATAAAAGGGGTTGAATATTTGAGTAAGTAAAATCCGTTCCTGTATTTCTTGTATTAACCTGTATTATAATGGTATAATAATATTTTTATGAATACTGTATATTTATAATAACATGCATACACAATAATATTTAATAATAATATTATTAAACATAATTTGATCCAACACCAACATAAAATAGTCAACACTTTATTTCCACAGTCACAGCCCAAAATTTTGATATTAAATTACAATTTTGTATTGGTACTATTTTTCCCCATTAAAAAAAACAAAATTTCGGTTTGTAATGGAATAAAGAACAGGACTACGGTCTAGAATTCGACATTAGAAAAGTATAGGCTCATTCTTCAACAAAATGAGATGTTTCAAAGCAAATCGAACTGGGGAATAGTAACCTAAAATATCCTTATGCCATTAGCAGAATTATTTCATTTTATCTAAAATAAAATTACTTTCTGTCGTAAAATGATTTTAATCTTTAGATAGATTGTAGAGGCTGCCCTGGACGGGCTACACTTCGACCATAAGGTCCATTGTGATGCCTAAGGATGTGAGTGGAGTGGAAGGAATTTGTGAGTAGACTAGGAATCGGTAGGATATGCGGCTGCGGCCGACTCTGATAGGAACTATGCCGATATTCATTTGGAGTTCGTGAAGGAAACTGCAGAAAACCTTCTCAAGCATAGCCGGTTACTTCGTTCTTGTCCATACGTCGACAGTTTAGTCAATTAACCGCCTTTTTTTTTTTAAATAATTGACAAACTGCCGATGTCGGGATTCGAACCCATAACCTTCCAGTTTCCAAGTATGCATACTGCGCTGACATAACGCCTTAGACCGCTCGGCTACTTGGACTGGTATTTTAATCTTTACTGTACACTAGGGATGCGATCGTCTCCAACGATTTTTGAATGAGAATTCCAGTAGATAAGCACTTGAAAATTAGACAGTTCATGGAGATAACTAAACGTGAGAGTCATTGCCGACACCCACAGGACGCCAGTTGCTCTCGGAATTTTACATGGGGTGGAACAAACCTCGTGTCTAGAATTTTATTTTTAGCGTATTTTATGTCGTAAAAACAAACAACTTTTGTTTAAAACAATTTTTTACACCTCCAATAGTTTCGGAATATGGGTCTGCTACCATTGAATAAGATGACTTACAGATGATGTTGGGGTATACTTTTCAAAAATAGGTTCCTAGACCACTAATAATAATGATTGCTTTCAAGTAGACGACACAACCACGGAGTGTTGCTCAGTGTGTAAGTATCGAGGGTTATATTAACAACATGGTACGACACTCTGTATACACAGAGAAGAAAAACTTGTACACGACAATGCTAACAATAATTTTCAAAAAATTTGTTTTTAACAATTGCTACTCTTTGTTTATAAGTGCAAAATCATAATAATTAATTATGTTTATTATTCATAATAATTATTAATAGTTTAGAGTTTTATGCTTTTAAACAGGTTATGTTTATATATAGGTTATGTAAAGAACAAAATAATGTTCCATTTATCGCACTTTACCCAAACACAGCGTCGTGCTTTGCTGGTTCACACAGTGTGTAACACACACTCCGTACATGTGTGTCTAATTGGAAAGCAATCAATATCACCACATATTAAAACACAATTACACACAATAGCTTTTATATATATATACAGCCAATTTTACCAAACAATAAATAAATAAATATTGTATTCCAACACCACTTTTAAAAAATATATATATATTTTTTTTAAATAAATTCATGCATGATTTTTAAGTTTAAATTTTACCAACCTTAATACGTTTCGATAATCGCAATCGTCTCCATGGATTTTGTATTATAAAATATATTGGATACGTAATAATATCATATATAAATGCTAATGTTTTTAATGCATTTATTGCTAATTTTATACCAAACCCATCCATTGTACTGTAAAATAAAAATATAAATTATATTAATTAATTTAAAAAAAAAAACAAAACAATTCAATTCAAGTGATTTAATTGAAATCTTAAAACATATCAGTAACACAATCAATACAATCAATTCAAATAGATAATAATAAGTAATTGAACTTTAATTACTTGATAAATATTTTATTAATCACCTTCTACCTAATATCTTCCTCTAATAATACTAAGTACTGTGTATTTATTATCATTTACAAGATACAACTATTTTTTTAATAATACCTTTCTTTATTGATAACATACCTATCTAATGTACAGGATGTTTGGGACAAATAGTACACAAGTGGCGTACTAAATGAGTATTCTAGCAAAGAGGTATCACGACAATACTTGGTTCGTATCCCAGCCGAACCAATATTAATAAATTTTATCAATTATCGGCCCCTCTGAATGCGTCCGTGGTTGTTGAGAACCTAAATTGTTCTAGAAGAATCTTTACAAAAATATTTTTTCAAAAACAATTTTCTCTATTAGTGTCAACAAGCATGTTTCTAGAAAAATCTATGTTCGGTATATAAGCAGCGACATTCGCGAGTTCAAAATAAGTTTAAAATTAACACGTGTTCGATTATCATTAGTTTAAAAATAAACATTGTTGGACAAACAGTCAGTTTAAAAGTAAAATTTGTTCAGTCAGTTATAAATTACTAGTTGTGCATTGTATTGTATAAAAAAGAGAAATAGACTCAGTTAATTGTGGAAATAAAATAAAAATTAAATTCAAATTCTTTTTTCAAATCAAATCAATTTCAGGTATGAATATCATACAGTTTTTGTTTTATTTAATATTATTTCTCAAAGTGCGTGTTGTCCAATTGACATAAATTTAGTAAATTTTTTTTTTACTAATATTTTGTGTGTCGAGTATCGGAATCTCTTGTAGGTTCTACAGCGCTCCTTTGAAGTCTAAAGAGAGCCAAGATACCGCCATAATATTATTTATGATAGTTCACCCACAAATGATTATTCTTAAGAATTTGACAAAATTGAAATATAACATTAAGGTAAGTGCCTTTTTGTCCATTAAAAAATTGTTTGACCAATTGTGAAACGAGTAGGAACTATACATAAACGACGTAAACATTTTTAAGGGTGGGAGGGATATGCTATTATATATATATATATATATATAATATATATATATATATATATAATATATATATATATATATATATATATAACCCTTAAATGCTAGGTCCATTTTGACTCCAACCATTATTCATTCCAATTTTTTCAAATATTTTCCCGTGTTGATCCCGACCATTTTCGAAACATTATTTCAAAAGTTCATCATGTTTTATTAAAACCATGATGATCTTCCTATCTCACCCCGTATCATTTTTTATTTGTTTTATCTTTGGAGTAAAACCCTAAATTTTTTCTTAAAAATATTGAAAATTTAAAAAAAGGCGCGCGATTGACTGAAAACAAACTGTTTTCATGATTTTAAAACGAAAATCCGGTGTAGTCAAGGTTGAGGGATGTTTGTAAAGATGAGAAATATGTTCCAAAATTTTTCAAATCGAATTTTTGAAAAAGTATTGCTTATTTTTTCACGATGGGGTTAAAATGTCACCGTGTACATATACGTCATTTCAGATATGTGTGCCATTTAAGGGTTAGCATTGATCATTTTTCACATCTACTGGGTATGTTCGATGAATTTTCCGAAATCTTCGTCGGTACAAAGCCAATAGCTGAGTTTTCTAAAAACTGAGTATCCAAAATGGAAACAATATTTGGTAAACTATCACAACAAAATTCAAGAACAGATTCATCGAGCAAATAGTCGATACAATGATTCAAAGAATCATTAAATTCATCACATGTTTTTAAAACACTCTGTATTCAAACATATTTCATTGAATATTTGAACATGTTTATAAATATGTATAAAATTATAGTTTATATATGTAAATTATAATACATTCATTATAAACAATTATATTATCATAAATTTTTAAGGAAGTGTCTCCGTTGCCATCGCTATACATAACTAACATTTATCACAGCAATTGTTATGCTGCGAAAAAATTTACAACATTGATTGGACCTTTTAGTAATGTATGAATAGATTGATCCTTAACTCAGCGGACTACTTTAGAATAATCCCTTCGCATATTTTGACATAAATGAGTCATTTTTTTCGATAATTTTAAGCAATAATAATGAAAAACAAGTGAAAATAACAACTAACTGAATTAATTGCTTAAATACCGGTATAAACTGAATTTATGAAAAAAAATTTTTGTTACTAGTTGTTTATTTTTAAAAAAGGAACATTTTTTGTCTTTAAGGATGTTCCAGCATACTACCACTATTCGACAGATTTTGCTCATTTTTTTTCCCAGGCCAAAAATAATGTTTTCTAATAAATCCCGAAGTTTCAGTATTTTTGACCGTTTAGAACGCGAGATAATTAATATCAAAGTTATCATTCTCTCTCACTCTCTCTCATTAGAAGCATGTAAAACTTCATGCCCGCCCAACTATTATCTGTTGTATTAGAAAAATGTATTTGTGCTATAATAAAATCAAACCGGTTTATTGTGCTGATTGCATAACACAGTGCTGGAACGTCCTTAAAATCTCTTACGACTTCAAAGATGGATATTTTTCACCCGGTTCGATTTTAAAAAATGACATCAACTTTTGTGACCAAGTTTACCGGTAAAACATGGGAATATATTTGTTGATGGCGGCGACCACAAAGACACTTCCTATTTTGAAAGGTAATAATAACACAAATGTTGAGTACACTTGAGAAACACAACTAACACAAGCATTTAACTATGCAGTCAATCATGATCAATGGTGTATCAACAAATCTCAGTCCACTCCAATATTCAACGTTCAATGTTAAACATATTCTTTTTTTAATTATTTTAAGTATTTTTCATAATTTATCATTTTTTTAAATCTTATTAATTTTATATATTGTTATTTATACATTGTATTTAAATTTAATATAACTATATAATATGTAGTTTAATTAATTAATTAATTATCATATTTTAATTATTTATTTTGAAAAAAAAATTATATTTATATTTAGTCAATATAAACAAGAATAATATCACATGATTATGGTGGATTGTAAAGGTTAATTTTGTTGTTGAAAAATAATCATAAACAATATTTTGCATATTAAAAGTTTATAAATAGAGACAGTTGATGCGTGATAGATCACGTGATTTTTATACCCGGTATCCTATAATATATACAACCCTTTGTGTAACTGACTCATTCATTTATATAAAATCTAATCCACTTCTAGAAATGCCAAAAGGATGTGGTTTTTTTAACTCGACGCGAAATAACTTCAAACTTACGGGAAAAATCGGAAAATTTTAATTTTCCCAACGTAATCCCCCCGGAAATGGGGAAAAACCTCCCAAAAATACTTTACTTCTATACACGCTAGAAGAGTGCGGTTTTTTTTTATTCTTTCTAAGACTCGAAGCCGAAGGTCACCCCGGGGGTCAAAGAGGCGGACCCCCTTCCGAACAGAGCGAGTATATAATATACCCAGGGTATATTAAGTTTAGTCCGGAATTTGTAACGGTTGAAAATATTAATCACACAAATTTTCAGGTCGTTATCTCTTTTCGTTTCTGAGTTATCGTGTTCACAGACGGACAGACAGACGGGCGGACATGAACACCTACAGCAAAAAATTTTTTCTGCGATCAATATTTTCAACCGTTACAAAGTCGAAACTAAACTTAATATACCTTGTATATTTACATTATACTGGGTATAAAAAGCGATTTGCAACGATACCCCACAAATTTAGGTAGGGGGTATATTCTTCGCCCCTTCCCTTTCACATGTATGGCAACCCCCTTAATTACAGTTATGTCGATAAACAAATTCTCAAATATTGACCCGAGGTATAAACTACCACTGTGTTCTAACACGTATTCTTAGACCGAAACCCTTCTCCCACAAATTCATTATTTTGCCAATACATATTTGCAAGGTACCTATAGACACGACTTATCTCCAGTTTTATAATTAGATATTTCTTTTTCTTCTGCACCGTATTTACGCCAACACTATTCTATATAGGGAAAAATGTTTCCAACAAAAGTTGTTTGTTTTTATAAGATAAATATTTGTTGTATTTAAAGATTTTCCCTATCTCACACCGGAAAAAACATTATGGCACGTTATTCGGTAAAATTCTCTATATATTAATCGGTATAATCCTCAACTATTCGGTGAAAACCGCATCAAAATCGATTCACTCGTTTTAACGTGATTCGGTAACAAACGTTTTCACAAATTTTCACATATATAATATTAGTTGATATAATTTAATAAATCATAACCCATGAACAAGCTTGACATGTATGTGTGTATGTTATGTATGTATGTACACTGCCGTTCATAAACCTTGAACCAGTTGAACCATTCTAAGTATTACTGTATGTGATATACATTTATTTAGTAATATATACGCTTAGAATGTGACGTACTGATTCAGTTTTTATGAATGGGAGTGTATGTATGTACTTCCGGGCGTCTGAATAATCTTAAATTTTATAGAAGTATTAAGAATCGATGACAATACAGTAAACAAATAAAAATTTCATTTTTAGTTCATATTGCAATAAGAACGTGTTGTTTTAGTTATTTAAACTAGAATTATTTATATTTAATAACGTTAATATGATTGAACCGATTTAGATGCAGTTTTCACCAAATAGTTCAGAATTCGACCAGGCGATCAATAGTTTTAACAGTAACAAAGTCTGGATTAAACTTATAATACCATTGTATATATTTTATATATACACCCGGTATAAAAAGTTGATTTCTAAATAATAATATTATTATTTCTTCAAATAAAGTCTTTTTTTTTCTATAATTGATTTTATTATTGAAAAAAACTTGTTATTTAAACAAATAAAAAAAAAATTCAATTTACCTTGTATAAATATTTTGTATAAAAATAAATTTACCCAATTCTTAAAAATAAATCAAATATTTTGGCTCCTAACTTATTTTATGATACAAATAATTTTGAATATTTACAATGTCACACTAAAAACTTGTTTTGTTTGTCTAGTAATTTTTTTAATTCAAACAAACAAATTATAAAATTAATAAAAATAATAAAAATAAAAAAAAAACTTAAAATAAATATAAAACTAAGTTAAGTAAGTAAACTTAAGTTTAATAATTAGACTAAATAACCGTCTAACTGTTACAAACTAAAAATGAATAATAAATAATAATTAGTTTGAGTAAGTATAATAAATTAGTCTTTTAAAAAACAAAAATATTTTTAAGACATAGATAACGTTTTATCAATAAATATTTTTGTTCGTTTATTAAAGTCCAAAGTAAGTTAATAAATTATTACTTAAGTAACTTTTTTTTTTCCAAGTCATTTTAAATCTTTATTACTGAACAACTCCCTCCTTCCCTCTCCTCTTTTGCCCGTCGCGTACCACCTACACATTATTTTAAAAACTTACTCAATATAAATAAATCATTTTTTTTATTCTCACGATAACATAAATATATTAACTTTTTAATTAATATATAAAGTTGAAGATGATAACATAATATAATACATGTAGAAACTGATTATATTCAGTTATATAATTATGTTAGTATCAGTACACGAATTTGGATACTATACAAAAACAAACGCTCAAAACTAGTAATAAGTAAATAAAATGTTCTCAGACGTTATTTTTATACCCAGTATTATGTAAATATACAGGGTATATTAAGTTTTGTTCCGACTTTGTAACGCTTGAAAATATTGGTCGTAGAAAAAATTTTTTGTTATAGGTGAGCATAAAATGACCTAATTAGTCCATTTCCGTATGTCCGTCCGTCCATCTGTCTGTAGACACGTTAACTCAATAACGAAAAGAGATAACGGACTGAAAAATTGTGTGCGTGTTCTAGAGCACAAAAGTAATGTCAAGTTCGTTAATGGGCAAAATCGGACCATATTTGGGAAAAATGAACAAAACTGCCTATCTTTGAAACCGTGAGAGATATAACAAAAAATCTTCTTTTTTTTTAAAAACAACTTTGAAAAATTTTCTATAAATTCAATAGTTTTCTCATAATAATGCTCATAAGTTCCTCGGAAAGCGAAAAATATGCCCATCTTTAAAACCATAAGAAATTTTTTTAAATTATGGTCTCCCCTCCACCACTTCTAGTATGTCACACTTGACAAACTACACCTAGAAGTTGTAGTAGAGGGTAGGCCGAAGTCTGGCAAATAGGCCTTTCTAGGCCTTTTTTACCGACACCTAACCCATCATCTGAATCCCTTCTATCCTCTACCACGCCTTGTTCATTTCTTGTAGCCTTGTGTTCGTTGTCGAACCTACCCGTCTTCTTTACGAATGACAGGACAGAGCTCCACTTTAGTTGTTTTACCTCAGATTCCCCCATTTCGGTCGAGCCGAAAGCTAAATACCTCTTTCTGGCTCTGTAAGGACATTCTGCGACAAGGTGGAAGGGCGTAACATCGGACCCATTACGATCCGGACAGATCGCACTGTCTTCTAACCCAATGAGAAATAGATGCCTTTTGAGCCTGCAATGGCCGGTAAGCACCCCCAACCAGAAAGTTAATTTTTTTACGGTTTTTGCCAATAAGCCGCGGTTTTGCTGACCCTCGCGGCATTGTACCCAGCTATCACTTGTTTGGCTTATCTGCACCCGAGTACACCTAGTAGTAGTAGTGCCAGAGTGGAGATCGAAGGCTGGAAAGTAAGCCTTTCTAGGACCGACCCCTAAAGGGCAAGGTATTTGTATGTAGACCAGGAATTGGTAGGTTGTTCGACTGCAGCCGACTTTGATAGGAACTATGCCGATATTCATCTGAAGTTTGTGACAGGAAAATGCAGAAAACCTTCACAAGCATACCCAGTTACTTTCGTTCTTGTCCATATGCTGACAGTTTAGTCAATTAACAATCCAATTAATTTTTTTTTTTAATTAATATAATTAAAAAAACTGGTAGTATTGAGAATCGAACAACCTCCCAGTTCCAAAAAGTCGAGCACCTTTAACAAGTCGACCATACGGACTGGTACACCTTCTTAAACAACTTTAAATGTCTGCCGTTGTATTGCGCATTTTTTTCTCCACAATTGCGCACATAGCCAAAATATAGAGGTTGAATTAATAACTTCAGATTTTTACGCGTATTATTCCAAATTCGCACATGAGTGCTATGTTTGCAACATATGTACACATTAAATGATATGAATATATGATATATGATTATATGATAATATGCAAATGATAAATTCAGATAGTATAGCAGCAGGACATTGTTAATTATCATTGACAAAATAAAGTATGTTGTACATAACATTACAACATATATTTAGTACTACTTATAGTATAAGTGTATTATATTATAGTACTAATACTATATAGTATTAAATAATGACCTTTGTTTCATAATTTACACTTACATTTATTTAAGTATTCACATTATTACATCCTATTCTATACGTTCAATACTCACATATTCATATTTTAAATAACATACACATTTATCTTGTCATGGTATCTTGGCTCTCTTTAGTCTTCAAAAGGAGTGCTGTAGAACTACAACAGATTCCGATACTCGACAATAGGACAACACGCACTTTGATAAAAAAAATTAAATAAAACAAGAACTATCATTTTATTCAAACCTGAACTTAATTTGAATTTAATTTTTTTTTTTTTCCACAATTAAATGAGTCTCTTTCTCTTTTTAATACAACAATGTACAACTGTTAATTTTTTTACTGACTGAATAAATTTTACTTTTAAACTGATGTTACAATGGTAATTTTAAACTGATTTTGAATCCAACAAACACGTTTATTTTAAACTAACTGTTAATCGAAAGTGTTAATTTTTAACTGATTTGAAATTGGTAAATTTCTCCGTTTATATAGGATCCTGGACCTTTCTAGAAGAGAGCTTGTTTGAACGAAATAGAAAATATTGTTTTTTGAAATAATTTTTTTTTCCAGTTTCTTCTAGAGCATTCAGATAAAATTTATTAAAAATTATATTGGCTTGCCTGGGGTACGAACCAATACAAAACCTCTCTTGTTGGACGACTTAATGCACTGAGCTATCAGCCGTGTGTACTATACATACAATATTTACCAATTTCAATTTACAATAATGCATAACATAATTATAATCAGTTATTGACAAAATTTAATTCATACTATCAACATGTTTGAATTGATATTTTTTTTATAAAATAAATTATATTTGATTTTATAAAAAAACTTCCAGAAAACTTCGGAATCATTTTCCAAAATTTTATAATTAAAAAAGTCCGGCGTCTTGCCAAAACAAAGTTACTTACAAAGTACCAGCTTGATGCTCATCATCCTGAAAAAACCCTTTGGTCTCCCAGACTATCTGCAATTAATATTTGCAAGCGATACAAAGTCGAGACTAAACTTAATATACCCTGGTATATTTACATATACCGTGTATAAAAATCATACATCTCCATGTGAACGGACAAAACCGTACAGGGCAGGACCAGTTCAGAATGGGATATAATTAATGAGCATTAAAGTTCGCGTGATGCAGACAATTTTTTATTAATAAAATCTCAAACATTTCCTTTAGTCAAGTATTTATAAGGAAATTCCATAGTAACAAATGACCTAGTAATTTTTATATATAATTATTATTATTATACGCATTTCTAATATTACCATGAAATACAGATTGCAGAATAAAAAAGACACCATAAAATTCTTACTTACAGTCAAGTTTTTTATTTTTAAGGTAAAACATGGTAATTATGATGCATTCAATAAAAGCGTTCACGGTTTAACGACCTAATAATTAAACAAATGCACTGTACAATTATAAAACATCTTAATATATTTTAAATCTATAATATACTCATTATTAATATACTACACGGTGTACCATTTTAACTTTTGAATTTAAATATATCTTAAGGTAGGTACTATTGTCAACCCTGTATAAAAGTCAAAATAACATCCGTATTTTTTTATATGAAGTAACGTCGTTATTAATGAAAAATACTGATGTTTTTAATGTGGTGTGGTTAAATAAAAATTTTATAATTGTTAGAAATTACAATAAGTAAATAAGTAGTGTCGTTTTTTTTAGGAAAAAATATGACAACGCTGTAAACAACGCTAATAACATACATTACAGGGTGTATTCGTTTTGGGCGTTTATGCACTGTCAGCGCTCATGTTTATAACGCTTACTCTACTATTGAAAATACCGTTTGTTTTGGAATTATAAGTGCGTGTAAGCGTCAGTAGGATCAAAATTCAATATGGTGGATGAAAAAAAGCCCCTAGAATCAAACCAAAACACCCTAAATTGAAAATTTTTAAAAAAATTGGTAATGTTGGTTTTTTTCTAATAAACAAACGCTTGTAAAAAGTGTTCGTTTTGGAAGTTAGTACAATTAAGCACTGACCCTTTTGTTGCCTTACGCCCTTACCTCGATAGAGAAAGCGTATGTAAGCGTGGTATCTATCATGGAACTCAATCATTAGCGCGCTCAATTAGCTTACAGAGCGCCAAGACGAACACTAAAAACAACACTTAATAGGGCTGAACGCGTGTAAGCATCCAAAACTAATACACTCATAGAAAGATAACTGCATTACCATCATAGATTTAGTTTCCATTCAAACCACTACGTGGCGCTTCAGTTAGTTTTAAAATACTCAATTGAAAATAATAATATATACGGGTTATTCTATGATATACATGACATGCAGTTTTCATTTATGAAGATTTGAAAGTGTTGTTGATATCGTTTTAAAATTATGTGACTCTAATGTTACAAGTGGGTTCAAAAGTCGACCTACTTCGGAATAGAAGTAGGTCGAAAGTTTCGAATAAAAGTTGTTAGTATAGGTATAATGAACAACTTTTAGCATTTTTTAATTCGGTTTTCGAATAAAAGTTGTTACTATAATTATAATGAATAACTTTTATCCGAAGCATTTTTTCGAAAACCGAATCAATAAGACACTGTAATTTTAATGTAATTTTTAAAAATTACATTAACTTTTGTGGTTCATAGTACAACATCAATAGATCTGTTTCCTTGTAGAGGAATTTTGCTAAAAATGACTGACCTACAACTTTTATTTACATTTGTTCGAAATATAAAATACATAGATTTGGATATATTTAAATACATAGTTATAATTAGACACCGTGTAACATTCTACTAAATCATGCAAAAGAAATAGGAATAAATAAATAAAAAACATCAATTATAATAGAAATATTATAGTACAATCAATAGAGAATATTGCGCTGCATTAAATTACAGGAGTTTTTTTTTACATTAGGTTCAGTATCACGTACTGAATGTAAATGAACAAAATCCTTACAAATTTCGACCACGGAAGCGCTGCCATTTTGAGAAAAACTGTAGATGTTGTGGGTCAAAACTGTAGGTCAAAAAGTAAATAAATAAAGAGTAATAGTCGTATAAGTCGTAAACTGTAAGTGATACAAAAAAAAAGAAATCCAATTATCTACAAGAAACGTTATTACCATTTTTGGCCTAAAGTGCACGGTAATGGAGATATAAGCCGATACAGTTTTTCTCAAAATGGCGGCACTTTCAGGGTCGAAATTGGATTTTGTTCATTTGTGTACGTACTGTCATACTGAACCTAATTAAAAAAATAAATAACTTCTGTAATATAATGCAATGCGGACCAGAGTAACGAGTTTCTCTATTAACTGTACTAATAACAATAAAATTATTAAGTACATACAGTACAGTGGTGCATTCAATCATATTAAAAAGTATATTTGAAAATCAATTAAATAATAATAAAACAATTGATAATTAGAAGCCCATGCGTGCTATATACTGATTATTGAGTGCGATCAAATCAAGTACAAGTACATTAGCTAACTATGCTCTGACAGATAGATAGATAGATACATGCTAATTACTTATATTTGTTTGTAAAAACTTACGATTTGTTTTGTTCATCAAGAAACATTTTGATGTTTTTCTATTATTAATTATTATTAATTTCTGAAAATAATTTTTAAAATATTATATAAATATCAATAAAATTCATAAAAACAATCAATTATTACACTGATAGATGGAATTTCTTTCCTCAAGAAAATATATTTTCTTCAAAATATTGGCTTCAATAAAGAAACCTTTATTTTCATTCAAGACTACGCAGTCGACCCAAAAACATGTGTTTAGTTGAACGAAGAAACTAAAATACTTGAACGGTGCTTAAAATTTTCTAAATTAGAGTTCGTTAGTCTTGGCTTAAGAGAGACTTTCTTGGCCAAATACTCTTGTAATTCTTTAGTCAAGAAAATGAAATTCTTGTAAAAAAAGCCTTTTTCTTACTAAAAGATGAATTAAAAACCCAAGAAGAGAAAGTTTATGCAGCTTCTTTAACTGAAGTATATATATTTAACTGAAGTATATCATTACTTCTTTAAAAAGTTTCATTTGTTTGTATTAAACATATGTTTTTTTTGGTCCGAAATTTTAGCATCTTGGTCCAAAGAAATCATCATTTCAGTTAAAGAATTTCGAGATTCTTGAGTCAAGAGTCGGTTTATCTTTAGTTAAGATAATTTTCTAATGTCAAGAAGATACTTATTTTCTTATACCAAATATATATATCATCTTCCCTATATGAGTCAGAAATTCTTGGTTTAAAAAAATATTTCTTACTGCAAGGAATTACTTCTATCAGTGTATAAATATAAAGATAATCAAAGAGAACTCTAGCTTTTTAAAATCAAAATCACAATTTTCCAATTTCTAGATGTTTTTCTTTTAATTGAATGAGTCATTACTTGACTAAAATCCATTATAATTATTAAATAAAACAAATATTTGAGATTTTTGTAACAATAATGTGATAATGGATTTTATATTATATTGACTATTGAGGAAATGGCAATTAAAAAGTATGGACGTTGAACATTTGGTAACACATTCGATTTACTTAAAAGGATAATTTTATGTTTGGTAACAGGTAAACATGCAGTTTAACTTTTAACATTATTAGATCAAATTATTAAAACCAGTGTTGCCAGAAGGTTACATTTCTTACATTTTACGTAACTTTTCATCTACCCATGTAACTTGTATGTAAGAAAAAATTTTAGATACTTTTGTGTAAATTTTTGAAAAATTACTTTTTCTCGTTATAATAAATTTGCCATAATTTCGGTATTCAAAAATCTTCGGTTAACGGTTCACAAACGGTTCGATTAACGGTTTTCAAGGTATCCGACCCATAGTGCTAAAATTCCAAACTGTACCCCTTAAAAAAGTCGCTAAAATTGGATGAAAATTTTATGTCCCCGATTTTGATAAAAACTTGGTTTTAAGCTAATTTGGATCTAGCGAAAACGATGGCGTTGGTCAAAATACGATACGATTAACGGTTTTCAAGGTATCAGACCCATAGTGCTAAAATTCCAAACTGTAAAAATTGAGAAGGCAAAATTTTGCAATTTGTTGGTCGGACGTTAAAATGAACCTGATTTTCGTACTGTTTGGATCGAAATTAGCCTAGAAAATGATTATTATTAAAATTGAGAACAAAAATTTTCTTCACTTTTTCCAAGGGGTACCCCTTAAAAAAATCGCTAAAATTAGAGGAAAATTTTATGTCCCCGATTTTGATAAAAACTTGGTTTTAAGCTTATTTGGATCTAGCGAAAACGATGGCGTTGGTTAAAATATGATACGAATAACGGTTTTCAAGATATCAGACCCATAGTGCTAAAATTCCAAACTGTAAAAATTGAGAAGGCAAAATTTTGCAATGTGTTGGTCGGACGTTAAAATGAACCTGATTTTCGTACTGTTTAGATCGAAATTATTAGCCTAGAAAATGATTATTATTAAAATTGAGAACAAAAATTTTCTTCACTTTTTTCACATTTTTTCCAAGGGGTACCCCTTAAAAAAATCGCTAAAATTAGAGGAAAATTTTATGTCCCCGATTTGGATAAAAACTTGGTTTTAAGCTAATTTGGACCTAGCGAAAACGATGGCGTTGGTTAAAATATGATACGAATAACGGTTTTACGGAATAAAGGTACCTGACTCATAGTGCTAATATTCCAAACTGTATGAATTGAGAAGGCAAAATTTTGCAATGTGTTGGTCGGACGTTAAAATGAACCTGATTTTCGTACTGTTTGGATCGAAATTAGCCTAGAAAATGATTATGATTAAAATCGAGAAAATGAACCTGATTTTCGTATTGTCGAAGGGGAACATATATATATATATATATATTTATCAATATGTACAATAGTGAATAGAGTCTCACTAATCCGGCACTTCAATAGTTCGGCACGTCCAATAATCCGGCACCCTATAGTCTTTTATAGTGCTGGATTAATGAGACTCTTTTGTATATGCATATCGATATACAATGATTTATAGTGTGCTATTAATATAAAATTGAAACAAAATTTTAATAAACTAATTGTATAGTTATTTTTTAGAAGCATAGTTTCTGTGGAAATGATTAAATCGACAAAAATTTTAACCGACTCCAAAAAAAATGATTAGATTCTATGTTTGACTGTATGTATTTTTTTTAATGTTCACCCGCTTCAAGATTGTTTTTTGAGAAAAAAGATAGCCTATGTCCTTCCCCAGGATATAATCTATCTCCTTGCCAAATTTCATTACGATCCGTTTACCCGTTTAGTTGTGAAGAGGTAGCAAACACACAGAATTACTTTCACATTTATATAGTAGTATGGATAAGCTAATTTTGAAAATCACAAAGCTATAATACACAAAATTAATAATTTATCGTATATCAATAACAAAATCATCACAATGTAACTTTAAGTTTGAAAATGTAACTTTTCAGGCATACCAACGTATCTTTCGATCAAGCTACGCTGGCAACACTGATTAGAACACATTTTATTCAGGCATAAACCTGCATTGAGAACACATGTGGTTTTTACCATAACTTCGAAGTGCTGATTCAATAAATAATTAATACTCAAATACACAAGAGCATATTTAACCATCCACGATCACTAAACCTCTACTCCCAATAATATATAATAATAATTTTCTAAAGAAGGAACTGTGTTTCGACTGTTGTCAAAATAAAACTATGGTTACGTTGTCTTAATTTATACTGATGATAGCTATTTTGTAGTCGACGAAATGAGTGTTTATAAAATATAAATAATTGAATTAGGAATTGGGGAAAATTTTGAACTTTAACAACTAACAATTGTCAATTATTTAATTATCCTGTATATACGGAGTTCATTATCAGTGCGTATACTTCTCATAGAAATGAGAAGTATACGCACGTATAGAATTGAGGAAAGAGCGATGAGGAAGCAAAGTACACACATTCTATTGGTCGCTTCAAAAGGGGGGGGGGGGCGTGATGTGGAAGCAAGTACCCCACATTCTATTGATCGCTTCAACATGCACTCTCCTCTGAATTGCTTACATCCCTCGACAAAATTTGCTCTTCATACTCTGTTCCTAGATTCCTATATCTATGGTACTTCTACACACGCAACTATGTTTTTAAATATGGCTCGTGGTGAAGGTACTGTACTATACACATATGTATTTCATTCTCATGGTTCAGTAATCTACAGTAATTACAAATGTTTGAGCTAAAATTACGGCAAAAATATTAAGTTTATGAAAAAAAATCAAATAAAAGTTGTTTATTGTTAGGAACTTCTGTATTTGAATTATTCTTCTATCTCTAAAGGTTTTTATGTCAGATATTTCCCCCTTAAACAAACAAAAATTCAATTCGTTATCCTTTTTCGTTCTTTTGAGTTATCATGCTGATTTATATACGAAATGGAATAATGAAAATATTTTATGAATACCTATACCAGAATTTTTTTTTCTACAATCAATATTTCCAACCGAAACAAACTTGGGACTAAACACAGTAGGGACTAAACATTTTAAACATAGTATAAAAACATCAGGCCACACAAGAAGTTTCAGCATTTCTCCTTCACAGGAAACGAAGGGTGATCTAATTGCCACGAATGTCGCGCGTATACAGATCTCGTTCCCGTGTGTGCCCTGTTCTTCAAATAGATTTTTTCATTTCAATTGATGATTCGTTTCAGACAATACAACAAGACATTAATAGACAGACAAGCGATGCGGGCGGAACGACGTTGTCTTCAGAAACAAATTGGCGTTCTATCTCTGAGGATAATTAAAATCCAATTGTACAACTTGGTCTTGTCAATTGTATTATATTATTACATTATGTGTGTTCACAATAAAAATATATATCTATTTATACTAAATAAATTAATAGGGGATCTAGTTTGTCTGCAGATATCTTAAAAACCATTTCATAAATTACGAAAGAAAATAATGGCTTCCAACGGGGATCTTTTATAAATCCTTCAAATGACTATTAACTGTTTAATCGTTCATACCGTATAAAGATTTAAACGTAAATATAAAATCCAGTAGCATATTAAATATACTGAATTAAAAATCGAAAAACAATTTCCTCGAAGTTTTTTTTATCAATAATAAGTAATTAAAAGATATTTTTAATATTTGATTAATCATGAAATACATAAAAATTAATCAAATAGTAAAATAAACTAAAATTCGCGATTTAATCAATCCAATTGTTTTGACGTATCTCTAATAGAAATTCATAATTTCGCTGACGTACATTAAAAAATGGTCTAAGCCTACTCCATAAAAAATACATTTATTAGATAAATAAATAATTAGATTTTTTTTAAAGTCAGGGCATTTTATGATATCAAAATATCAAGGCTTCCTCTAGAGCTAGGTAAATAAATCATAAAACATAAGATTGTATGGCGTATTAAAAAAAAAATTATATTTTCAAAAGAAACGAAATTACACGCTTTTATTGATAGTGCAATTAGAAAACAAAACAATAAACAAATTGTAAAACCTTGAGCTGCTTTGTGTTTAAATTAAAACTTCCAAGTCTTCACAAAAAGAAGTTTTTGAACACAAATTTTTTTTACGACTAAAAAAATTAAATTTTTTTCTTCATATTTTATGTTCAACAAATTGGTACTAAAACAAATGAAAATTTAACAACTGAGTTAATTGAATGAGTACTCTGTATACAATGAGTTCATGATCAGTGTGTGAACTGTTTGTTTGACTTTTTAGACCAGCATAAATGTATAAAAATATGACTGCTGCATGTATAAATGTGGTCAAAAGTGGAGCTAATCAGTCAAATGTTTGCATTTCAATGTCGCAAAGTGATTTCAATCGAATCAACTGAACTAACTCAAGCGCCGCCCGGTGGCATGTGTGGAAACTAAACCTTACGATGGTAATACAGTTATCTATCTATACAGCATGTTTTTTAAACTACACCCAATCTGGAAACAATGTATGTATCTATCGCTGTCCATATACAACGCGTCATGATACGGTACACTCTGTTACACCTAAACTCACAGACATTTGTAGAGTGCGTTTGGGTGTAACAAAGCACATGGCACACTGTGCACAGACAGTGATGTACATATCAGTGATGTACATATCACCATGCTCTAGACTAGAACATCCCTTTAAATCGATACGGAATTTAGAAGTAGGTGTAAATTTGGGATGAAAGATTTGTTTACATAGCTGTTACAGGTCAAGCTAATAAAAGCGTGTTTGAGGAACAGTAAAATTACATTAAATGTAAATCCCTGTATATTCTTTCAGTGGTAAATCCGTATGGCTTACCATAAAGAAAAAAAGACTGCGTATAACCTAACATAACATAACCTACAATGTACTATCATTGTCAGATATATAATTCAATTACATATATTATATTATATACGAGTATGTATTATCTAATTCTCGTACAATGAAGACGATGATGATGTTTTCAGTTGACCTTTGTACTTGTAACAACATTTAATACGTATAATATAATTATTATTATATTATATCAATAAATTTAATAAAATAAAATCTATTTACTATTAATTATAAATATAAATATATAAATCATTTATATTATATACAATATATCTATAGTAGTACAATCAATAGAGAATATTGCGCTGCATTAAATTACAGGAGTTTTTTTTTTTTAATTAGGTTTAGTATCGCGTACTGAATGTAAATGAACAAAATCCTTACAAATTTCGACCCCGGAAAAGTTGATGTAGGCCAATATCTCCATTACCGTGCACTTTTGGCTCAAAATGAACAACCTTTCTTGTAGATAATTGAATTTCCTTTTTTTTTTATTCTTTTTTTTTTGTATCACTTGCCGTTTACCGATATCTGACCGATATCTCAATAATTGTTTAAACAATAAAATGCTAATCACTTTTAGGGGTCTTTCAAGACGCAAGAATCCTGTCGCAGCCACCCCTTGATTCGGTAAATTACGGAGCATCTTGCTATGGGAATGATAGGCTCAGGTGAAAGGGGCGCTTGAGATGACCCCTCTCGTGCCTACGAGTCCGCTGCTTCGTTCCCTTTAACGCTTTGTTTAATTGGCTTCCTCGCTTTGTCTAATTGGCTGAACCGATTTTGATTAAGGTTTCTATCGTATGGTAGAGAATTTAGCAGTCAAACATATACGCTATAAAATTTTTTTTATCTCTTAAACGATGAGAGATAAAGAAAATCTTTAAATGCAAAACATGTTAATCTCATAAAAATAAACAACTATTGTGTGACAACATTTTTTTCATACATCTAATTGTTTTTACTAAAATACAGGAATTTTATGTATATTTGTCACATAGCACAATAGTGCGTAGGGCAAAGTTTAAGCATAGACGCCTACCGTACTATGTTTTACACGAAGGATTAGAGACGGTTTTTAGTCCTCTGTATCTCAGGAACCAGAAAATCTATGAAGTTTAAAACGTAGAGTAAACCAACCAAGTAAAATATCAAACACCCTGCATCTGAGAAACTTACACGATAAATTTAGATCAATTATAATTTGCATACCTTTGATCATTCATTTTATCCTCATTAAATACAAACAAAGGAAAATCTTTCGCAATAAATTTATTGGGATCTGAGTGCTACCACAAGCTCTTGTTTATAATTTACCCACCAGAGAGCATATGAGTTCCCAATATCAATCATTTTCTAACTTTCGTTCTACTACTAAAGGGCATATATATGTGGGAACATCAATTATCTCAGACCCCGTTTTTGAAATGGACACAGATATGCTTCCAACTTCCAAAATATACTCCTTCTCAAAACCTTTCACTGTAGTCTGTGATAGGGCCTTGTGGACGGAAGGAGAACCACCCTATATAAAAAAGGAATCGTCTGGTATACAGACGGATCCAAAACTGAAGATGGGGCCGGGGCGGGAATCTACGATGAGAGACCTAAAGCAAACATAAGCCTCAACTTGGGGAAATATGCCACGGTCTTTCAAGCAGAAGTTTACGCCATACTGGCTTACGTCCGTGAGAACGTACGTAGAGGCTACATAAACCAGAACGTATGTATTCTCTCCAGTCAAACTGCTTTAAAAACCTTGACTGGAACTAAGGTCATCTCAAGGGTAGTCAAAGATTGTCTGGAGAAACTGCTGGAGCTGGCAAAACTCACAGTGGTTTCGAAGGAAAAGCACTGCAAAAAAGGGAGTCGGAATACCCTTCATTGGCTCAGAGCCTGTTTTAGGAATTCCAAGGACTGCATGTAAACAGGCGATCAACAAGTGGTCAAATGCTAAACACCGTGATCACTGGGAAAAAGTACAGCGGCAAGAGCTCGGGAAGGTACTACTTCAAAGTGCAACCAAGAGACTATTTCTCGATGCACTGAGGCTGAACAGGATGCAACTGCGGAGGGTTACCGGATTCATTACCGGGCATTATCCCCTGCGGAAGCATCTGCACACAATGGGACTCCATAACGGGTCCATTGTGTGCAGATTGTGTGGCGAGGAGGAAGAAACATCCAGCCACATTATCTTTGACTGTGAACCTCTAGGTTACAGCAGATACAAGATATTCGGTGCATCTCAACCTGACTATATGAACCTTCAGGAGGATCTGATAAGCAAGCTCCTGGCTATTGCCAACATATGGGAGAAGCGAATCTCGTCGGACTGAAGTAGAAGGGGGGGCACAATGGAGCATAAGGTCGAAGTGCAATACTTTTTAGACCCCAAGATGTATCTATCTATCTATCTAAAGAGAATATATAGTGTTTTCGCAAAGGTATCTAAATATGAAAGTAAATTGAGATTTAGTAGCGAGTACACTATAATATCAATACTTTTTGTATGCGAAAACTTTGCCCCTTTCATATTTTTGTTTTTGGTGGGATAAAAAAAACTTAATCATACAAATAATATATATAAGTCACATTTGAACTTTGTAATGCATCACTATTATAATTTTTATTTTATATTAAGTACATAATAATTTCTAATCAGAGTGTAACAAGTGTACCCTCTTATATTGTACGTGCTTAGTGTTCAATAACAAAATAACATTCATTTGTACTCTATCATCAAAAATTATTTTTATTTATTTATTCAAAACTAGCTGATACCCTCAGCATCGCTACATGAATTCAAATATCCCTCATTTAAAGTCTTAAGGTTGATTGGACACATGTATAGGTAAAATCGGCAATGTATAGAAACATTTTTGAATTTTTGATATGTTATTAATTGCTATCTAATACGTATAAAATAATTTTTTGAAAAAAATCTGACGAAGAGTTTTCAATCATTAAAAATTGGTATTTTAACATGTTGTGAATAGCAAATGTTGAATGAACGCATACATTTTCGATAATGTTGCTCCACCTTCTTAAATTAAATTTCGTACATTACGTTAAAATTAAAAAAAAAATATTCTGACGAAGAGTTTTGTAAATATTTTAATTAAAAAGATAAAAAATTCAGGAAAATTTTCGCCAAATCGTTAAAATAATCGTCAAAATACGATTATTTATTATTTTTAGTAATTAAATAATTACATAAACCCGATTACTAGTGACGTTAGATGCTATCTAAATTTAAATAATTAATTTACAGATTAACATTTTTAATTTCTGTTAAAAAGAGTGTTTCTGTTTATTATGAAATGTACTGAACTGTCCGGTCAACCTTAAAACCGTTTTTATTCAACATTTATATCAGTCGATTTCGATTATATTTACATGCCACTTCCGCGTCCACCTCTAAACTCTTCAAGAGCGATGGGGTGTCTTACCAGTGTTGCTAACTTAGGTATTTTTACCCTAAATACAGGGCGGGAGGGGAGTTATTCATTGGGTTTTTTATTCATAACTATTACGGAGGTTGGCGAAGCAGTGCGATATTATGTTTAGTTAAAAACTGCTGCACAAGATTCGATGAGATTTCCCACCGCTCCCACTTTCTAATTTGAGGTTAAAATTTCCCAAATTGTAGTTTTTGTTATTCCAAGGTCATCTTCTAATTCGCGCACAGTCAAATGTCGATCTTCTTCAACCGCAAGTCGCACGCGCTTGATATTATCCGATGTTGTTGTCATCGAAAGTCGGCCAGAACGAGGATCACTATGAACAGATGTGCGGCCACTTTTGAAACGATTATACCATTCTTTTATTTGTGTTTTGCCCATAGACTCATCCCCAAAGGCCTTCTGCATCATTTGAATAGTTTCCGAACTAGTTTTTCCGAGTTTGAAGCAAAATTTGATGCAAATTCGTTGATCTGATCTTTCATTTTTAACAATAACAAAATCCGACGAACGCAAAAAAGGCTTTGTAAACAAATACACGCTGCGCATGAACTATACGTCCTGTAGGCGTCGGCGAGCAACCGATAAGTTCGTGAGGCTTTACTGTTGACGTTCGGATTCTTTTCGGACAGACCTCGTATACCAAAATTTAAAATTAAATTACCCTGGTATATATTATATACCGGATATAAAAAAGCAATTTAAAAGGCATTAATCGATCTGAAGACGGCTCTGCAAATCAAATGACCATTTTCCTAAATGTGAATTTTAAATTAGAACAAATTTAAATGTATAATGTCTGTCGTGTGTCGTCAGTCTAAAGTCTAAAATATTTAAAGAACACAAACACCTACTTTAATTTAAATATAATATAAAATATTTATATATTCATATTATTATATTTTATCAACAATTACAATTGTAATAATTATTACTAATCCGTTTTTTTTTAATCATTATCATCAGTACCAGAAGTATCAATTATCAACAATGACTTTAATTATTTATATCTAAGACTGTCTAACACTGTTAACAGTTATTTGCTTTTAAAAAAATTTAAATAATTATTACTAAAAGTTAACAAGATCAAGTTACTTTTTACAAGCTTTTTTAATTCAATTAGTCCAACGTTTCAAATTGAAAAAAAAAATTCGTTACGCAGGAGCTGCGTCAACTTAACGAATTTAATCAAAATAAATACATCACTTTTGGAAACAGATCTTAATTAACGTTTATCGTATTAATGTTCATGGCGATCCGTGAACGCCTGAGTGGCAACAGACACATATATAAATAAATATGTTTTCGTATCTGATATGCTTTTGGTATATCAAAGGCCAAGTTCGTTAATGAATAGAATCGACCATGGGTAAGGGACGTTTAGAGATACAAGTAAATACAAAATATGGATTATCTCTCTTAAGGAGGTTCCAGTACTGTCTTATACACACACACAACGCATAGATATATTCACTATTCATATATACAAATAAATAATTTTAAACTTTTGTATTTCGAAAATAAAACGGTAAAACGCGATTTTTTTTTTAAATTTAATTAATAAATATTTATTTTTAGCATTGCTAGTTTTTTTTTTAAATTCTGTCGAGTACTTTTTTTAATACAACAGATAATAGTTGGGCGGCCATGAAGTTTTACATGCTTCTAATGAGAGAGAGTGAGAGAGAATGATTATTTTGCTATTAATTATTTCGCGTTCTAAACGGTCAAAATTTTTGGAAACTTCGAGATTTATGTCGAAAAGTGGTTTCATGCTGGACATCCTTAACATTAGAAAAATTCCTTTAAATACAATAAAAATATCAAGTAACCATGATGATGCATTTGTAATATTCATTATTATGGGTATTGTTTTAAAAATTGCAAATATTTCTGTAAATATTAGAGTTACAGGAAATATGGTCAGGTAATGAATTGTAGTTAAATTTATTTACAACAAATTTTTTTGTTTTACTAATATTAAGAAAGAAATTCAAGTTTTTATTTTCCCCCACTCTTTAAACCCTCTTTCTCCTTGTCCGATTTTTTCCGTTAACGAAGTTAGCCTTTCAAATCTAAAAAGCACATCAGATACCAAATTTCATTGCGATCAACCTTAAACTGCGTCATCTAGGAGCTACGTAGATTAAGTGAATTTTCTTAGAGATTAATTAATATGAAATCAGGTTACAAAGGTTATGGTGGTAATATTACATTATGGTGACCTTGACATTCTGGGTCACTATAAAATCAACTCGGGCTCGTTACTAATAAGCGATAGAAAGAAACTATCAAATTAAAAAGTTGTTTCTTAAAAAATCTTAACATCTTTTGTAGGAAACATTTTTTCATAAATCGAATCGGAAAAAAAATGTATGGAACAAAAGTATTTTTATGTAAACCAAAAAGATTCGGCACAAATTTAAAAAAAAATCTCCACTTTAGCAAGTGATAGTAAGTACACGCAAGGTCACAAAACTATCGTTCTTTTTTAAAATTTTATTATTGATTTGTGACTTATTCATTCAATTTTCGAAAAAATGCTTCGGATAAAAGTTGTTCATTATAAATACACTAACAACTTTTATCCGAAACCTTTTTTCTAAAAACCGAATGAATAAGTGTTTTAAATCAACTATAAAATTTTGAAAAAAGAACACTACTTTTGTGGCCGATTGCACACATTTCGTGTGTAAAATTATATTGAATTTAAATACATGTTATATAATAAAAATAAATGTTTATACTTTTAAGATAAACAAACAATTTTTTTTTCAATGTATGTTACATTCGATGTGACGTCACCATCCTTTCTACAAACACCTAGACTATAGGAGATGATTGATCAAATATAAATTGTATAAAAATTGTATTATTTATCATCAACATGACCTACGTAATAAAATCATTCAAATCATACTAACATTTTATTTATTTTATTTCAACATTACTGAAGGACGTTCGAAAGAGAAAAAAAATGCAAAGAAGTTCCTGTAAATGAAATATGTTAATAAAAATTCAATATGAATTCATTGGTATGCTTCAAAAACTGTTAGTTCAAATGCAATTTTTCGATATTGAAAATCATACTTTTAAAATTGGGTCTTATGGAGAAACTACAAATTTAATCTTTATAATCGAATAAAACATAGTTTAAAATGCAGAGAAGTTTTTATAAAATTATGTAAATTGTTGTTAAATAAACAAGGATTTATTTGAGCCAAAGATGAAGGTATGTTCAAATGCATTTTGGAAAGTAATAATGAATTAAATAAATAAATCATAACGTTACTTAAGCGCCAACCTTAATAACAAATTGTTATTTTGTACCTCTATATACATACTACAACGTGGTATGTAACATAGAGAGGTTATATGTTTAATGTTCAAACTCAACGTTGAGGTTACTTTTACATTTTCAAAAACGAAAAGCACGTCATAATTTAAGTTTTCTATTACTAATAAAAAACTCGGCCTTGCGCACTTCTGTGCTCTAGATAAGCTTTTGAGCAAATGCACCCAACTAGAAGTGGAATTTTATTGATATTTCGAATAAGTTTGAACACGGCTCAAACGATTCTTTGGAAAACTTTGCACACTGATTCAATTTCTCCTCCCGTAGGAGATCTAGGGCAATAAAAGTCTTAACAAAATTTTTTTTTCCTACTTGCACCCAGGACCGGATACTAAATAGGCAATATAAGCAGATGTCAATGGTCCCCGCGCCTTTTGGGGCCCCAAAGAAGTATGAAATATGCTAAATTCTCATTGTAATAAACCGGAAACTAAAAAAGTAAACTAATTTTTTTCATATTCAAGTAAGACATTATATAGTCTGTATATAGAAGTCGTGCGGAGTTTTTTTTTTAAATATTTTTTGTTCTCTGTATAATCTAAATAAACGACATATTCTCGGATAATTTAAATATTTTGCGGATCCTAGTTAATACCGGATGTTGCAACCCTATAAACCGGCGAGTCATAAAGACATAAACCCATATTCAAGTATATTTTACTCTGTATAATGGAGGGTCGTATGACATTTAAACCAACCATTTTTTACACTTTAATTCATTTTTTTTAAATAATTTTGGTCGAAATGGAAACGTAATTAAATAAAATAACGAATTAAACTTTAAATTTTGTCAATCACAAGTTTTTATTTTATTCCGTTTCAATTTTTTTCAGATATAAATTCTATCCATGAATAAGACGACGCAACATAAACGATAACATATTCTCGAGTAATTTAAAATATCTCAGGATCTGATCCCGGATATTGCATGCATGAAAACAATGAATTTGTCATATTTGACCCTACATGGCATTAAAAATTTCCTTTATTGTAAACACTTACGTGGTATTTCAATTGACCCACGAGGCAAGAGTTAGTATCTATGGGCAGCTATGGGTTAAGATTATTAATATTATACAAACTTGACATGTGAATAATACTAGACAACATAAAAAACGATACATTTATAAATACTGAATCTATATTTATCGTACTTTATCGATGGATGATAAATATGTAAACTTGATTAGACTTAGTGTAGACAAATTTTCGACATGTCAATACAATAAATAAACATGTATAAACAAGATATATCCATACCATATTTTTTCATAAATTTAAATATAATTTCAATAAAAAATATATTATTGATATCATTTAAATTTTATTATGCATAAGTGGTTATGCCGGTTGTAATATATGGAACATGCATATTATTAATTGTATGTTAACCTTAACCCTTTTCTTTTTAAATACCAAATTACAAGATTATTGACAGAATTTTAAAAAATAAGAAAACTCACCTGAATATTCGAATAAAATCAAATGTTGATAATAAAAAAAAAGAATTAAAATGCAATCATAAATAAATCACAGAAATTGTAATATGTAATCGAATACAAGATAAGAAGCAAATACAAATGCAACGAACGCGCACAACAATAAATGTTTATGTGGAATTAAATTTTTTTTTAAATTAAAAAACTAAATAAATAAATAAATTCAATAGGTACGAATTCAATTAATTGACCTTACAATCAAATTGATTTGATTATTGAATTGTATTCACAAATAATATTATGTAAATACAACAGTCAAATCCACACATTTATCTCCTGTAACTTAACTTTGGTTAGAACACAGAACTTTTTAACACATAACACCTTCGTATGGGTATTACCTCCGTTACGACCAATCATAAATGCAGATGTCTATGTTCAATGTGTGGCGTGATTACTACGTCATCATTATTATACCGAATACATACTGGTTTTGATAGATCAATATTGTCGCACATCCAACTCAAATTTTTATTTTATTTTTTTAAATTTATTTTCATTTATTTATTATTATTTTTATTAATTATTAATTTTGTTTGATAGTTTTAATATTTTTTATTATTTTATTCTTTTCGTATATATTTTATTTTACATTGAAAAAGTATTTTTGAAATTGCATCAATTAAACAAACGTACGAGTGATGGCAGCACATGTAGCATACAAATGACATTTCATATTACAGAGTTCTACATGTACCACTCGTCTATATTTACTAATAATAGAAACACGATTTTTATGATACTAAAACTTTTCTTTCTGAAGCATAGACACCATAGACATATAAGAATAAACCACGATAGAGGAATAAAAAGAGAAAACTGCATACTAGTATTTCCATCCCTGTTAGTCGTGTCGTGTCATATATTTGGTAGATGGTATTATATATGTATCCTTGCTTGAGCTTGCGTGTACAGTACACTGTACGTACATGATCAAGACAAAGATAGCAATCCCTTTATGAGCAACTTTCTCTTTTTATCCCTTAATCGCATCCACATACACGATACTTCCATTGTTAGCGTGGTCTATTATATGAAGGTGCACCTCGGTGTATACAATGAGTGTACGGTATATAGTGCCGTAGTCTAAACGAAACTTAACTGTTTAACTATAATCATACACTTATCGATTGACACGACCACATTAAATTAGGACGGTTAAATTATGAACGTCAGCAAGAACGAGGGTTTTCAACCACTTCAGTTTTATAACAAATTTCTGTACAGTTTTCCTTATTTATTTAAAACTGTTGGAAACGAACTAATTAGACTGCAAGTCTCATAAGTGTTAAGTACTAGGGCCTTGATGTAGTTCCCCGACATTTTTATTCAGACATAGAAATCTTGTCTCTACACATTTACATATAGTAATTAAAAGGAATGTGCTTCTATCTGGTACAAATTTAAATTAAAAGAAGTAATTTACAAGTAAAACTAGAATGACACGCAAATAACAATAGAAAAAAGAATGGAAGTGAATCCATTAAGTATAATATTAGTAAAATCAGATAGTAAAGGTGATCGTTTACTATTTCGATATCCGTATCGTACAACAGAGAATACTGAACCATTGGATCGAAAACGTCGAAATCCGTATGCATTAACAAACACTGAGGATTTATTGCAATCACCACCACCTCCAATCTCAAACATTTACAAGGGTAATTATTTAACTGGATTCTCTGATGAAGTTCTATCAACACTATTTGCTGTAAAACCAGAATTATGTAATCGAAAATTTGAGTTAAAAGTGAACGATGTACGATTTGTTGGACATCCAACACTATTAACACCATCGAATGATACCGATACTAAACGACAAGATGGTCTTTTAATACATATTGTGTTTGCGTTACGAGCGTTAGCTAGTCATTCAATCGTTAAATGTTATTATGAGTTAAGTAAATTATTAGGAACCGCGCTAAAACATGAAGAACATCGATGTGGTTATGTATCTGAACAGAATCGTTTAATGGCTGGAACTCATGACGATGGTACCTCAATTACAAATAGCACACCATTCGATTTAATTCTACCTAAATCAACTCTAGCAGCAAATTTAAAACAAGTTTATGAGGATTTATATTCGAATGGTTTGATTAAAATACAAATCAATGGTTGGATACCAATTCATTATTGCTTACCGCAAAAAGTACATAATAAATTAATCAATAATAAAACATTAATTGAACCATTAAATATTGATAAAGTATTGAATCGATTACGTCCATATCATGGTCTATTGTTGTTAGAATCACAAGCACAATTAATCGATTTAATATCATTGGATGGTTCACCAACGTTGATGCGTTTGTTGAAGATGTACAGTCCATTGAAATCGTTACAAACATTGGCTGCAGATGCTGATTTGACGTTGTCGCATGTGTATGAGTTGACTGGTCACTTGCTGTATTGGGCTAAAGCAACGGTTATTTATCCGTTGTGTGCAACAAATAAATATGTAATTGCACAAAATGCTCAAATACATTTAAATTCACCGTTAGTTGATGCATTTTATGATTCTTTTCCGGATAAACATTTATTAGAAGTAGGTTTTATGTTTTTCTTTTTAAATCAGTGATGGATTTACACAGAGTTAGCTCGAAGAGAAATGAAATTTAATTTTGCGATTGTATTGTCTCGAAGTGACTCCTCCCACGTATTCTAGGGACTATTCGCTGTGGTTAAAATAATTTAACTACAGTGAAAAGTGTATGACTTGAGTAAATTTCCATACATTAGAATTTAAATAATAAAGAACAATACGGTGAGAATAGAATGATTTCGAGAAAAATAAAGTTAAAAAAAACCACTGACCTCTATCTTTTCATAGGAATGGAGGTCAGTCACTGACCTCTGTATAATTGGACAGAGTTTGCTTATGGGTCTAAATAATTTTTTAATAAAACATTACTCTACCAGTGATATGTACTTAATACTATCCGAACCAATTTGGTTTTCGAATAAAAATATTAAATTTTGTTTTAAGCATATTTTTGAAAAACGACTTAAGAAATATCACGCATATATTGGATGTAGTATAGCTATGGCCTGACATTTTTGTTGTTTATATCAAAATATGCTCAAAACTACACGTCAGAAGACTTTGTTTATTTTAAGCGAATTTTCTGAAAGAAAATAAAGCTATTGGTCTCGTACCGACTTCAAAATTTCGCAAAAATTTCTTCAAATGTTCATCGATCCTACCTAGTAGATGCCAAAAATCAGCATCTATAAAATATATATATGTGTGTGTGTGTAATCGCTTTAGCGGTCACAATTTTAATCCGATTGAATGGAATTGGGTATATGAGGTGCTTTTGGTATTTGAACGGTCGAGTTCGTTAATGGGCAAAATCGGACGAGGAGAAATGGGAGTTTAGATTTTGAACTATGACACGTCTTAACAAACTTGGCTTTGCAAATACGAAAAGCATATCAGATACGACATTTCATCAAACAACTTATAATTTTCTCTATAGTTAAGTAAAATCATGATAGAAGGAATCAAGTCGTTCAGATTTTGATTCATTCGTTCGTAAATCCGCCACTGATTTATATATAAATATATGAATGAATATTAATAATTAATTAATAATAATGAAATGATTGTAGGTAATAAGTGAATTTTCATTACCAACATCATTATCACATAAAACAAATCCATTTGCTCAACAATCTCAATTGGTTCAAATGATGGTATGGATGTTACAACATCATTTATTGACACAATTACATACATACATCTTATTTTTACCATCAACGTCAACAACAACACCAACATTAGAACAACAATTGAGTTATACTGACGATAATAATTTTAGGTAAAAACAAGACAGTTCCTATCGAAAGCGGAGTTTGAGTCAATTTGAGTTCATGTGAAACTTTCCGTTAGCTAATTTTTTCGAACCAAAAATTAACTTTGAACAGAGTCTCGTATTTATTAATTGAAACTGTAATTTCATTGACTGGTTTGAAGAAAAAGAACATTGCGAGATTCTGCTCAATCTGTGATAGAATAAATTAGTTTACGGAAAGTTTCGCATGAACGCAATAATACGATGCCTTGATTTTGTTTCACGAAACTTGAAATTAAAATTTACAATTTTACGATTACAGAGACCTGTAATGAACTTTTTATAAGTACAGGTGTTTTTCAAAAATGTTTTATTGTAAAAAAAGTTACAATTTGAATATTATTACGCGTGTAGTAACTACATTTTGTTTACTAATCTAATCTGAACTAATGTTACCAATGTATAACGGCATATTTGTTAATAAGTCTTAACTTCTTTCTTTAGAAGGTTCTAATCAAAGTCCAATAACTTCACGAAGTTCACGAATTTTGAGATATCATCCTTAATTCTCATAAAGTTGCAACTTATTTTTGGTTTGAAAATATTTTTAATGCGTCACTGCATTTCTTTTTCATAAAATGCTTTCCAACATATTTTCTAGACGTGTGCACAATTCTTTTGGGGCAAAAACTTGTTTTTGACAATATTTCATTCCCCCGTCCCCTTGTGTAACTTAGGCTACATTCCATTTTAACGCTTACACGCTTTAAGCGCCCATAAGCATAAACATCCATTCATTTGGCTACTCCCGGAACTTGACCTCTATTGTTAATACTTTTTATTTACTGTTGAAAAAAAAAATCAAAATCATAATCTTGCTCAACAAACTATATTTGGAACGTGCGGAACCCTATTTTCAACATTTAAAAAAAAGTATTAATAATAGAGGTCAAGTTCCGGGAATCGACTTTTTTAGGAAATTTCCTTCTCTTTAAGAATCTGTTTGTAAAATTCCTCTAGCACCATTAGTTTTTGAGTAATTTTTAAAAAAGTAGACGCCTTTTCTTTGAAATCTTTAATTGTTTATAAGTTTTGCAATTGTTTATGTGCGAGTTTGAAATTTTTGCACATTTTTCTAGACGTCATTAACAAGTTCAACGAGCTATCGCACGTATTTTAATTCGCAATAGCAAGAATTAACACGTTTTATTAACTTGTTGACTAGACTATATTATTACATTTTTTTTCTAGTCCAAAAAAATATACTAAAAATATCGAATTACAACACCAAACTAGTACTAGATCAACAGTACAATCTAGAACTGAATCTGAATCTGGAACATCAACAATATCTGACGATTTATTTACTGATCCTTTATCAGTTCATTTTAATATTAATAACAATAATGATGATGATGTACAACAACATGATAAACATGATCATAAACATAAGCAACATAATTATGAACAACATAATATGGATGAAGATGAACATAATAATATGATAGATGATTCAACATCAATATCATCATCGTATCATGAACAATTGTTAGATTTTACAGAACATGAACGTCATGCTATATTTAAAGTAAGTTCCATTCTATTATTATCTGTTCACATTCTATCGATAACATTATCAGGAGAGGCACAGATTTAGAAATCCTGGAATAGCCATAGTGCAATTTTGTTTAGGTCAGGAAAAACATGTTAATGTCATGAAATTTTGAACAGGGTCATGAAAAGTCTAATAATAATACGTAAGAGGGGTACCGCAAATGGGTCCCTAGCACCTAAGAGATCCTCTGTGCCCACCTTGAGAACAATCTGTCATCCGAAGGCGAGACGTCTCTGGGTAAGAGGTGCTATTTTAAGCAGATGGAACTATAGGGTTCTGTTGAGGTCAGACGCCGCATAGAAAGCCCACAGCTTCTCCACCGGGATTGCTCCCAAGATTGATGGATCAGGGTTTCGGACCCAAACATTCTATGCCTGATACTCCGCAGGTTTTTGCAGACGCAAATGACATGTTGGAGGTTTCATCATCCTCAATACAGGCCCTACAAATGGGAATATCAGAGATCCCTAAGTTATGAATGTGGTAGTTCAATCGACAGTGTCCTGTCAAGAGTCCCACCACCCTTCTGAACTGTGTATAGTGAAATTCAACCGAACCTATGGGCTTCTCGTAGCCACTCGTTGATTCAGTAAATTACTGAACATCTTGCTATGGAAATGACAGGCTCAGGTGAAAGGGGCATTTGAGATGACCCCTCTCGTGCCAACGAGTCCGCCGCTTTGTTCCCTTTAACGCCAGAGTGGCCCGGTACCCGGGTCAGTCTGTGTTATTCAGTGCCAGGCGGTTCAGTTCCTCGAAGCATTCATAGGCTATCCTCGATTAGAATCTTGACGCCTCAAGGGTCTGAAGTGCGGCCTGACTATCTGAGAAGATGCTGATATTTGACCCACTGTAACCTTTCGTGATGGAAAGTCTAAGGAAGAGAAAAAATTAGTTATCTCTAAACAAATGGCCACAAAAGTAGCGTTCATTTTTCAAAATTTTATAATTGATTTGTGTCTTATTCATTCTATTTTCGAAAAAATCCTTCGGCTGGAAGTTGTTAATAATAAATATACTAACAACTTTTATTTGACCCATTTTCCCAAAAAACGAATGACTAAGGTACAAATCAACTAAAAAAAATTTGAAAAATGAGCGCTACTTTTGTGGCTCAGTATACATGGGTCTTGTGTACAAAGGGTTTCTTTGTTCAAATCCTCTAATTTTAGTCATGGAATTCGCTCCTGACAGACAAACTAAGATATCTTTATTAGTTGTTGATCTTGTTGAGATGGCTTACATATAGGTCTTGTATCTCGAAATTTATAAAAGGTGATAATTATAATAATTAATGTTTTTTTATGTTAAATAGATCCCAGCTTCAAATAATAGTGAAGATTTAACATTACTTGCACGATTGTGTCGTAAAGGTTATTTCCGTGGTGAACATCATTTAGAAGAGATCATGTATTTAGAGAATTTACGACGTAGTCAATTGTTGCAATTACTTGATAAATTTCGTGATATATTAATTACATATGAAACTGAAGATCCAGCTATTTCTATGTATTAGTGACAAATTACTTACCTTTTATGTTAATAAAATTCTTATTTTTTTTAAATAAAAAATTATATTTGTTTTTGTTTGACCTTTTTTAACTTTTTGTGAATGAAAAAGATTCCTAAAGGACAATTCCTTGTTCGACCTTTTCGGTAAAAAAGACCTAGAAAGGCCTACTTGTCAAACTTCGACAACCCCTCCGTTACTACTGCTACTTTTACATAAATGCCTAAAACTACACGGGAAAGTTGAGTACTCTTAAGTCAATTGTGTGGCTAAAAATCATTGTTCTTGTTAAAATTTCCAAATTTTGGTTTACGTTTGAATTAATCCAGTTCTTGAAATCCATAGATGTCGAATATAATTTAGAACCATTAAAACATTTAAAACAAATAAATTTATTTATTTAAACATAAATTTTTTTGTAACAAGTGTAACATAATCTTTTTTCCCCAGAAACTTTAAAATGCCACCTTAATCAAGTGGATATCTCTAATAGAATAATTTTTACAGCCGAAACCGTAAATCCCAAAAATACTCCTTTTTAATTGCTTTATTTTGTGTAGACCGAAAATGGTGCGTGCGAAAATTAAGTCCCCATAGGTTTTCATCGTTGGGACTAAGAACGTTTCCACAAAGTTTAAGCAAAATCTGAAATAGCACAGCAACAATTTTTTTTTGGTGTTTTCATATGAAAATGAGTGAAATAAATTTTGATTAAAGTATTAAATATAATTATTATAACATAAATTGTTATGTATATATATGTATATACATATATTTTTTAAAATAATTACAAGTTTTTATTTGTATATATATATAAATATAAATTACTAATAAAATGGCAAGTATTTGTATTTATTTATTTTATTATTAACATCAAATAGAAATTTTATTAACAATTAATTATTTAATTAATTATTTTATATAAATATAAAATAATGTGTGATGCATGTGCGCGTTTATTTTATATTCTAGTTCAATTTTATTGATTGATGGCAAGACAAGAAAATCAATATAATTTATTAATCTATTTTAATATAAAATATAATTCAACTTGTATAAGAATGTTTGGGAGGTATATCGAAAATGTTACGAAACAAACGAAAATTTTATAGAATATTTCTCACTTAATACTAAAGATACTGTGAAAATTTCGAAACGATTTACCAAGCCGTTTACAAGTCATTACAATTTAAAACAAAATTGTATTTTACATGTGTTCTTATGGAGGTTTGTTCACGCAAAAAATTAAATTCATTTCAAATACCATTCAAAAATTTACGAAGCGTCCCAAATTTTCAAATTATATAACTTGAACTCTATAGAAACAATTTTGCATAATTTTATTAACATTCACTAAACGGTTGTTGAAAAAAAAATTATAAATAGAAATAAAAAAATCTGTCTATGTCACTTATATGTATATGATATAGAAAGAAAAAGAGATACATGTTTTTGTTGATTTAAATTAAAGGTACATTTACTATCAAAATTATTTCATATTACTTGTTTTAATTCAACATTACAGGTAAAATTTTCTATTTTATTTTAAATTATATATATTTCTTTTAGTATTGACACTATTTATTATGCTACAAAACGTAGATATTCACAAATTTCTAATTTTCAGAGTACATTTGCCACCGATTGTATCTCTCAAACATCCTTAATATATTTACATTAAATAATATCAATTAATTGATATTATTTAATTATTTATAAATATATATTGAAATTGAAATAAAAACTAAAATAATAAAACATTATTATGTAATAATTGAATTCACAGCCAACATATAATTATTAATTTATAATCAACACAAACTTTAATAATTAAGGTATTTCTAACGGCATGAGAGAGAACGAGATATCTTAGAAAGAGAGAAAAGATAACTTTTTAAATAGTAGTTGTATTATTAGTGTAGTAAATGTGAAAACATTGCTCATATGCGCGCACGGTATATCAGTCAGCACATGGTCAGCGTATTGTAATTGTAAAAGCAACTTTGCTGCTTGTACAATTTTCTTTTAGAATAGCCTAAATATTTGTCAAAAAGTAATCTTTGTTTATTGTTTTTTCGTAAGCGACACGGTAAATTAATTACATCTTATTTAGGTTCAAAGCATCCCTAATTTATTTATTTACATATATTCAGTTTCGTTTGCAAAGTTATTTTCTATAGCAAAAACGCAAAATAAAAATGTTCAAAAATGTTTCCTAAACAGTCAGGGTTTCTATCCTTTATGTGTTCAATATTGACAACTTTGAACATTTATTGCAGCTGACAGAGACGGTTAATACTTCTACGATTTTTTTTTACAACTTTAAATCGTTGAAAACTACCTCTTTGCAAAATTTTGTGCAAAACTATTTTTACTCTCATGCCGTTAGAAATACCTTAAACACAAACAAAACAAACATTTAATTAAATTAATTATATTAAAATTAAATAACATTTAAATCCAAAGAGAATATACACAGGGGAATTTTAATATATACCGTTCTAACGGACTAGTATGTGTTCAAACTCATATTGAGTTGCTTCGTGTTGAGGGTCTGTTGTCTCAACAAACAGATTTACTCTCGTCAAGGCCTTGATACGACTAGTCTGTAATTTGGAAAATGATTGTTTTTATATACAAAGAAAATGGTTTTCTGGACGTTAAATTAAAAAAATATACAAAATAAATAAATATTGCATCAATTTTTTTTAAATTTTATGAATTTTTTTCAAAATAGTTTTTGATATACGTTTGCAAACAATTTGTAAATGAGATATTTAATTCCGTTCAAATTTTTGGATTATGTTGCATTGAATGAATAATGTCTAATAATAAAAAATTATTAGATGCAGCCGCATACCCTACCAATTCCTAGTCTATACACAAAAATTCCTTCCACTCCACTCACATCCTCCCATTCTTAGGCATCAGAATGGACCTTATGGTCGAAGTGTAGCTCGTCCAGGGCAGCCTTTACAATCTATCTAAAGTTATGCAAAAGTACATGAGCTCTTATGAATGTCTTTGTTCAATAACACCGGAAATTAATGGTTTGAGAAAAATCGGCAAACTTGACATAAAAAAGAAACACTTTTCAATAGATAGAGCGATGTTTCAAACGTACACTAGAAAAAATGCAAAACGATTCACCACAGTTTAAATTTAATTAATTTTTTAAATATTTTAGTTTTGCTTTTATCTCTGTTTTTCACGCATAATATGTTATTTAAATTGATCTCGGATTGCGACTACCAAACTACGTTAAGAGCTCTTTAATTTTACGTCTTGAATTTGCAGTGGACTCGCTAAACAGATCTGCTCATATATTCTCCCTGATTAAAAATATATTATTTATTAATTAATAATAATAATAATTTAAATATTATTATTAAATAATAAAATAATTTTATTAGATTTTTCTACACGAACAATATAAATATATTATTGAATTTGTTTGAATTTTACAATATAAATGATGATAGTTTTACTGTTAATACTCCTGTTCAGAAAAACTAAGTCCTTTAGGTTGATCGGACACATGTATAGGTAAAATCGGCAATGTATAGATAAAAATCTGAATTTTTGGTATGTTATTAATTGCTAACTCATTGGAATTTTGTGAATGTTGTGAATAGCAAATGTTGAATGAACGCATACATTTTCGATAATTTTGCTCCACCTTCTATAGATTAAAAAGTAAGACGAAGAGTTTTGTAAATATCTCAATTAAAAAGATAAAATATTCACGAAAATTTTCGTCCGCCATACTTGAATATAGTCAAAAGACGATTATTTATTATTTTTAGTAATTAAATAATTACATAAATCCGATTACTAGTAATGTTAGATGCTATCTAAATTTAAATAATTAATTTACAGATTAAAATTTTTAATTTCTGATAAAAAAGTGTTTCTATTTATTAAGATTTGCTGGGTACTGTCCGTTCAACCTTAATAAACTCATTAAATTAGTCAGTCTAAAAAAAGTTTACTTCCGTGCATCTAAGTTCAGGGTTGCTAGATTGTGCTACTTTTTCCGAATTAGGCTATTTTTTATATGCTTGAGCTACTTTAAAACATGTTGTATCACAATTTAGGCTCTTTTTTATGCGCCACTGTATGTTATTATTATTGGTTGAAAATATTTAGGCGCTTTGAGTTCATTAGGCTCCTTTTCAATACAGATGGGGCACTTGATAGAAATTATTCTGGCAACCCTGAGTTCATCGTGTTTCTCTCAGGACACACTTCCTAACTTGCCAGCAGTGTTGCCAAATTGAGGAATTTTCCCTTAATTTAGTGGATTTAATAATCATATATTGAATATTAACAAACATTTTGTACTCTGATTCGTTATATTCAACGTGAATACAAAAATTTAAATATACGATAATCCCAATAAATTATCTAAATTTTCTACTTGAAAATTCCACAATTCGGCAGCACTTATTAAGCAAAATTGCATCACAATCTAAAGCCCCCTTCACATGGGAATAGTAGTAGCGGCTAGTAATAGCTGCTAGTTATTATTCATCTACTGCCCTCGTGTGGTGGGCATCTACTGCTACTGGTGGCCACCACCAAACAGGTTTGAGTTTAGTGGACGCCAGAGGGCCAGTAATAGGGCCACGTGATATTGATATTGGGCTTGTTTTAAAAGGTACTAGCCACACATTCGTTGACCATGGTGCCCCACGTCCACACAAAACTGGCTACTGGCTGCCAAGTAATGGAAGCCATTACTGTCCTCGTGTAAGCCTACTGTCCAGCCATTTCACTGGTTTCTCCTTCTAGCCGGCAGTATTGACCGCCACTACTGTCCCCGTGTGCAGTGGGCATAAGTTGCTTAGTATCTGTCAAGTATCCTGGCAAAAAAGTAAGTTAGATATACTTAGTAACTTACTTACTTTACTAAGGACTTAGTTGTTCTGAACACGACCAATGTCTAATGAATGATAAATGATGTATTGTGTTATGTGATAGGTTTCTTGTATTTGTTTGCAGTCTTTAAACATTTAAATTTTTATATAAATTTTGTATAAAAAAGAAAAACGGGATTAAAAATATTTTTATAAAAAATGTTTTGTGTATGTTATACATATGCTATCTACTCATTCTTGAGATTCATTTGTAACATGAAATCTAAATGAAATAACTAATTTCGAATTATTTACTATGAATTCAAAATAAAAGAATAATGACTAGTGTTTTTTTTTTAATGAAATAATAAATAAATAATAATTACTAATTAGTTAATAAATTTATTATGCAGTACTTGAATTATATGATGCTCCACTAATTGCACTAAATAATGCTAAACTATTACGTTTAAAACTACCAGTCTCATCGTGTGGCCATAATGCTTCACCAAATAATGTTGATAATTGTATACATAGTTTTTTATAATTTGAACGTAATGCTTCTTGATATTCACATTGATCCGATGTTATTAATTTACTATTAATTTGTAGTGCTGTATAACATATTTTTAAAAAGTCTCTGGAAAAAATAAATTAAACAAAATTTAATTTTTAAATTTACTAGCTAGTTAGTAAATTATTTTTTAATTTACTAACTTGTAGTGTCGACGAATGTGATAATATTGCATGTTCAGTAATAAAAGATTTCACTATTAAAATGACTTTATTATACTTCAATAATGAATAATAAACTCCCTCTATGAACGTATTCTGCTCGGTTTATATGCTTAACGGTAAGTTACACCAGATGCTGGTGGAATTTGCTAGAACCCAGTCGAGTATATGCACACTCCCGTTCATAAAAATTGAATATTGAACCAGTATTGAAAAATTGAACCAGAAATTCACATTCTAGCGTATATATTCCTAAATATATGTATAATATTGCATACAGTAACACTAATGATTCAACTGGTTCAATTTTTATGAACGGGAGTATACCTTATACTTCCGTATGTTTAAACCTATGTGAAAGACACACATAGAATGAAAATGATTGCCGAATCTAGAATTTAGTAGTACACAGTGTCAGCTTGGCCATCGGGCCAGGGTGGTATTTGTTACCCAGGTCCTAGTCTGTCTAGGCCCCTGAGGCTTACTGTATAAACGCAAAATAGTTCATACACAGGAGATGAAGGAAGAAGAAGAAGGGGCAGAAATCAGCGAATAACTTGCGAGAGACTCGTTTATTATTCTAAACATATAATCGGATCTTATCAAAGATAACGAGGATAGCAGCTGATAAAAACTACTTTTATTGACAATATAGCTGAAATTTTACCTCTATTAAAAAAAATGTTAATAGGCTATTATATTTCAAATTTTGTCCCAATTTCTAGAACAATTATTTGTATTTTATAAATACGTATTTCGACTACAATGTAGTCATCATCAGTATGAATTAGCTAATCGTAACTATCTCTGGGATATGGATTCAGATATATGTTGCTTGTTGCTAATTTGATGCGAGCGAGCAACATATCTCTGACTCCATATGCCAGAGATAGTAGTCGAGGTCCTTAAACGCTGCATGATTTTTTCCACGTGAATTCTTACTCTTGCTACACTGTATGTATTTTAATACACAGTATGTATTAAAACACTGTCCTTTAACGCCTAAATTATCCACTGCGTACGCTAGTGTCGATTTGGCTCTCCCTACCATAACTACGCGCAGAGCGAATAGTACAAAAAAAAATCTATATAAAAACATACTGATAATACATACCTAAATATATCTTTTAATTCATCAACTTTATCATCTGGATATAAATTGGATAGTGTTGGATCCAGAAACACACTAGCATAAGCTAATGGACCAGCATTCACTTGTACACAAACACTACCTTGTAAACGTAATTGTAATTTTTTGATATCAGTCGGTTCGTTAAACACCACATCTTCTAATTCACTAACACGTTGTGTCATCTCATCAATGGCCACTTCTATGGGTGACAACTCTTCGGTACGACGTCCAACTACACTAATACGTTTTTTCACATATGGAAATGAATACTGTGTTGTTAATATTGTACGTCGTTTCCATTGCTCTTCGGGTGTACCATGTGCTCGATTACCATCTCTCGTAAACGGTGTTTCATACATAAAACATGAAATATCATGATTTAATTCGAATTCCGTTTGTCGTTGAGTTTTATTTGCATTATTAAAGTATGGTACAACATGTGTCACTTGTATATATCCATATTGTTTTAAATCTAAATCATTTGCATTTATTGGTAACGAATTTTGTATGATTTTAATATGATTCGAACCATATTTTAAACTATATTGATTCTGTAATCGTTCTGAAATTTCACTTAAAGTTGTCACTTTTGGTTCTTTATAAATATATTCAATTCCATCCATCTCTTCAAAATAATACTGTGAGTAGAATGCAACACGATAGAATCGTCCTAATAACCGTTTCCCCGATTTCATAACATCAATAATTTTATTATAATTCTTCGCTAGATTTGTGTATGCATGAGCTAATTGATTATAATCATGTTTTCGCTCGTAAATTGGTATAATTAAACGATACAAGTCCCCTAATAACTCATATCGTTCACTCTGTTCGATATAATGTACACACTGTTCCAATTGTTCCAATAATAGATATTCATTGTATTGGACTGTATCTTGAATTCCATCATCTAATTTTAATGACCGTTCATCTTTATCAATATTCGATGAGATTTTATTAAAATTATCAGCGCCCCATTCATTTAAATTTTTTAATTTTAAATATTCAGACATTAATGCTGCAATATGTAATTGACACATTGCGGCTTCTGAATAATTGCCATCATGTAAATGATTCTTGGTCATTGTTTCTAACCATGTTCGTCGTAATTCTGGCGTTGAAGCGTATGAGTTTGCTAGACTATGTTGTAGATCAACCAACATTTCTGGATCATAATGATGTTCACGCATTTGTAACGTTGCCATTAACACAGTTCGTATACGTTTTGTTAAATCTTTCACCTCTAACGGGAAATTTGTACCTTTCATTGCTTTATCACTCAATGCATACGAGTTAATTAACGATAGTGATTCTTGAAAACGCGCATTATTTAAATCGTTAAACAGTTGTATATTTCCGATAATTTGTGAAACTGAGATAATTACTTGTAAGTGTACTCGAGTTAGACTATTTTGATTCATATATTGAAAATTGCTACGCATTAATAAATATAAAATCGCACACGCTTCTTGTCGTATTAATTGTATACGACTGTTACACAATCGTAAGATCTCGTAACATAAATGTCCACATAGTTGAGTGACCATTGCGTTGTTATTCCCAAATAAAACGATCGAATACACATTAATAAATGCTCGTAACGATGCGAAAACATTCTTTAATAACAGCTCAGATGATTCTAGTTGCAGGTAAAGTAAATATATATCAAAAATTTTATGCATAAGTATATTATCACCGTCAGCTTCGAGTAATTTCTTATTAAAATTCATCGAATATAGACCGATACAATCTAGGACAATTAATCCACATTCTGTTGATAAATTTCCATCAAGTTTTGATTCGTATATTTTTTTCTTCTCATTTTCTTGTTTGATTAAGTTATTATCTTCGGCATCAGAGCCACGTGGTGTCGTTAATGTCGATGATAACGTTTGATTGAATTCTGTTGTTGGATTCATTCGTGCTGGTAATGTATGTGCTTTTAATTTTTTATTCTGATCAGCATTCGACTGTGGATTTGTTGACTGGGAATCGTTTAATGCACTAGTTGGCGATTGATGTTTACCTTGATATTTAAAACAGTATAAACATTTTTCGAGTAAAATAAAAAAGTTGAATAGATCTAAATCGGTTGCATGTTGCCACCATGTAATTAGTTGATCATCACCAATATATTTTAATATAAATAATACACATACTAATAAGTCTTTGATCTCTGTCATATGTAGATGATCATTACGATGATGTATTTGTGTTTGTGATGTAATTATACTGATTGATCGATTATGTTTATTAATTTTATAATTATTTAATAATAATTCTGTATTATTATTTGGTGGTATTATATCATTTGTATCATTATTATTATTGTTATGATGTTCCTCATCAACACCACCAGTAATATTTCTAATAATTGTTGTCTCTTGTGATATTGTTGATGTGCCATCACCATAGCCTCCACCACCAGACATTGTTGAAACATCTGAATCTAATGACATTGATGAATTACCATTGATTAAAGCTAAAAATAATTAAATCAATTATTGTTGATAATCAATTTTATTACAAATATGCTTAAAGAAAATTGACTAAATACTTTGAGAATGGATAGCAACGATCAAAATAATAAGTTTGTTAAATACTTTTGGTCTAAAAGCTGGCTACATATAAGTGAACTAACTGATCGAACATAGTCGTAATTTTTTCTCATAAGTTTCCAATGATATCGTAAAAGCAAGAGCCGCATTTTGCAGAAGTCTCATTGGAAGCGATGAGTGTGGGTGGGGGGTCAATCGTGTAGAGTTTTGAACACAAAAAAAACGATAGAACATAGTTCTGAAAATTGGTATAATATTACATTTTGAAAACATTAATTGAAAGAAAATGTTCTCAGAAGCTACACGAGAACAGATGAACTCTTTTTGTAACCAGGTAAATAAGTACTTACTTTGTCCAGCAATAGCTGCAAAATATTGAGAATCACGTAATTGATGCATTGGTGATGCTGTTGTTGATGTACTATGTTGATCCATATACAATGTAAAACGATTTGAACGGACATTATGGTGTGGTGTTGATCGTGTATCACTTGTTGACGACGATGAGTATTTATTTAAATATGACATACTCGTCGATGTTGCAGTAGTTTTATTCGTACACGTATTTGTATTAGTTTTACATGTAGTTGTATCAATGTAAATACGATGTAAATGTTCAAAAACAATATTTAAAAATGGTACATAAAGCATAGCAATACGTGATAATTGTCCTTTCAATTGATAACGATCATCAAATTCATGTTTAGCTAATAGATCACGTAATGTAATTATAGCTAATTTACGTATTTGTAAATTCATCTCATCATTTAATATTGTACGGATTTCTTTTAATAGTACACCAACTAAATAATGATGTTTACAATACTCATTTGATAAATAATATTCATTTAAAATATGATTAGTTATTGTATCACTTGTACTTGTCGCTGCTATTGATGATTTTGGACTTAAACGTGTATTTAATTGTACAGGTAAATTTAGTATGATGTAATGTTCATGTGAACATACTATTTGTATTAATTTAAATTTGTATTCATTTAATGTACGTTTTATTTGATAACTATTACTACTTGCATTTGTTGTAGTACTTGTTACATTATTACTATCAATATTGTTGAATTTATCAATGTATAAATTTATTAATTTAAATACTTGTCCACGATCCATAAACGATAAGCATTTCTATAACAAATAAATTTATAACATGAATAAACTAATATAAATAGCGTTAGAGTAGAACTCCAATTATCCGGATTAATAGGGAACGAACCCGATCCAATTATCGAACCCAATAATTGGATAAATCATGAAAAAAGGTCATTTCTTTAAAATAAAGTTACATTTGTGTATACTAATGAAGATTGATGACAAACTGTCGACTTTCTTGGCTAAAATTTTTACTTTTTTGCAAATAGTCGATCCTGAAAGAACTGTTGCAAAAACCACTTGATATCGGGCTTTTTCTTACTCAATGCGATCTACTGTAGTTTCAAAAGCTAATATGAAAGACTCCGCAATTGACAACAATAATAATTAATAAATATGGTCAGAATAAAATCAAATTACATACTTTTAAAAAAATCGCTAAACTTGTATTTAATTCATATGTTTCATGAGGCATTTCTTTATATTTACTTGTAATATATGGTACTAATACTTGTAACAAGTTTTCAATTTTTTCAATGTATTCTTTACTAAATCTTTCATGACGATGCATCTAAAAAATTGAAACAAATCAAAATAATTCTGTTGTTAGAGTTAAAAAAATCTACGATATTGCATAATAGGAAACTGAAATATTATTAAATTTTCTGGTACATTTAATCATCCTACAAAATTTGGCATGTACTTTCGTTTATTCATGTTTTTGTTTTTGAGTTATCGTGTTGACTGACGGACGGACAGATACATTTACAGAATGGACTAATTAGGTCATTTTATAAACACCTATATCAAAATTTTTTTTCTGCGATTTATATTTTCAACCGTTACAGAAACGGAACTAAACTTAATATTCTTTGGTATATATTATGCACACTCCCGTTCAATAAAATTGAACAGATCTGAATCGAATCAGTCTCTCACAATTTTGATTATTCTTGTAGTAAATGTTTTTTACTATACTTCCATTTCTTCTGTCACACTTGAAATATATACTACTTATCTTTGTTTATAAATTAATCATTATACAGAGAGTTACAAAAGTGGGGAGTTTTATGAAATGTAAGAAAATTAACATTTCAGGTCTGTTCAATTTTATTGAACGGGAGTGTACCTTGTATGAAAATATTCCGAAGGATAAATGGTGAATTCTTCAAGAAAAAAATGGCATGGAGTGAGATAGGAAGATAATCATGTTTTTGATAAAACATGATATTCTTTAAAAAAAATATTCTGGGTCAACACGGGAAAATATTTAAAAAAAATTCGTATGGAAAAGTGGTTGGGATCAAAATGGCACCCAGTGTGATTTAAGGGTTAACGTCAAAATACACCAAGGGTGATAACATCTTAGTAACCGATAATGACAAATAAAAATCTTCGAATGGTCAATCTTATAAACTTACTTTAATGCGGCCAGTTGTTAGTAAATATTGTGCCATACTTTTAATAATAATATCAAAAAAGAATGATGAATGTTTCATAAATTTATTAATTGTTAGAAAATCAGTATTATTCGGATGTAATATTGTTGGTAAATGTTTAATTAATTCAAAATGTATTTGTTGTTTAATACTGTTGCTCGTACTACTATTATTACCAGTTATGTTTATAATAAATACATATTTAATATACGATTGTACAATATCAGATCGACCAGCATCGTATAACATATGTATTAAATTAATTAATACACGTATTATATTCAATGATATATCATTCGATTGATTATTTATTGGTATTGATTGTTGTGATGTTATCAATAATATATTTAATAAATGATTCAATATTGTTGGTAAGAATTTTATTAGCGTACGCAATTGGATTGCATGTAAGGCTTTTAATATTTTACATAATTCTGTTTCATTTAATGATATTATTGATGCTGATTTATTTGATTGTTGTTCAATATCATTGTTAACATCATCTAATACTGGTGATTGTTGTTGTTGTTGCTGTTGTATAAATAAACGTTCTGATTGTATAAATAAATTAAATAAATGTTGATCGATTGTATTGATTGATGATATTAAATTAAAATTTACTGTAAATATTGATCGTTGATTATCGATCCATGTTATATCAGGACCTGCATTACCTTTACCTAAAAATACATTTTTAAATTTTGTACAACAATTATATAACGTTAAATCTAAATTGAACTGTACATTTCAATTTTTAACTAAAATACTAAAAAGTTATCATTTCGTTAATTGGCATGAGGAGACATTTCTCTTTTAAAGTGGCATATTAGAGATCACGAGCTTCGTAAGCTTTGAACATTTTTTAACGAGGCTAGTGCATTAGAATAACTTTGTTACAAAAAAAATCTAGTGAAAAAAAAACTAATAAATATCTTTAATTGTACCTAATATATAACAAGATAGTCTGCTATCTTTGTATTGTGTATATTGTTATCTTTGTCATACATAAACCCATTTGTTGTTGTCTTTGTGACTTCCAATTGCTGGTTACCTGGGATGATTCATAGTTATGTTTGATGATAATCACTTCATTGTGTCGGGGTTTTTTTAAATTTATAATAAAAAACATTTCTCATGTACGCTAATTATTTCCAAAGTTTGATATTTAAGGTAGTACCTCAGATATCACAAGGGTCTAATGTGTGCTCTGTGTGATTTGACTTCAGTAATATTTATATTTGGCAACGCCGCGTAAAAGTAAGAGAGATAGAAATAAAACTTCTGCGTAAGCATCAATGAGTTACATGTGTGTTTACTAAAATGTCTGAATTAAAATTATTAATATTTCATTGGAAAGACTTTATGTGATAAATGTAACTGTATTAATAAAAATTACTTATTATAAAAAAATGTGTATAACATTGATATCCCCACATGCCGCATTCGAGGTATGTTTGAATTTTGCGCGCGTCATATCCTCTTTGATGGCGTTGCCACATGTACTTAACATAGTACATTTTTCGTAATTATTTGCTAATTACTCTTATCGCACTCTCTGAACCTCGATTTGTAAGTAACCAAAATGTTCGAAAAAATTTTTCCTTTTTGTTGACACTACTTTCATTGTAATCTGAACGGTACTTTTTGTCAAATAAAATAAAATCTGTGATTTCACATAAGGATCAATGGTAAAAGCAAAAATTTTTTTATATTAATATCTTTTTTCTGGTTTTCTGCAGCTCTTTCAAAATTTAACTGGTTCATTATCTTATTATAATGTACTAGTATGCCAAGTTTCATTAAATTCTGAACAGTAATTCTATAACCGAGGGTACTACCTTAACGGACTTTTTATGTAATTTTTAAGTTCAATTTAGATACCCCTTTAAATATATAAAATAATTACCTAATCCAAGTGGTTGTATTGATAAATATCCTGATGGTAAATGCGTTGCAACTGGTACACATTGTGTATCAAAATTTAATTTACTTTTACACAACAATGGTATCCATGCATACCCAATACAATTTTCAAAAATACAATTATTACTCATCGTTGACGATGAACTATTTGAAGATGTTGATGATACTGTTGATAACTTTTTATTAATATCACACGACACATGATAAAATGTAAATAATAAATGATGTTGTGATGTTAAATTTATTGGTAATTGTATTTTAATTTCATCATACCAAGATGGTGTCGTATTATGATGAAGTACAGTACAATATGTTTTATTTATAAATATACTTTTATTATTTGAATATTGTTTATAAATACATGATATGGATTTAGCTTTACTTAAATCATCAGTTGCACGTAGCTCTATTGAACATACAATATTACGTGCACGTGCGAACACTTTTTGAGTATCGAATAATAATTGTTGTGGGTATACGTAAAGATTATTAATGAAAGTTGTATATGGATTCAAATCTTGTTCGTTATTTAATAAATATTCATTGAATTCACATATTTCGAACGTTGGTGGATTATCTGGTGGAATTGGATACGGTTTAATCGGTATTAAATTCGTTGATAAAACATTTACGGTTGGTAAACTTTCACTGATTGTTATTCTTAACGTACCCGGTATTATTGTTAATTTATTTAATTTATCCGTTTTACGATATTCGGATAAGATTTTTAACATATCATCATCAGTTAAACGTTGATACTCTTGCCGATAGATTGCTGGAAATTCACTAGTTGTATCTAGCTCATGACTGTACATTTTAAATAAAGGTCGCGCACTCCATGCAAACGGTTGACGATACTGCTTAGTCCTTTGACAGTACTGTTTAATAATTTTATGTAATTTAACTGTAGATTTTTGTGAATGATATTTTATATATGGCTCACAAGTTTGTGTAATATTACCTTGTAATATTTTATCAACTCGTACAACTAAATAGATTTCAGAATGTGCATTTGTTAAACTTAAAATACATTGATTTGGATATCGAATCCATACTGGATCGATATATTTCTTATAATCAATGATATTTAAACCTTCTGAATCGTCCTCATTTAAATTCTGTTGTAATAAAGTACGTGAATATTCATCATTGATATCAAAATAAAAGTTTTCAGTTAGTTTTTTATTATTACGTGCATCAAATAAACATAAAGATGTCAAATATGGTTCAAATTGATTATATTGTTCATTGACGCCATCTTGAGCAGTACTAGTGACATCTATACATGGAGTCTGTAATTTAAATTGTATATTCTCACATTTAACAAAGATCCGTTGTCCAAATTGTTCTTTGTATGGTTCGATTGATGTTGATTGTGTCGTTGATTCAGTAGACGATGAAGTTTTTAATATTTGTTGTGTAACAGGATAATAAATATGAAATAATTGTTTACGTGAATGTCGTCGAGCATGTGCTATTGATAGCTCTGTTTCTCGTGCATATTTGATTAACTGTGGGTTCATACTTTGTTCTAAACTCTTGAGTGTACCGTATTCAAGAGGACTATTATTTGTGGATGTAGGACTGGATGATGCAGATGTTGTATTATTTTGAACATTGGATGATTTAGTTGTTGAATTGGAACGTTCTAACGACGATGAACGTTTCTCTTCTTGTAATTTATTTTGCTGTAAAACTGTACTTAATTTATTGATCCAATCTTTATATTCAATCTCATTGTCAGCAGCTAAACTGTATGATTTATGTCCAGCTGTCATGCGTAGCTCAAAACAAAAACGACCTTTTTTTACATTCTGTAATTAATATATCAATTATTTATTAATTTGTAGGGACAGAAAATATAAAAGATGAAGTACAAATCATTGTACTATCAACTCCAAAAATGGTACGGACAGAAAATGCAATATAAGGAGTACAATTCATTGTACTATCGACTCCAAAAATGGTAAGTAATCAGTATTTTTACAACGAATAACTTTTACTCGGAATAATTTTTCGAAAACCAAATGAATTCGTTAAAAAAACGCCAATTAAGGTGCTACGTTCGTAAAAGTTTGATTTATCACATGTTGCACTTTAAAAATGATAGCGTAAAAACTTTGACACTTGTAATTTTCTGGCGTTGAGAAATTATTATTTTGTACTATTTACGGTTATAAAGACGTTAGAAGTGTGATAACGTCCTGCAAGACCATGAAAATATCATATCAGAATTTTCGGACATGTAACAATCACTTGACACCGGCGCCATATTATTTTTAAACTATTTAAGGTGACTTAAATTTGAGTTCTCAAGAATAATTTTTCGACTTGCCAATGACAAGATCATTTAAAATTCGTTATGAAAAAAATCTGTTTATTTAAAATAACTTAATAACGATTGATTCTATGATAAAAATGTCGATGACTTGAAGACCAAACTTGTTAGACCAAAGCCTCTACTGATGAAATAAATAGTATTGGTTATACTTACTGTAATAACATCTGTACAAAAATCCATAACAATAGTAACTTTAGCATCACCTTTCTTCTCATCTTTATATAATTCTAAAATATATGTACCATCAACTTCTTGCCGTAGATAACAATAACGTTTTTTAAATGATTTGGATCCAATATTTGGGAACATACGATCTATATTATTAATATCTGGACCTTTCATTAGATAGCCTTGTTTCGTAATTCTTGTATTTTTTAGATTTGTTTCATTCTCATCTGCTGTTATTTTATCTATATCGGTATCGATTTCATAAATATCTGTACTATATTCTTCTAATTTTATTCTATGGAAACAAAATATATATTAAAAATCTTAAAAGAATGTTAAAAGTAACCATTAAGATTCGAACCATACACCTTCGACATTCAATTCATTATTAATGTAACTTATGATTACTAGTAGACATGGGGTCGTATTCTTGAGTTCATGGGAAATGTTCCGTACAATAATAAAATACAGTTTGAACAGAGCATCGTATTGTGTCAAAGAATATTTGAACTAGCCAATGAAATTGCAATTTCATATTCTAGTTTAAAAAGACGTGTTTTATTTTAATCATTCGTATACATTAATATACGCAATGTTTTGAATGAACTCAAAATAAATGATCCCAGTGGTGCCCTATAAAATAAGAGCTTTACCATTGAAAAGGTCGTGTAGTTCTGATATTTTTATAATTTGGGGTTTCAAAAGCAGATTTCGATTTACGGCCTTATCCTACATAATTGGGATCAGTCGCCATTAAAAAAAAAAAAAATTAGCTAAAATATTTTTAAAAAAACTTATTTTTTTAAGCTTGATGACGTCATCAAAACAAACAAAACTTATTTTGCTTTAACAAACCCAAATTTTATCCGATTTCAATACTCTTGGTATGGTAATTATACTAAATTTTGGTTATATTTTTCAAATTTTGGGTTAAATGTATGATAATTAATTATCATAGATTTTGAAAATGCAGGGCCATTGGCGATCGTTCGAAGAAACGACCAAAAATATGGTCCCGTTGTTTGCATTTGGACAATTAGATTTCTTGATTTAAAAATATCATAACTACCCGTCCTTTTACTACAGTTACTTTTACACCGTACAGGAAAAGGTCTATAGTTCGAATTACAATTTTGATAATTCTTACTTGGGTAAATCAATAAATGTAGATGAGTATTGATGATACTTATAATGTATTAAATTCCAATTGGATGTATAGCTTTGTATGCACATTTTAGTAAACAAATTACAATCATTGATATCGCTGGTATTGGGTATAATCGGTATTAAGGTGCGATATCGTCTTGGTAAAACTACTTGAGAGACATCGTCAGATGGATATAGTAATAGTTCACGATGTATATCATTTTGTATGACAGTCTTATTTTTTAATATATAATTCTCAAAGTCTATTGGTTCTATTAATTGTGTTTTATTCTGAAAAATCAATTAAAACTATTAATCGTTAAAAACCAATAAAATTTATTAATCATTGAAACTTTTTATAGCATGATGTTGCTTTAGGGTTCCGTAGTCAAACCAGGTACCCTTAGAGTTTCGTCATGTCAGTCTGTTTATCACTGCAAAAGTAGCATGCTCCAAAATAAAAATTTTGGAACATACAAGCTAAAATCACTTTTCAGGCCACTACTGTGTGCCTATTTATTCTCACAATATTTAATGCCAAATGAGGAACATTTTTTGTTCGCATCCCATCATATCCACAGTAAAAAAATTAGGTAAGTTGAAAGTAAACGTAGTTCATTCAACAACGCGGCAGGTAGAAATACGGCCAACCGAACGAATCAGTTCTCTGAACTACGCGGCGTACTTGAAAGAATTATCCTAAGTTTGAACATTATTTCAATTTTTATGTATTTGGCTTAAGTGCAATTAATTTGTCTGTAGGTAGTATTGGCCAACTACCCGGCGTAGTTGGATACACTATTGTATTTTTTACAGTGTAGACCCAACATTATTTCAATAATTAACCGCGAACGCATGAGCATCGCCGGACCTGATGTAGGGTATCGTTGAATATTCCAGGTAAACTGCTGTTTATGAATGTCTGAAAAGTTCACAATAGTAGCACATACCAAAATTGAAAGGAAACTTATCACAGCTATGTAGGCTGTTCTATTTTACCAGTAATATTCGACCAAATTATAATAAGGTGTAGGGTCTGTAAAACGTATATAAAAACTCGGAACAATACGGAACCATACATAACACTACGGACCCACCAAGAAGTTCTACACACACTTGTCCATTTTTTTTTTAAATAACTTGTATGGATTCATTTATTATATTAGCGAATTTCCTGAAAGGAAATAGAGCTATTGGTCCCGTACCGAAGTCAAAATTTCGCAAAAATTTCTTCAAATGTCCATCGATCCTACCTAGTAGATGTCAAAAATCACCATCTGTAAAATTTATATATATATATATCTATGGACATATATATATATATATATACATATATATATATATATGTGTCTGTAATCACTCTAGCGGTCACAGTTTTCATTTTATCGGAATGAAATTTGGTATTCGAGGCGCTTTTGTTATTCAAAAGGTCAAGTTCGTTAATGGGTAAAATCGAACAAGGGAAAAGGGGGGTTTAGAGGGAGGGGGAAACCCAAAATTTGTCATATCTCCCTTAATATTTGAAAAATCGAAAAGATTATAAGAAATAAAGTTGTAGGTATTAAGTTTTACTGTAATTTTGTTTCTTATCATTTTTTCTGTTACCCTAATATTTACAGAAATATTGACGGTTTAAGATTGAAAATTAAATTCCTCACTATCTCTGTACACATTAGAGTTTGAGGAAAAATGATAAGGTGATGAATTGTAGCAAACATGATTTTCTCCAACTTTATTCCTTACGTATTTTTTGATTTTTCAAATATTAAGAGAGATATTTTATATATTGTTTTCTTCCTTCTTTAGGCCCCCATTTCCCCTTGACGTATGTCATTTATTAATACAATTGGCTTTGCAAATCATATTCAACATTTTGATCAGACTAAAATTGCGACCGCTAGAGAGTAATTTATTTATTCCAAGGAAATTCGCTAAGTTGAAGCAGCTCCTGCGTAACGAATTTTTTTTATTAAAGCTATAATTTCGGCTTATCTAGTAAAACATTATTTATTTTTAAAAATGATTTTGTTATATTTAACACAAAATAAAAATTCATGGAATTAGAAGATAAAACGTTGTGCAAATGAATTGCACAAGAGTTTATTATTATATTCACGCGTGTAAATACGAACTTCCTGTATAAGAGTAATGGTATAAATAAAATTATAATAAATATATAGTCTGCAATAATGTTATCTGAGATGTTCAAAAAATTGAAAGTAAAAAACCGAATTAAACAAAATAATCTAGAGCACGGTATAGATATAATACATCACTTCTCCACTTCTTTTTTGGAAATAGTTCGTAATTAACTTTTATCTTAATATCCATGGCGACTTTTGACCGCTAAAGTGGCCACAGACATATTTATATAAATCAATATATTTCCATGTATTTGTTTACTCTCTAGTTGTAGAAAATCAACTTTACTATACTTGATCATTTTTTCTATAAAGATAATTTTAAAGGAATGGTTAAACATAATTTGTTTTACTACAACTTCTGCCAATGAAACATTTGTGACTAAAATGACAGACCATCTAAAAATAATAAACCAGTTTGAAGCAACCACAAATAAACCTAAAACCGCCTTTCCCTAACTAGTGCGGACTATGATTTAAAAAAAAAATATTTATAGATAAGTTATGTGGTTTTGCGGGTTGAGTAAACAAGTTTCCTTTGATTTTAACTTATTGTTAGACGATATTTTAGATAGATTATTTTAAGGTAATATAAATTCAAATTTTTTTCTAACAATTTAATTCCAAAAAATTCCTCAAAAAATTAATGTGTTTTACATTGATTTATAACACAATTCAGCTCGTTATCTTTACTGTGCTTTATTGCGCGTATAACCTTAAGTGCTATTCATTTGCTTCTAGTAGTATCCGGCCAATTACCTGGCGTAGTTGCGTCCGCTATTTTATTTTTTACAGTGTACTATTGACAGATGCATTTTTTTTAAACAAAAATATCAATAAAATCGGGCTTTTTCAGAAAAAAAAGTGTGGGCAGTGCACTATACTCAAATTGAGACATGCAAAATAAAACAAGTGAAAATAACGACTAACTGAGTTAATTACTTAAATACCCGGTATATACTGAATTTAAGAAAAAAGTATCAAACAAAAGTTGTTCATTGTAAAAATAGGAAAATTTTTTTCTTTAAATTTTTGTTCTAACTTTTACGGTTTCAAAGATAGACAGTTTTACCCATTCACGAACTTGACTTTACTTTTTAGCTCTGGAATACACATACAAAATTTCAGCTCGTTATCTCTTTTCGTTTTTAAGTTATCGCGGACAGACAGACAGCCGTTACAAAGTCGGAACTAAACTTAATATACTCTTGTGTTATAAATACCGGGTAAAAAGAGTTTACAGAAAAAGGTATGCAACTTATATAGAAAATATGCATCGTCGTGTTAGAGGTTTTGATTTCCTAATGATTCGTGTAAGATGCTGTAAGAGCACTCAACTTGAAGTATCTAATTACAATAAACTTGTAAACATAACACCTAAATTAAATGATTTATCTAACTCTTAGCACAATATAAATAAACTAGAGAAGAAGTTAACCTTGATGTTGGTTATTATTATACAAAATATGCAGTGTATTAAATATATTTTCCTTATCTCTTGCATATTTGTTGCATATTGTAATCACATTGTAATAAATTATTATTAAACATAACTTATTATTATTAAATATAATTATAATTATTATTAATTGTATTTTTATCTTATAATATAATATAAAGAATATCTTTATTCTTGACAGAAACCATATTAAAATATTAAATATATATCGTTAGCCAATAATTATAAATATCATCAATTAAATTTCTCTTAAAATCAATAAAATCTTTTTATAAATAATTACGCTTTCTAAAATCACCTAAATTTTTAATTTTTTTAAATAATAAATGCATAACGAATTGAGAATATACTTTTTTTGATGTCGGTTAAAACTCAAATGAACTTAAGGTAGTTCTAGCCGCTGTTTTTAAACAAATACAAATACACATGCGTGTTAGAATTTTGAAAAAAATTATATTTTAAATTATTATATCTCGGGTACAAAACGGTAAAGTGCTTCTTTTGTTCTAAATTATATTAAAAATCTGTTTTTTTTTTTACCCTCTTAATTGGATTCAAAATTCTCTCGACACAATTTTTGTTATAATAAAATATCATCTCATTAATCATCTTAAATATCGATAAGAACGTTCTAGTCTTTTTATCAAAAACTATTTTTAAATAAATTATGTGCATATCAGATTAATAAGAATAGAAAATTCAAATCGGCCGTGCACGGAGTGGATAATTCAATGTCTTTATAAAGAGACAACTCGCCCGATTCACGGAAAATTAATTCATCGTTATAATCCATAGTTTTACGAGTCGTGATAGTGGTCCATAATAGTTGATGGCATTAAATTGTCATACACCCTGTATTATTTTATATAAATTAATATACGATCATCGAAGAATCAGTGAAAGCTTCCCGTGGACCCCTGGATCGCACGAATAATATCGACTTATTACATCAAAACTCCAGTAGAATACAACATTAACGTTCCAGCTACTACCGGTTTATTCGCCTACTTCGAACCACACAAATTTGATATAGATTCGCCCACTTCAACCACACAAATTTGGTTCGCCTACTTTAACAAGATTATTAAATAACAGTTTTCCCTAATTAAGTAATATTACAGCATAATATAGATTTCAGATAAACAATGAAATGACACCCTTGACAAAGTACCCGTCATGTAATAAATTTACATGAAACCATGAAATCATTGTGGCATGAAACGAAATATTTGTCATTGAATTTAAAACAAACAATAGTGAATAGAATACGATGCCCATATATCCGTCTACAATTACATGAATTCATTGTAATATAATATAACTAATTTAAATAAATAAAAGCTAATATACTCATCAAATATTTAATTTAATAAATTTACCATTTACACCTATCATGTCCTATTTTTTTAATAGAAATTAGAAAGCAGTTTATTGCAAAGATTTATTTAAAAATGTGAGGTTATATTTATAATATTTATTATTTATTACAACAAAAAAAAAAACAAATCGAATATACAAGATATTTAATATTTGATTAAAAATTATGAAATATTATTTTTATATTAATTGAACTATATTATTCTGATTAACAATAAGATTAATATAAAATAATATACCCACCATTTTATTACAATGTGTGGGTGTGATTATATTTGAATTAAATTTAATGAATTATTATTAAATTTAAATGAAATAATTTGCACTTACATGAACAGTACTCTCTCTTACAACTTGGGATACAGTTTCACGTACTTGGGCAGCCATCCCAGGCTTACCCAAACCTCGAGTAAATTTTCGTTCGCTCATTGTATTTTACAATTGTTTTGAAAATTTATTAGAAAATTATATAGAAACATGTGAATGTTTTCTGATTCTGAATAAATAAAGAATACTTGTTTTACACATTATATATTTTACAGAAACACAAATTTTAAAATTAACACATAATATCACTAATTAACACTAAAATACAATCATTTTTAGATACAATTTGATATATTAACGAATAAAATGATATCTGGAATTTGTGTGTTTACAAATATTATATTTTGTAGACTGAGGCTATCGCTGCCGCTAAACACAACTAAACAGTATTAACTGGGTGGTTTTCTATCATCGTATCACTAACATATAAAACTACATATGAGTATATTGAGTATGTCTAGCAGTCTATCAGATTATTCTCTATTTCAAGTCAACATTGTTATCATGGAGACTTTGTTATTGTAAAAATGGTTTTACAATAAATTGTTATTAAAATATTAAATATAATAAAAAATATACATATAAAATATTATTATATAAATATTATTAAATATAATAAAATTATTTTATTTTAATATCTTTAATACAATATTCAATGAAAGATGTCACTATCTGTTTACACTTGTTACATTAAAAATATCCCTAAACACAATACATTTATATTTATGTATTGTTTTCATTTGAAATGTGAAACACATTCTAGACAATTTTGTATTTTACCAGATTTTACTTTATTTGATTAATAAAATAAAAGTATAAACTATAATTATTAATTGATTTATATATGATTTTATTTAAATCAAAATAGAATACTTAAAATATTTGAATACATTTATGCCTTTTTTTAATATACAGATTGTATTTCAAATCATTTGGTATATAATTATTAACATTGATTGAATATTCGGAGTGGGAAAAGTGAGGAGATATAAATTGTAAAAAGTCCGTTCATAAAAATTGAACCATTTAAAACATTCTAAGTGTTACTATTTGTAATATTATGCATACATTTAGTAATATATACTATTAGAATGTGGCTTACTGGCTCAATTTTTATGAACGAGAGTGTATATATCATCTATAAAAAAATCTGTATAAAATTATATATCTATGTACAATTGGCGTCAAAAGTCGAGCTATAATTTCAAAATTTTATAATTGATTTGTGCTTTATTTATACGGTTTTCAAAAAATGCTTCGGATAAAAGTTGTTCATTATAACTATACTAACAACTTTTATTTGAAACATTTTTCCGAAAAACGAATAAATAAGGCACAAATCAATTATAAAATTTTAAAATAAAAGCTCGACTTTGGACGCCTATAGTACAAACATTTGCCTTAAATCAGGACGAAGACGGCCACTATAATTTTTATTTTCATGATCATTTAAGGCGTTAATTACAGTAATAAAATGAGCATTTTATGGCCACAGGGCCATAAACCAGTAAGGTGTGGTCATATTTTTAATAATCAATTGTGACCAATTATTGGAAATGTGATCTAACCTTACTGGTTTATGAGCCTGTGGCCATAATGCTCATTCTATTATTACTGTTTTAAGTTTTAATTTAAACTTACACCTTTTATGATCATGATAATAAAAACTCTGGCGGTCATATTATTCACGATTTAAGAAAACTGATTGTACTTTGAAGTGACTTTCACGCTGTCTCTTAATATTTTCTTATTTTAAATACAATACACTATGTAAATTAACATAGACCCAATAGCAACATTGTGTAGTGCATCTATCACTATCTATGTACAGTATGCCATGATGTAACGTTCTTTGTTGCACTTGAACAGCACTTAGCTGTGTACGTCTCCTTTATAGTAGAGTAGAGAGGTGGGCAAGAGTTGACTCGGCCAAGCTCTGAGTGAGAGGTAGGGAAGAGAGATAGAGTTAATACAGGGTAACCTACCAATTATTAATATTTTCTTTTTTTAATTAAAACATTTTCTGAAAAAATATAATAATACCAAATCTTTTTTATGGTCACTATTATACAAAGTAAATAATACATACAATCATTCAATACATACTCTGGAATTTTGGGCTGGTAATTTGGGTCATAAAATGTACCTTTTTAGTATATATCATATTTGTGTATGAATAAAATAAAAATATAAAAAAAATATATATATAAATTTTTTGAACCTTTAAGTTTACCGCTGGACCATTGTAATAAAAGAGGGAAATTTTTGCAAAGGATAATTTAAATAGAATTATAGTTTTGGAAATTCCAAATAATTTGTCTAAATATTTTACTATTCATATCCGAGAACTAATAAAGAATTATTTACCTGATTTAATTATTTTTTCTTCGTATGGAGGGAGTATGCTCAGTATAGTGTCATGGGAATTTGATGAATTAAGTTAAATTTTACATAAAGTGGGAATTTGAGTTCTTCGAGTTAGTCTACTTTGAATTGAAAAAGTGAAAAGTACTATTTGTAGTAGTGGAAATTATTTTTCGCATAATATAGGGTATTCACTCAAAATATAGGGTATGAAATTTCATTTGGTAAGAGTTTTAGAGCTTAATAAAGTTTCTTATTTAAAATTCAAATTAACTTTTTGAAAAAAGATAGGGATGAAATTCAAAAGTTTAGAATACTTTACAAGAATTTTTCAAAAAAAAATTAATATCGAAGATTTATTAATTCTAGACATATTAGCGAATATCCTTCTAAAGGGAATAGACCTATTGGTTTTGTACCAACTGTAATATATATACAGGATGTCTGAAATTCATTCAAGAAAAAACTATACCACGGTATAGAGTGGCAAAAAATTACCAAAAATTTTAATAAAGTTTTTCGATTTGATGCTTATTTTTTAAGATATAATCAATTAAACATTAATATATTCAACCAATCACAGAGCGCATAGTGTAATAAATCAGTATGCACATTAAGCTCGCTGATGGCTTTGATATTTGAAAATAAGTTTATTCGATCGTCTTGACAAAATTGCCTCTTTAACGTTGTAATGGTAAATATTTTTGAATTTTCGCGGGAGTCGCTACACTTATTGAAAACTCTGAACTTGAAATTAAAAATATTTTTAAGGGATATTCTGCCCTTAAAAATATTTTTAATTTCATGTGATGTATATTGTATATGGCTCTAAGGTCCGTAAAATACGATCCACCTAAACACTAGTTCAGGACCAGCCTGTATAAAACTGAACATATATAAAAGATATATAATATGTACAGATATAAGTGTTAAATCCCACCAGAAACCAAAATTTAAAAGGGACAAAGTTTTCACATATAAAAAGTATTGATATCTCAGAAGACCCGGTATATACACTTTTTTCGTATTTTTTCCAAGGGGTACCCCTTAAAAAAATCGCAAAAATAGAACAAAATTTTTTGTCCCCGATTTTGATATAAACTTTGTTTTAAGCTAATTTAGACCTAGCGAAACCGATGGCATTGATTAAAATACGATACGATTAACGGTTTTCAAGAGATCAAACCCATCGTGCTAAAATTCAAAACTGTATGAATTGAGAAGGGAAAATTTTGAAATGTGTTGGTCAGACGTTCAAATGAACCTGATTTTCGATCTGTTTAGGTCAAAATTACCCTAGAAAATTATTATTATTAAAAACGAGAACAAAAATTTTCTTCACTTTTTTCGTACTTTTTCCAAGGGGTACCCCTTAAAAAAATCGCAAAAATTTAACAAAATTTTTTTGTCCCCGATTTTGATATAAAATTTGTTTTAGCGTAATTTAGACCTAACGAAATCGATGGCGTTGATTAAAATACGATACGATTAACGGTTTTCAAGAGATCAGACCCATCGTGCTAAAATTCAAAACTGTATGAATTGAGAAGGGAATATTTTGAAATGTGTTGGTCAGACGTTCAAATAAACCTGATTTTCGTTCTGAAAATCGAAAAATTAAATTTTAGTGAAATTAATTTCCTATAACTTTGCTCTTTATACATTTTTTGATTTTTTCCAATATTAAGACAGATATATCAAATTTTGTGTTTTATTTAAACCCACCTTTTCCTTGTCCGATTTTGCTCATTAATGAACTTTCAAATACCAAAAGCACCTCATATACCAAATTTCATTCTGATCGGATTAAAACTATTACCGTTTTCGAGGTAGAAGTTTTGCAACTAGGGAACTTTTCAGTTTTTATACTTTTGTGGGTGGTTTCAGTCTAAGACCTATCTTCTTACAAAAAATCAACTTTCTACGATAACTGGAAGTATCCAAGAATATTGATGATGTTGATCAATGACTGACCAAAATGTCAATTTTTAGGCTAAAATATTTTGGGAACTATTAAAGCTGTAATGTTGAAATTTGATACGTCCCGTCAGATGATGGGTCTCACGCTACGTATTTTATATCTACGCATACGATTTTTTTAGTTCCTGAGATACAGGGGCCTAATAATCATCTCTAATCCTTCCTGTAAAATATAGTACGGTAGCCGTCTATGCTTGAACTTTTGCCAACGCACTATCGTGCTATGTGATATATTTGTATAAATAACACATATTGTCTATTTTTACATATAAAAGTTTTAAAAATAAATATTTTGTGTTAAAATTTGTAAATATTTATATCTGAACTTGTTTTTATGCTTTGATAGAAGAAGATAAGTTGAATAATAGATATTATTGCCAAATTAAAGCGTGTGTCGCATGTAGGCATATTCGTTTATATGTTATTTTTTAATTTGTTCAAAATTTTTCTTCTACTTCTTAAAATTTTTTTTGGCAATAATATTATTTATTTATTTCTATACTTATTATTTTTATAGTTGATTAGTTTATCATAAAGTTTATAATAGTTGTTGTTTTTATATTTAATATTAAAATCAATATTATTGTTGTTATAATATATTCTTTCATTATTATTACAGGTAATTGTATATATTATTTTCAATAAAATATACCATTATAGTTAATAATGTTTTCAATTTTAATTTTAATTGTTCATTATTATATAAAGTAAACACTGATTTCTTCAATTTAATCAATTTAATTGAAATATTTCAATTATTAAACAAAATAATATTCTAGAACGATAATTTATATATAATATTTTAAATAATAATTATTAAAAATAATGTTTTTTTTATATTAATATCTAATAATACCATCACTAACTATTAATCATTAAACTAGTTATTACCTGCAATATCATCCACATACTACAGTGCGTACAGAAAAATATCGAATATACAAATCAGTATAGCATGTATTTAACATATAAAATAAGAATAAAATGGAATGTTTAACATGTTAACTGTTTTGCACACCTCCGGGGATATGTAATACTTATTACGTACAGCATGATACAATTTTTCATGAAATATTGTATAAAAAAATCTATTTAATTTGATTCAACAAATGAAATTAAGAAAAATATGTTTATATTTTACAAAGAAAATGCCTGTTAGCTAAAAATTTCTCTACATTTCATCAGCGATTTATACCGCAGTCAGCTAATATGAGAATTATTTATATAAGATGCTGGTTGCTGGAGATTTCATAAAAATCTTATTCCTGTGCGATACATTTCGCCGGAGCTATGTCCAACTGTTGCAGTGGGATAATCGCACGAGTAGCTAATTAACTTAAACTTTTATATTATAACATTTGCGTTTTTGATACCCAAAGTGGCTAGTTTTTAGGGTACACCCTGCACAAAGACATTTGAAGACAGCAGTTAAAGTTAAAGACATAGCAGTCATTGTAGTTTGGTACCTAGTGCGTTGAACTCCTCACTAAATATAAAAATTTTACGCTACTGTATAAAATTTGGCAAGTAATTTAAAATATCTAGACGAATACACACAGTTCTATGAAATATTGTGCAGTGTAATGTGTATCTGGTATCTACTTAACGACTGTACTAAGTCTAAAAACAAATAAATCAATTAGCTAATACATAATTAGTAAAGAAAAGCTTACTTTATAATTAAACATTTAAATAAAAATAGTTAAATATATGTTATTAATTTAAAAATAATAGTTGATATTGGTGTTGAGTTGATTGGTTGAGTTAGGTTATAATCGTATTAGTATGGAAGATGAATTAGAAGATCGTGTATTATATCAAACATATTTATCATACATGAAATTAATTTCAAAAATAGGTGGTGGGATCAATTTAAATGCACCAATTGGTCCCATCAATTATGGTTTACATATATTTCGACATTATATCCTAAAACCAGAAATGTTGGCGTTGGCTGGTATTGTATTTCTAGTAATTATGTATTTGCAGTTGGTTGATACTTGGAGTCGTACATTATTAGGACGCTTACAATTATCATTCACCAGAGCTTCAATGACTAAAGCTAAGAAATTACAATTCTTCAGCGGTTCTAATATTGATGGACAAAAACAAATTTGGCAAGTGGATAGTGGATATATTGCTGTATATGCAGTACAGGGACATCGTCCACGTATGGAAGATCGTTTTGTTGTTGTTGATAATATTAAAAATACAGGTAATAAGACATGATAAACTAATCGTAACAACTCACTGCGTCTAGACAAAATGGTACTGTCTAGCAGATAATACGCGCTTAGGGCGCATAAGAGGTCCGTAATACTTAAACCATCAACGACTTATATTTATTAGTAACAATCTCCGTGTGATGCAAGCTCTACTGTGTGTATGATCTGCCAGATAGACCCGATGTAATAGTACTGCAAATAATCCCTTTAAATGCTTCTAGAAATAAAGTAAATGGCAAACTTGAGCGCTTCGAACCTAATATTAATTGAAAATAATATATACTTACTTGCTTGTCATAGACCAAAATTGGAACACTAAAATCGCAGTAATAAATATAAAATTGATACCTCGGATTTTTTCCCAACCATGTCGGAGTATGTGGTTTATGGCGAAGTATCGTAGTCATTTAAATCAATTTCGATTTGATAGGTCAAAAAGATAAGGAAGGTAATTATGGGTTATTTTTATATTTAGGTGTATCATTACTTGCTGTATTTGATGGTCATGGCGGAGAATTCGCTGCAAATTATGCTCAAGAGAAATTAATCGAAAATTTACGTAACAAAGTGTATGAAATTAAAAATTTAGTCAAAGATAAAAAATATGAAACAATAATAAAAAAATCTGATGAAGTAGATAAAGAAGAAAAAAAGGATAAGGATAAAGAAGAGAAAAAGGATAAAGAAAAAATAATTACAAATACTACACAAAAAGATAGACAAAATAGTTTTCGTAGAACAATAAGTACTGCAACGGATGATGGTTCAATGTATAAATTAGCACCAAAAAGTAGAAATGTTACCGATCCAGAATTACTACAAAGAATATTAAATTTACGACCAATCACGCGAGAAGTTCAACGTTCATCAAGTCCAAATTATAATAATAATAATTATACACCACCATCAATTGATAGTTATATCGATAGAAATGGGAATATTAATTATGGGAAATTATTAACTGACGAAGTATTGGCTGCTGACCGATTGTTAGTTGAAGATGCTAAAAAGAATATGGATGTAGCGGGAACAACAGCATTAATAGCATTATTAGAAGGTATACAAATAGATGAATGAATGAGGTAGTAAGATTTAGTGCTCTGTCACTCTTAAAAGCCTATTGTACCTCAGCGAAACTGGTTTCTACTGAGCATTTCCGCCCTAAAGCAATTCACCCAGGCCAATTTCCTTTAGAAAGGAAAGGATCTGGATTGGATCCATAGATAATAGCTCTTCCTACGTACTATACTATACTTGGTATACTCCTTAGCATCTGATCCATTTTTCCGTAAGGGAGCTCCATTCTTCAAGGAATGGAGTTCCCTCTATTTCTCCTCAGCATCTGCAATCACTCTCAGTTGCCAAACCTTATCTTAGGTAGAAGTTATAAATTATGAAGATTGATTTAAGATGGAGAAATACCTCTCCTCGGGTAGTAGCCTCTATAACTAGTGCTTTAGGTCAGTCTGACAATCCGAAGTTTCAGCAGATCAGACATTAAGCTCATACCTGAGCTTCTGCTGAGCCACTCTCCAGTTAAAACAGCTATTGTTTCTACAATAACTGAAACATTGAGCTTCGCAGTTGTACCGAAGATTTAATTATTGCCCAAAGTTTTTGGGTAAACCTTTAGTTTTGTCTAGTGAAGGAGAGCAATTTAATCCAAGGATATGGATTTGACAAAGACGACAATAGGTCTTGTTTCATAAACCACTCTTTTCTAATTTTGATTATCCTTACTAGAATTATTATTTTTATTTCAGGTACAAAATTAATAGTAGCTAATGTTGGTGATTCCCGTGGTGTGATGTGTGATAGTAAAGGAAATGCTATCCCCTTATCATTCGATCATAAACCGCAACAAGTGCGTGAACGTAAACGTATAAAGGAAGCTGGTGGTTTTGTAACATTTAATGGTGTATGGCGTGTTGCTGGTATTTTAGCCACGTCACGAGCACTAGGTGATTATCCATTAAAAGAGAAAAAATTGGTGATAGCTGATCCAGATATATTAACATTCGATTTAGCTGATCATCAGCCATCATTTTTAATATTTGCATCGGATGGTCTATGGGATACATTTTCAAATGAAGAGGCGATTGCATTTATAAAAGAACGTTTAAATGAACCACATTATGGTGCTAAATCTATAACATTACAATCGTATTATCGTGGTTCGTTAGATAATATTACAGTTTTAGTTATTCATTTTAAAGATAATGCATTTCATCAATCTTCTTCTTAAAATTATCCTTTTTTTTTAAAACTAATTCTCAGTATTCTTTTTATTTATTTATTCAAGTTGTAATTCAATTACTATGATATGAGACACCAAATACGAGAGGCATGACGACACCTTTATCAAAGTCGGATACTATCTGAACACTTCGTCTGAATTTCTGAAATTACTATAGATTTCTTACAGATTTTTGATTTAGGAACTTTTAGAGTTAGTAGTAGCAGTGGAAGGGAGTAGTAAGGGACCCATCCCCTCAACCTCTCCTAACCTCTACCACACCTGGATCGCTTTCTCTAGCTCTTTGTTCGTTGTAGAATCTACCCGTCTTCTTTGCGAATGACTGCACAGGGCTTCTCCAAGTAGTGCCCTGTTATATGTTGTTATTGTTGAGATGATTAGTAAATATGATAAATAATTATTATTTAAATAAATAATAAATAAATGTTAAAGATATAATTGATCTTTATTAGATTGAATTATGACATATTATATTATTTATATGTAAATTATCAAAGTTGTTAACATTCAAAGCAACCGTGATAAAAGAGGAAAGTTATAGTTGTTAAGCAACAGATAAAAATGATAAATAAAATTATAATAATAATTTAATGAAAATGCGATACCGCTACATACTTCCCCCCATCAACTAATAAAGAAAAACGACTAGAAAAAGGTTGTAACATAAAACAACCTTGTTCACTCGGAAAAAACTTTAATAGTTGATGTACATCTTAAAATTAAATACAAAGTAAATTAAGAAAAGATTAACATTGAAAAAAGTATGCAGGTTTTAGCCTGTCAATCGAAATAGAGGTAGGTTTGTTATTGATATCAATAACAAAAAATTTAGGAAATCTCTTGATAACAGAGAAAGGACCTCTATAATTACAAGATAGTGGAGGTTTGACATGATCCTCGCGTATAAAAACTTTTTTTGATGAATCTAAATCTTTAGGTAAAAATACATTTTTGTTGGTGAACTGTCTGGTAAAGAAAAATTTTGCGTTTATCATTCTATTCTTCAACTCTCGAGTAGATTGTTGAACAGAATGATATGTATCAACGTTTTCTGAAAAGAAATCATATGGTAATCGTAGAGGAATCCCATATAAAATTTCTGCAGAAGAAAGGTTAATATCCTCCTTGACCGAGGAACGCAAATTTAGAAGAACCCAAGGTAAAATTTTGTACCAGTTATTATTTTTTTGACAGCAATTTAAAGAAATTTTGAGAGACCGGTTAAACCGTTCAATAATACCGTTGCTGTTAGGGTGATAAGCAGTAGTGGAAATATGCTTAATCCCTAGAGAAGACAAAAAATCTTTCCAAATATGTGATTGAAATTGTTTACCTTGATCAGTAGTGATCCTCGTAGGTAAACTAAAACGCGAGAACCAAGAAGCAATCAAATTGTTAATAATTTCTTCTGACGTGATAGTTTTGATTGGAATAGCCTCGACCCAACGCGAAAAACGATCAATGATAGTGAAGATATACCGATATCCTTCACTAGGAGGAAGAGGTCCAACAATATCTAAATGTAAGAAAGAAAATTTGATACTTGGTTCTTCAATTGGCATAAAATCACTTTTAGTGTGACGAGTGATTTTATTTAATTGGCAGATCGGACATGATCGTGTCAAATTTTTGATTCGTGAAATAAGATTAGGGTTAAAAAAGAATGTGCGTACTTTTTTCAAGGTTTGTCTAATTGATGGATGACCAAGATTGTGGACAGCTTTCCATACATCTTCTATATCAATGTCAGGTACGAAGATTCTGGGAATTTTCAAAGAAGTCTCCACATAAACCTTAAAAAGAGAATTCGGAGGAGTACGTATTTCTAAAGAATATTTTGGATTTTTTAACAAATTAATAAGAAGAGGATCACATTTCTGGTGATCAGAAATCTTCTTAATATCAATCAAATCAATACCTGAAGGTAGTGAAATTGTATTAATTCGAGATAAACAATCAGCCGGAATGTTTTCACTACCTTTAATGTATCTAAGATCAGTTGTATATTGACTGACAAAGTTTAAATGACGTATATCACGATTTAATAAATTTTCATTACGAGAATTAATAGCATTTATTAAAGGTTTGTGGTCAGTCTGAATGAAAAAATTTCGATTTGAAATGAAATGACGAAACTTTTTTATGCCAAAAACAATAGCTAATAATTCTCTTGAAAATGTACTACATCGTCTTTCAGTGTCTGTCAGTTTTCTTGATGTGAAAGCGAGTGGCTTCCAGACGTTATGAATTTTTTGTTGCAAAACTGCACCAATGCCAGTACCGGAGGAATCAGTGAGAATGCAAGTTTCAGCGTTTGAAACAGGATGTGCTAATTTAACAACATCAATTAATTTTTGTTTAGCTAAATTAAAAGCTGAAATTGCACGTTCATCAAGAATAACTGACTTCGTTGAAGTTTTACCGTGTTCAACAAGTTTATTCAATGGAGCTAAAATGTCACCACAATTCCGAATAAAGCGATTATAAAAATTAATCATCCCAAGAAAATTTCGAAGTGATTTTTGATCGTTCGGAATAGGAAAATTTGAAATAGATTCAACTTTGGAAGGAATAGGGGTGATTCCTTCAGAATCTACGTGATGTCCTAAAAAATCTAATTTTGTTACACCAAAAATAGATTTCGAAGAATTTATTAAAATTCCAGCTTCATTGAGAATGTTGAAAACAGTTTTGAGATCTTGAGTGTGTTTTTCTTCGTATTATTATTACCATTTGTTGTCTCATGTCATTGTAATGAAATTCGAACTTAAACATCTATTCCGTCTGAATCAATTATATAGAAATTAATTTCGACGTATTGGGATCTCTGGCAGAGGGCGGAGCTTCATATTTCAACCTAGTAGCAGTAGTTACTAAGTTGTTTACCAGAGTGCGACTACGAAACTTGTAGGTCGAGGTATGCCAGGGGGGGGGGTTGGGGAAGCAAGCAGAGCTACCAGCTCTAATTTATAATTTACCCTCTAGAGAGCAGATCTAAGTGCTAGAGTTCCCAATACGGAAAATTTTGGATGCTTCTATAAGCACTTAAAATTGTTCGTAAATAGTAATTTAGAATCAGTCTCTGCATATTTTTTACACAAATCGTTACTAAAAATGATAACGGTTAGATTTGAATAGTAAAAACAAACACGACTTTGATATTAAAAATAGTTCTAATTGGCTATACTAGTCTTATGCTAATCAATATTTAATGATATAACGAATACTATCGACTGATATGGGGTGCAAACTATAATTATCATTTATTTATTTATTATATTAATAAAATTTGGAGCATTATATTTATTAATGTGGACATTAAATTATAACAACGAAATCATATTTTTTAATAATTTTAAATTATATACAAAACATTAACAAATATTTGAGGATATGTCCGAAGCAAGGACGAATGTACGATTTTTATATTAAGAATAGATTAAAAAAAGGAGAACTATTGGAGAATTCATCGTAATTTATTCGTAAGGAAAAAAAACGAAAAATCAGCAAGTAACTGTCTTTTCACATCTCCTCTCTTGAAATGGGTAGGGTTAGGTTGTAGCGGCTGTCCTGGATGGGACTTACTTAGACCGTGAGGTCCATTGTGATACCGAAATGGAGCTAAGCTGTCCTTGCTACTATTCCTTAAACCATTTGGAACTGCTCAGATACAGCAATAGGGCTTTAACGTCGGTAGACTTTAGCTCAGAGAGTAGGTAATGAAGTGGGGAGAAATTTTATAACTTAATAATGACCTTAAATAACTAATCCATGGGGGGAGGTGGTAATTTAGTCTGAATTATTTATACTCGAAAATATTTGATGAAGGATTTATTCGACGTAAAATACATAAATTAATATACCCAATTGAACTGAATATATGGGTGTTTTTACACGTGAAAGTTTTTATGCAAGATTTCAATCGATTGTTTTACTGAGCAAGCGCAGTATTATTTTTTTTAAATAGAGAAGGATTTGAAGAAACTTTGCATGCAATATTATATATAACTTTATAGGTAAGTGCAGTCTTTGTTTATGTGTGATATTTCCTTTCTTGTGATTGGTATATACTTGGACCATGTGACTGACGCAGCGAACAAAGTAAAATTATAAAACAAGAAGAGAGCTGTTAAAAAACATGCGATTTTTATTGCGATTGAAAACTTCCATGTGTAAAAATGGGCTATGTAACTATTTAATGAAATTTGCTATTAGTAGTCTAAAATTGACCAAAGCCAATATAAATAATAATAAATGTCTGATTGTAAAAGTACAAATATTGTACATGTACAACCAAAATGAATTAGATAATCAGTAACTAAATGTGATATCAAATATGTTTATATAAATGTTGAATGTTCTCAACAAAAATGTAAGTGTAACATACTCAAAACTATTACTTATTTTTTGAGATTACTAATTATAATATATTTTTGAGCTGGTCTCAAATTAATCATAAGTTATATATGTAAATAACGATTTATTTTGTCGAAATTTGCCACGCTTTGTAATCTAAATATACATTTTTATAAATGCTTGGTGGTGTATATCAATCCACATTTCAATGTTTTTCAATTTGTTTAGTGAATATTCATAAATAAATGTTGTGCCAAAAATTGCCTTTGTAAATTAAAAAAAAAAATTATTTAAGGAATGTTTATATGATTTTAATATCAATGTTCATTGTTTTCAATATAAATATATTTGTAAGTAAATCTGTTTTAAATAAAATATTTTTAAAAGTTTATTGGTTCTAAATTTTATGGGCTAGATATTTTGACCTATTCACAGCCCCTTCCTCAATAATTCATGCACTTACTGAGCTTAATATTTCGATTGTAGTACGATATAAAAGAGCATATCAAATTTCATTGTTTCTGGTCCAAATATAGTTGATTTTGGCACTCATTCACAAATCAGCCAAATTGAAAGGGATAGCCCTGAAAATTCAAATTTTTAACTATGATATTAATGTATGCCAAACCCGTTGACCTAGAAACTTGATAAATAGGCACAAAAAGAATAGAAACAATATGACAATTAGAATTTCCCCTCCTTCGTCTAAAATGGGGCACGAGATTATTCTTAGTTATTACTGTATAGCGAAATAATTCTAAATCAACTCATTGACCTAGAAGCTGAAATTTAGAAAATATATAGATCTTGGGACATAATAGAGGAAACCGTGAATTTTTTCCCTCTCAGCTCAAAATTGTTCTTAACCATGTAACATGTTATTGTAAAATAAAGTAAATATATTATAGATATTTGGGCATAAGATACGAATATATTAACCTAAAAATTTTTTAATTTTTACCCGCGTGTAACTAAATATATATATAAAAAAATATGCTTCTTAACAATGTTTTCATTTGTTAAGAAACTCATCGTTCAAAATGAATTTAGATCTATGTGACGCCTAAGTTATTTAGTAAGTGTAAGCCTTTAATATTTTAGTTTGCAAGTTTTTATATAATATGGTATGACACGAACCTGGAAGTAAAATTTTAAATACCTACTGAGGAAAAACATATTTACTAACTTTGGCTTCATATTAGTGTGAATGCTATATTTGTACAAAGCGTTTCAGAAAAAACGAAAATTTAGTCCTCTTTACATTTATGTATTTGGTCGGGTTTATAATTTTTAGACACGTTTTTTTATTAAATATCAACAAATTTATTTATTATTCTTATATATAAAATACAAATAACTTACTTAAGAAATTAACTAAAAATATTTATTTCACATATTTCTCCATAAATTTTCGATGAAAATCTGATCGTAAAGAATCGTTTATAAATGAATTTGTACGTTTCTCAGGTTCAGCTCGTGCACAATTTTTAAAAACAACATCATCATCCCAACGTCGTTTCACTTTTAAGTTTGTTTTAGGGTCACCAGCCGAATAATGTGTTAATAATGGATTACCACTTAAAATATTTTCCATGCGAATACGTTCCTCTTCTTGTTTACGTTCTAGTTCTTTTTTAGCTTGTTCTGAAGCACGTTCTTTCTTTATTTTAGCTAATTCTTCCATTAAAGTAGCTGCATCATCATCACTATCTGTATCAGAATCATCTTCATCTAACGGATCGTCTGCATCTAAACTTGCAGCTGGTACTTGATCTAATTTTAAACGTTTTGCATGTTCTGGTCGACTACTTGTATTACTGTTACCACTTTTCTTATCTTTTTCACGTTCACGTTCTTCTAATTCTTTACGGAAATCACGACTACGTGTTTCATCAACAGTACCTTGTCCATGTTCCCGAAACTTTAATTTTGTATGTCCTGGTAAGTCTCTGCTTGAATATTGTCGCGATATTGCACTTAAATCTTTTTCACCACGTCCTTGACCACCGCGTGCTGGATCAAATGTTGGACGAGCTGCTGTTGTCATTTTTATAAATAATATTTAAAATAATTATAGATTAATTTTATTTGTATCAATAACCACAAATAACTTATATTATGCGTACAATGGTTATTTGTATTATTTTTTGACAATTCAAAATGGCGAATATAGTATTGAAATACGCATGCGTATTATTGATTTTAAAATATATGCAACAGATCAAGAAGGAAATTTGAATTATAATTTAATTGAATATAAGTTTTAAATGTCTAAAATTTATATGTTGTACATTTATAAAATAAAGTATTATTTATCAAATTTAACTATGTTTTGTCATTACAAAATTTTTTTATAATTGATAAATCTGATGAATCTGATCTTAATGGATCTGATGTGAACGCCACCTTACCTCCGTGTATAGACAATAATTCTACTACACTTGTATACGAAAAAAGGAATATCTCAAAAATCCAAACATATGAAAATCTGACAATTATATAAAAGAGCAAGTTTGGAAATAAGATTACAAAACTCGTACAATACAGTTATTTTTATTACTAAGAAAGATAGGACCGTCTATAAAATACGTAGGCAAAAGGGAGAGACAGAGCAATTGACTTACGTGGTTGTGGCATACCGCATAAGAGAACCCTTTATCAATTTATTTCTACTTTTTTTAATCTTTTATATTTTTCATTTGCGATATGCAGGAGAAAGTTTTGTATATAATTATTCAATCAATAATAAGCAAATATTTATGCGATCACAATAGCGTCAACTCAGCATAAGTGCTAGAAGGATAATATACTAATAATCGCCCAAGATAAAAATAATTTTGTATTAACAGAGTTTGTTTGGACATAACTTTTGTGTTTAATTTTTAATAATACTATTGATAACTTTTGAAAACTATTGGTGATGATGACTATTTGGTCCACGACGTCTGTTCGCCAAAAAACAAACGATTTTTACTGTGCAGCATAAGTTATATACAATTGTCATTTCCAACTGTAAAAATTATTTCGTTGCTCACAAAAGTCAGCCATGTGTCTTAAGCCCCATCCTCAGGTATATTCTCAATAGATCAATAAAATTGATAGTGTGCAGCTAGTACGCAAGAGGCTTAGATGTACTCATCTATTAATTTATTGTCTGTGCATATCATATTATAGTTTGTATATGGAGGTATAAAATATTGACGTGAAGTATATAACATATGACATAGAAATAGTACGTAGTACGACCATAGCGTAGCGTTAGTATACAGTATGTATGTATAATAAAATAGAAATAATAAAAAGTAAAGTTCAGTGTGGTGTGTCGTTTACCGAATAATTTATAGCAAAGTTCATATTTGACAAAAAGTGTTTGATAAAAATTAATGTTTGAAAAAAAATTACAATAAATATTTGATAATTATGTGATAAAAATGAGAATAAAATTGATGAAATCAAAATGATATGAATAAATAATTATAAAACATGTGCATTTGTAAATCTAGGTGTGTTTTATTGTATTTCCTAAAAGGAATTCTGTCCTCAAAGCAAATAATATATGATATTGGTGCTGTCAGTGTGTGTAGGTTGTGACTTGTATGTCTTAATATTAATATAGACTACACTACTCGAATTTTAGTTTCTTAAAACAATTTTATTAATTTTTTAAATTAATTATATGAATATTGACTGCAATGACATGACATTGATGAAACAAATAATTCAAATAATTGATATTGATAAATATTCAATTGATTTTGAATGTGGTGTGCAATATCTAAATTGTGTACCAAACAAGATCAAAGTGCTATTACTGTCAGTGATTTAAGTACATCTGCGATAAATCCAAGACATCCTGGTGAAGATACAAGGATGGATTTAGCACAGGATACATTATCATATGATAATGCACAAGTAAGTACCGAATTGATATCAAGGTAACCAATTACTAATCATCTTTTAATTTGCATACATTAAGCTGATAGATATACATATTAAAGATTTTATTTAGAATAGAATTGTTTAAATAATTGATGAGTTTATATTAAATATATGAAATGAGGTTTAAGTAATAAATTTATTAAATGTGAATGCAATGTACCATTTTAAATGACTCATCTTTAGTATAGTTTGGTAGGTACATTATTTGAAGAAGTTCACACATAAATTTATTTGAAAGAAAAATGCTTTTAATTTTAATTAATTAATTTATTTAATTTGATATCTTAATTAATATCACAAATTATAAAGTCATAATCATATAATTTTATTAAATTGATTTCAACAGTCATTTGTATGTATCTGATTAATTATAATTAATATATTTATTGATAATTATATTTGAAATAAATAATAAAAATTTCAAAATGACTTCAATAATTGAATAAAATCATAATATTTAGAAACAGATGTATACAAATATTTGAAGAATGTTCATTCATTCATATTATGTGTAATATATAAAATAGTTAAAGTGTATAAATTTATTTCTGCGTAGGATGCAATCGAGACATATATTAACAAACTCCTACAAACTATCTGTATTTGTGCTTTCAATATTATTATTTGTACTTTGTAGGTAGTAGTATATTATAAAGCCTGTCCTACACTAATAATAAGTCGTATGGTGTAGTCGTAGGATGTTGTACGCATGCGTGATAGATGATGTCATTAGTTATTCTACAATACATTTAATGACGTCAATGATCAGTTCTAATGATATTTTATTACGATCGTGGATGTTCACGATAATTTTTTTAAGGCAGTAGTTATTAATATTCATATGTAGACTCCCGATCATGAAACCTGAACCAGTAAGTCGCATTCTAAGCGTATATATTACTAAATATATGTATAATATTCCATACAGTAACACTTAGAATGTTTAAACTGGTTCAATTTTTATGAACGGGAGTGTAACTATCAGGCACACACAATCCTGGTTATTTTACTTTCTATGTCATTTGTGGCATGTTTAGTCTTATTTCTTTATATTTTCTATGGAAGTGTTTTTCTCCAAGCGCCTAGGGACGATTGGAGCAACTAGGGACGATTAGGGCAACTAGGGACGTAATCAAAGATAATCAAATCTGAGCGTTAAAGGCAAGGACCAGACTTACAAAATCGATGGCCATTTTGATGAGTGTCAAATCTACAAATGTCTTATCGACGATGGCGTTGTCATCGAATCTTATTTAATTTAAAGGTATTATGTATAAGTCTAATCACAAGTATGTAAATGTTAGAAATATTTCTAACATTTACTCTTTTTTTTAGCTCGAAAACACAAAATTCATGTCTACAGACGGACAGACTATATCAAACTTTTTTTCTGCGATCAATATTTTCAACCGTTACAAAGTCTGGACTAAACTTAATACAACCGTGTATATTTGAACGTGCTAATCTCAGGAATCGATTTGAAAAATTCTTTTTGCGTTAAATAACCCGTTTATTGAGGAAGTTATAGGCTATAAAAAGTTTGCATTTCATGCATCTGTGCCGTGTGGCAGCTACGCTATAAACCTAACTTTTAAACTATACGAGATAAAACTTTTAATTATAAAAAATGTTTATCTAATAAAAACAAATAACTTTTGTATGAAACATTTTTTCATACAACAAATAGTTTAGGTACAATTTCAGGGCGAAGCCTGTGCGATCAGTTAGTATTATTTATTCTGGGTATAAAATCAATTTAATTGCCTATTTCTTGTTTATTATTACTGAACAGTAGCGTAACTTCACCCTGCGAGGCCTGGCTTCACTTTCGAGGCTCTGACTTCACCTTGCAAGACCCTGGTCTTTGATGAGGCACCCTTTTTTGCCACCCCTCTTACATAACTAAAACAACTCTCATTATATACTACAATATATGATCATTAACAGGAACAATTTATTGTCTTTCGAGAAAATTTATTAAAATTATTATAACAAACATTCACAATACAACAGAGGTGGAATCAATATATATTTGCTTTCATTTAGTAAGCAAAATAACGATCTCGGAAAATAAACTTCAAAATGATGTGTCATACGCCGGACTATTGTTTCAGTAAACATTTTTATGACTGCATCAAGTTCATGTCTTAAAGCATTAACAGTTTCGTGTTCTATGGACAATTACCTACCTACTAAGTAGGTAATTTTTAATTATTTTTAACATCGAAAATAAACATTCAGATGAAGCCAAAGTGACGGGAATTGTTAAAAATAACATTAAGGCAGTGCAAACATCCGGAAAATTATCTGACAAAACAGAATGTTCTATTAACAACGAATGTAAGATCTGTTTCACAGAATGTAGTTTTTGATACGAATTTTGAGACCAGCACGGAGAGACAACAATTGTACATGAAATTTGTCACTGGTGTCTTCATCATAATGTTCGACCAGCTTTTTAGAATTTTCGCATCAATTGTTATTTGACATCACTACAAGTTGCTGCAATAGTTGACCCAAGAACTTGGAGGCCCCTGAGCTAAGGGGCCCTGGTGATTACTACTTGTAACATCCCCGGTAGCCACGCCACTGTCACTGTTACTTTGTTCATTTCCGCATATCCGTCCGTCTGCCAGGTTGTCTGCCCGTGGACAGGATAACGAAAAAACGAAAGAAGATAACGAGCTGAAATTTTATGTGTATGTTCTAGAGCTAAAAAATAATTTCAAGTTTGTGAATGGCCAAAATGGGATAAGGTTTCCCCCAGCCAGGTGTGAAAATGTCCATCTTCGAAACAGTAAGAGATAAAACAAAAATCTTAAAGACAGAAAATGTTCCTTTTTTAAAAATAAACAACCATTTTTTGAAACTTTTTTTATAAACTCAGTATATACCGGGAATTAACTCAGGTAGTTGATTTTTATTATTTTATAAAATGTTATTAAAACCACAGGCACAAACCTGTCAATCTCTGAAGTAGCCGCCAATCTCATACATTATGTTATACACGCTACGTAGAGGCAGCCCTTAAGTGAATTTCAGTTATGTAAGTGCCAATAGCGCTACGTTTTATTTTATGAGCTACGCAATGACCTCATTATATACGGCCGCGGCGATGTTGATTATTGCAAGGCGAACCATATAATCATTCATGTAATAGAATAACTGCAATAATTCTCTTGATTCAATTATACATATTTATATTCAATTAGTATGTATAATATGATAAAAATTACATTAAATAATAATATAATTGAAATAAAAGAATATATTTGTATATTTTGTAATATAAAATACATCTATAATACTTTTTTAAAGAAAATTTATATGAAATGACATTAAAACATTGAGGTTATGTTATTGTGAATGTCATATATATCTATATGTATAATTGCAACCATAATTATATGAACGCTAAGGTTATATTAATCATTTATAGATTTTTTAAAATTTCTTAGATTTTCAATTTTCATTATTGACCATTTTTAAAATATCAATGTAATCAACATACTTACAAAAGTATATATAAGAAAAATTATTTATTTATTCTTGCCTTTTAAAGAAAAATATATATATTTATTTATATTTCCTGTCTCAATTGAATATCAATTATTGTATTCGATGATATTTACAAAAATACTCCGCGCTTCCCTTTTCATTTAATTAAATATTTTTACCACGGTCGCTCGGTAGATAAAACGGTTCGCTTATTTGAAGTCAATTTTAGTATGTCAATGGTAGCGCTTGTTATTGAGACGGGTATCATCCAGGGTTGTCGGAAATTCTTGCTTGGAGCCCCACCAAACAAAGAACGCTATCGTTTAATTTTATAGTTATACTAGCTGAAATATTCGGCGTTGCCCGGGTTAAAAAAAATTCTTACAGACAGCGCACTTTAATTTTGCTTTAAGTATAGGGGAAGGCAGATGATTTGTTTATACAGTTTTTCTTTATTTAAACAAGTGAAAATAACAACTAAGTTAATTGCTTAAATACTCGGTATATAATGAATTTTTGTGAAAAAAAGTTTTAAACAAAAGTTGTTTATTTTTTAAAAAGTGACATTTTTTGTTCTATCTCTCACGGGTTCAAAGATGGGCAGTTTTGCCCATTTTGCCAAAACATGGTCCGATTTTGTCCATTCACGAACTTTACCTTACTCTTTAGCTGTTTTTAGCTGCACACAAAATTTCAGTTCGTTATCTCTTTTTGTTTTTGAGTTACCGTGTCCACAGACGGGTGGACGGACGGACATGCGGACTGATTAGGTCATTTTATGAACACCTATAACAAAAATTTTTATATTATTTTATTTATTATAAATTATTTTTATACCCGGTATATAATATATAGAAGGGTATATTAAGTTTATTTCCGACTTTGTAACGGTTGAAAATATTGATCGTAGAAAAAAATTTTTGTTATAGGTGTAATTTTCTCTATCTCTCTTCGTTTAAAATGTAGGGTATAACACGCGGATATGGAAGTTTGGGACAAAAAAATCTATGTATATGGTTATTCTGTAGAACTTCAAACCGTTTGGTGAAAACTACATCAAAATTGGTTTAGCCGTTTTAACATGTCAAACATCTTCACAAACGTTCAAATTTATAATATTAGGACGATTTTCAAATAATGAATTAAAATTCTATTGTGAAATATTATTCATTTTTATTTTTAATAATACATTCTTATGTTCTAAGATCACAATACTAATAAATAATATTATTAATATTAATTAATCTATTGAAAAGCTAGACGCGAATATTTGACTCCTAATCAAAGTAGTAATAAAAACAAAATGTTTGTAATTTTAATCTTATAAATACAGTAGAGTCTCACTAATCAGGCACTTCAATAGTTCGGCACGTCCAATAATCCGGCAACTTCTGGACGCGCCCCTCTCACCGCTTCCTACTCCCACCCCGCGCATGTATTCATTTTATGAAATGCTTTGTTTAATTATGAATTTCTTTATACAATACAGTAATCCGAACATTCCAATAATCCGGGACCCTCTAGTTTTTAATAGTATCGGATTAATGGGACCCTCTAGTTTTTAATAGTACCGGATTAATGAGACTCTACTGTAATATAACAAAAAACAAGATTGACCAATTTTAATTCAGTCGTAAATTGTCCTAATCAATTATCCAATTTACGATAAGTAGTCCAATTTGGCAACCCTGGTAAAATAGCATGATCATTATACACTCCTCGATAGCAACGAACTAAAATTAACTTCAACCGGCGACTCATTTTAGCGAATTTCCTCCTAAAGGAAATTGAGTAGAGTAGAGGAAATAGAGAAATTGGTGTTGTACCGATGTGAAAAGTTCGCAAAAATTTCTTCAAATATCCATCGATCCTATCTAGTAAATGTTGAAAATGAGACTCTATCGGTCACAGTTTTCATTTGATCGAAATGAATTTTGGTATGTGAGGTGCTTTTGGTATTTGAAAGCTACGTTCGTTGATGGGCAAAAATGGATAAGGGAATGGGGGTGGGGGTAGATGGAGGGGAAAACACAAAATTTGGTATATGAGAAGTAAAGTTAGTTTTACTATAGTTAGTTTTCTATCATTTTTTCTGTTACACTAATATTTACAGAAATATTTACAATTAAAGATTGAAGGTTAAAATCCTTAATATCTCTGTACAAATTAGAATCTGAGAAAAAATGATCAGGTAATGAATTGTAGCAAACATGATTTTCTACAACTTTACTTTTCATACATTTTTCGATTGTTCTAATATTTTGTTTTCTTCTGTCTCTATGCCCCACTTTCCCCTTGGCCTCTGCTATTTATTAATAAAATTGCTTTTGCAAATACCAAAATCATATGAGATTCGACATTGCATTTTGATCAGACTAAAATTGTGACCGCCTGAGTGATTTATGTATTTTAAGAAAATTCGCAAAGTTGAAGCAGCTCTTGCGTAATGAATTTATTTTTATTTTTTACTCTTTTAGTGCGTCCACCCACTAATAAAAGTGAGTATTTTGGTTTTTGTTGGTATTATAATTTTTTAAGTATAAAAATAAGTATGTGTGTGTTACATCCTGTAACCATGTAGTACATACAGCGTCAAAAGTCGAGCTATCATTTAAAAATTTCATAATTAATTTGTGCCTTATTTATTCGGATTTCGGAAAATTTTTTCGAGGAAAAGTTGTTAGTATAGTTATAATGAACAACTTTTATTCGAAACATTTTTTCGAAAACCGAATAAATAAGGCACAAATCAATTATAAAATTTTGAAATGATAGCTCGACTTTTGACGCTGACTGTACATACCTACTACACAACATTATATTGTTACATCCTGTAACCATGTAGTACATATACCTACTACACTATATATTTATTATATTATTATGTATTTATCTATTTTAAATTAAAAAACTCGTTTCAATAAGATATAGATTTGTCTTAATTAGGAGAGAGTCTACGCGATAGAAACAAACAAAAAATACATTCTATATCCGTACTACTAAATCTAAATACTGAATATTATTACAATATGACAAAATAAATAATAAATGATATCTATATTTAAAATACTGTAATTATTATAACAGACTAGCTGACCTGTGTGGCTTCGCTCGCGCGTAAAAGCAAAGATATTATGGATAAATTGCGTAAAAGCAAAAATATTATGGATAAATTTGGGCAAAAGCCAAGATATTTAAAAAATTTACCTTAACCACTCGCACTCCTGGTGTGGGTCTTGGAAGAACGAGCCAAACTCCAGGAGTGTATTATGCAAGTGAAAATAATGCACTTGTACGTCAGAATCGTCTTTGGTGTAGCGGGAAGCACACTTGGCTAGAAATCCAGAGGTCCGAGGTTCGATTCCTGGTTGATGAGTTAATTTTTTCATATCAATATTTAATTAAAAATTCAATAACATGTTTGTCTATATAGTATACAATAGTTCTATCATACTATGTCTTACGTAACCTTAAATGACATCAACTTTTGTGATCCATAGTACCTAGAACTGTGTATCAGTCATATTTTTATACATTTGTGTATGCAAAATGTAAAAGGTATTTAAACAATTATCTCAGTTGTTACTTGCATATATTTATTTTATGTATATTCTTTAGACAACAAAAATACAAAAAAATATCAAGAAGCGTTTAGTAGCGTTGATTTTTCAACGGATTTCACGTCTCATAACTTATATTATAAAGTTAAAAATATTAAATAATTTTCAATTATATTCAAGGTTATATTATATACTTAAAATATAATACAATATATAATATAAATAAAGTATTCTATATAATATAATATGAAGTCATCACAGTCATACTCTAATAAAAAGAATTACCTAATTTATTTTATTAATTATTTATTGAATTTATAATATTTATCTACTACCTACATTCATATAAAAAACATATGATGTGAACATGCCACATAACCTCGATATACATGCTACATCTTTGAAATAAGAATCTCTTCATTTTATTGCTTTAGTCAAAACTAAGTAAATTCGTTTAAAAATAATTTTTTTTTTTGCACAATTTTTCTGATAATTATCGACTTACAATATTCTGAAAAAAGTACATGATTTTATCCTTAATTTCGGGTATAATAATAAAAGGAGAAGGACCACATATCGTTCCGTAGATCCTACATATGAAATGTTTGTCAACTATTACTCGTTAACTATAGTAGAGCTTACTTATAGTCTAAGCGGAGACTTTAAAAAGCGAATTTAACTGTGCGATGGAAGTTTACGAAAAGATAGTACTAATAATGTCTTCAATTACCTACCACTCCCAAATCTTCTACAGCGCATAACTTTTTTTCTATTGGTAAAGATAGACATGACGTCATATTCCAAGATGGTGGCTTTAGTCAGGCTACATTTCAGCTATTAGTTATACCTATAATTTGGCCTCTATAAGCAAAATCATTGCGGCTATCACAGCACACTGCCTAGGCGGCAGGCACTCTGAACTACTGGGCCTACCAATGCATCACAATTATTGCAGGAGTTGTCACAGTGGGGAGGAGGAGGAAACGATGTTTCATCTTCTCTGTCACTGTCCAGCTCTAGCCATGAGGAGATGGACTCATCTGCGTCAGCCTTTCTTTGACGACCTCTCCGATATCTTAAGTCCGTTGACGTCAAAGCACTCTTGCAACAGCAACTTTTAATTAAGAACACTTAATTAAAAGTTTGCCTACAAAGCTTGAGGCCGTCATTAGAGCAAGAGGAGGTAATATCCACTGATAAAAGTTTAATTCTTTCCAAAAACCTCGGAATAAAAGGCTTTTTTAAAATTAATGAAAATTTTTCCTTTTTTTTAATAAATTTTTGTTTCTGAAAATTATAAAGTTTCTTCTTACAATTTTACCCCCATATCAACAAAAACATATACAAATTTATAAATATGTAGTTAATATGCAAAAATAATTCCAAAGAAAACAATTTAAATATGAATTTTTCAAAGTGCGCCACTTTTTTTGCTGTGCAGTTTATATGAAAAGAAGTTCATGAGGCAATCCTCTGTCTGATCAGGTTCTCAAAGGGTTGCCTAGTCGAGTGATTGAAGTCATTACATGTTTTATCTGTTCTAAATGTTTTTAAGGAACCCGTATATAAAATATTTGTATAATTATGTGTATTGTATTATATATCGTCGGCTTAGAGTGTAAACCTGCTATCGCTATAATAGGTAAATTTACAGGAGAAACAAAAATTATTTTTTTAAAAATAGAAGGTAGTTTTAAGAAAGGGCTTTAATACAGTTTTTATATTTTTTTATTCTTTATAATATAAAATAAAAGAAGAGATAGTAAATTCAGTATTTATTTATTAATTAACATTTTTGTGAGTTAGCAGGTTTTTGTAATCCAGTAAAATATTTAATTAACGACTTAGCAGTTCTTTAGTCTTAATTTTAAGCTACTTTACTAAAATAAAATTTTTTAAATTATAGGTGATGTATCTAAATACAACATTTAAATCACATAGATTAGGAACACTTTTCTAAATATAACATTTTAATCACATACATTAGTAACACCTTTTTTCAGTCTCAATAATTATAATACTAATAGACTCAATAACTTTGGAAGATTATCACAAAATTTTATTCTAAAACTAAATGCTCGATTATAAATGCTTCTCTTAATTACAAAACAAAACAAAAATTCTCTCTTAATTAACACACAAAAATAAAAAATTTAAACTCTAAATATTTGTACTCTTATAGCCTTAATATTTCTAAATAAAAATCAAAATAAATCACATTAGGTTTAAAATAATACACACCAGTCAGTCTCTACAATTACTAAAACGAGTAGTGACTAGTCATGAAGTAAATTATCATAATAATGACGATAGTCTTCAGGTAAAGTGCTTTTCAAATATTGCAAGTCTTCAAACTTCCTCTTGGTAATTTTTCTTTTTGTTAGGAACTGATTTCGTAGGGAATTAAAAGGCAAGGCAATTACAGCCGGTGATTTTCTTTGCGGTAGTATTTTCCATTCATCAGTGAATCTCAATTTAAAAAATACGTCACCGTTTGGATTGTACTGAAGAGCTCTAATATCAGTAACTTTAGCGTCACCTTTACCACGCCCAGGACGAATGCTTTTAAAAAAATTTACTTTATCAAAGCTTTTGAAAAAAGTATGGTTTAAGTAAGTTACATCATAAGGTCTAGGGTTTTTTCTTGCCGACCTGCAAATAGATATATACTCCGCAGGAACATTGATGTCTTTGTCTTTAAGAGCCCGCTCAACAGAGGAATGAATGCTGTCCGCTTCCATCTGTGTATGCCCAACTTCTAGATACTTTTGTTCTATGATTATGTTGTGGTTTATAGCCGTCAATAGCAATGCATTAGACATTACACAGTTCCGGTTTTGATAGGTGCAACCATCGCTATAAAAAATTATTTTACTTGGTGTTTCTTGTTCATTTTGTCGTAAAACCTTGTTTTCAATTAAACTAACCCATACACTCGCAAACTCTTCAGAGTTTAAACCTCCTTCCGTTTCATTCCATAAATAGCAATAGCCATCTTTGTTCTTCAAACTATAAAAGGCAAGGTTGTGTATTTGAAGCTTTGTTCTGTAGTATAAACTACTAATTTTTGATTTGGGTGCCATCAGAACCGCCTGTAAGTCAACAGTAAAAACGACACTATCTTCAGCTTTATCCTTTTCTTTTTCTGCTCGAGCTTCTTCTTTCTTACTTTGATGTTCTAAATAATCTTCTTGCGACTTATTGCCAACTTTAAAGAGAGCACATATCTCACATTGGTCCTTTTTAGGATAGTACAATCCGAGATTTTGTACATCAAATTCTTCATAAAACTTGCAGATAGATAAAGCATGCACGTTACATGTTTTACACCAATCGTTTACATAAAAATCGTAAAGAGATCGTTTTGATCGCCACTCTGGCAACAAATACCTTTTCTGTGTACTAGCACGACAGTAGTGCGATTCCATTGCTGGCAATGATTCTAAAAACCTTCTAAGTTCCTGACGTTCTAATTCAAAAGGCTTTGAAGTAGAATCTTTAGTTTTATGAGAATCAAAATCTTTGGTGTTCCTTTTAGAAACAGGTACTTGTTTATTTTTCCAGTTCAAAACTGTCCATCTTCCGATTCCAAGAGTCTTCAAAAACATAGATCTGCATACTTTGATTGACTGGTCTTCTTTTTTTAAATAGTAAAACAAAGATTGTGCTCTTTTCGATTCTTTACCGGTTGTTCTCCCCCTTGGTCTCAGGTAGGATCTAGTAGTATCTTAACAGGTAAGGATGTCACAAGATTATTAACATATACTTTTTTTTCTGGCCAGTTCATACTCCAAAATGCTTTGAAAATTTTCTGTCTATCTGTGTCTGTAAATGTGGAACATTTTAAAGATCCTTTCCCAGTTGCTTTGCACTGGCATCTATTTTCCATTACTCTAGGCTTCCTTGGTACTTCGTAATTCCATTTTTCTTCTTTTTTTCTTCCATAATACTTTTTTCCATTTTCTCGCAATTTTCTGTTTCTTTCAGCAAACCAATTTGATTTTTGAATCTGAACACGTTTCTTTCTTTTCTTGCTTTTCTCTGGGTAGTTTTCATAATCAGATTCCGAGTCAGAATTAATTTTATACGGTACTAAGGCTTCTTGTATACTTTCATCTGATATTAGATCAACTATTTGATTCGATAGGTTTGACGAACTAGGAACAACGCTATCTGTAACACCTGTCAAAGAGTTTTCTTGGAAAGTACACTGTTCGATAGTATCTTCAGTAACCAGATTTTCGCTATAATGGTGCTCATCAGTTGTGATAAAGTTGGACAAGGGCGAGTTTAAAGATAGAAAGGAAATCACATTGCTATCTTTGAATTGAACTTCTTGTTCTTTTTGTATATTTTGAGCAACAATATTGTTATTTTGATTATCATCAGAAAATGGCAATGTATTATTAGGTCCAAGTATAATAAAATCGTCCAATATTTTCTCATTTGACATGGACGGTGAGAGACGATGTATGTATTCAAACTCAACATTTTGAACTATAGACCATTCTTCAGAAATTGGTGTTTTAGATGGTTTCGGCTCCTTTTTTTTATCTTGTTCTTCTTTACTTGTATTACATAAGTCCAAAATTTTCTGACCTCGCCTTGAAGACATCTAAAAAATAAAGCAAAATTTAACGAATTTTGTAAATCATTATCTAAAGAACATCAAATTTAATACGTTCAAACACGAATATCACAAGACAAAAGGCTCCGCAGACCTCCTTATTCTTTTAAAAAGCGAGATATTGTAATAAATTGCTAAAAAGTAATTAATTAATTACAATAATTAATACCTGCTTAGTAAAATAATTCTGTGATTTACTTTAAAGAAAAACTGCTAACTCCAATCTATTTATGTTGTAGGTTAACTTACTTTTTAATAGCAATATTACTCATTTTCTGATAAAGTTTACGCAAAATAACAATTAAATAATTTAAAAAAATACATACCTTTGCAATATTCCAATCCTCAAATCTTCGTTTGTATTAGTAATACCGAACTAAGTAATTATTTGTAAGAGCACATGTGCTGGCATTGAAAACTCAGTAAAAAATGACAGTTAAGATGGAGTTAGCCGGGAACTTTTGACGCCATGGATTTGCCAGTTTTACTTATCACACGATTTTATCAATTTTAAATCAAAACTGACAGTAGCTATTTTTCTAGCTTGTGTAATTCTTTGTTCTCTTTTGAATGGTAGGTAAATCGTAATAACGGTAAAAAATGGATTTAGCAGGATTACACTCTAAGCCGACGATATGTAAAATATATAATATAACCTTGAATAGTAAAATACAAAAATAATGTATTAGTTCTTTTTTTATATTTAAAATAATATAATACAATAATATATAATTATAAGTTCAATACACTTTGTATTAAATACAAGTGTACAAGTGAAAGTATTTAACATATCTTAAGCAGCAAGTACATATAAGTATTTTTTTAATTTATATATTTTTTATTATTGATTTTTACAAATATTATATATAATAACAAATATAATAATAAATATAATTATATATATAATTATAATAAAGAATATAATTTTTATTAAAAATTAAATGAAAAATTAGAGAAAGTTATTTTTTAAGGTATTAAAATACAAACACATATGTGGTGGTATGGATCTAAGTAAATATATATGTATGTTATAAATAATTAATTAAATATATATATTTAGTATGTATTTAGGATTTGTAAATATAATATAATTAAAATTACTACACTGACTCTACCTTAAATTTGCATGTTTTTATAATATTTATATTTACTGGGTACAATAGACTGCTAAAATGATGGACTTTTTTTAAAATATATTGAAAATTTATACATAGTATAAAAGGAAGTCGCCCTCCGCATCTGTCTGTCTGTTTATCTGCTAACTCCTTCTAAACCACGCAACGGATTTTGAAACGGTTTTCACCATCATGTAGATAATTTTAGAAAGTAGCGCTTATTTTTCAAAAATGTAAAATTTGTTTTTTTTTTTTTTTTTTTGTTAACTAGCGTTTATTTATTGATTGTTAGTATAGTTCCTTTATTTTATACCAACGGAAGTGACTATACATTCCACTACCATAACATCTCAGGTAGGTCAGCTTTAGAACGGGTCTACAGGTCGTGGGTCCGATTCCCATCCTAAATATGTACGATTTTTCATATTAAGCATTTGATGTCAAAGAATGTTATCAATGTTCAGACATCTTACTTAAATGACAAATTATATAAATGCTAATCACTTTCGTTGGTATAATATAACCCAAAGGCTACCATATTAACAACGAATAATTAGACTATGGATACTACATGAATTCTTCAATAAGGAATTAGTTGAAACAAATTGCATACTTCAAAATAATCACTACGAAATAAAACTGGTTACTTGCTTACTTCACTCCTATTTATTATACTATATTTACTTCGGTACGGATTGTAGTACGGGTGAACAACTAGCGACGCCAGTGGCATAAAAAGTAAATATTACTATTACCATTTCGTTGCCATATTTTGTCAATTCTCCCGTTTGAGTTCGGTATCCTTGTGTAGTATTCATGAATTAGACGCTAGTTTACAAAAAAAAAACAGTAAACAAATTAATAATACATTGACATCAGGATAGTGAGAGATCATATGCATTCCACTACCATAACATCTCAGGTAGCTCAGAGGCAGAGCGTTGATCTAGAATGCCAGAGGTCGGGGGTTCAATTCCTATTCTAGATGTGTATGATTTTTCATATTAAGCATTTGATGTCAAAGAATATATAGTTGATATGTGCCTTATTCATTCAGTTTTCGAAAAAATGATTCTGATAAAAGTTGTTCTATATAAATATACTAAAAACTTTTATTCGAAAGATTTTCTCAAAAGCCGAATAAATAAGGCTCAAATATAAAATTTTGAATTATGATTGCTACTTTTGTGGCTCATAAAATTAAAATAAAACAAATTAAAAAAGAAAATGCAACCATTAAAATTCGAACCATTAAAATTAGTACTATTCCAATTAATTTATGGTTACTCAGTGGTGCATATGCGTTTCTGGGAAAGAGTCATTCCATATCTAATCACTGAGACACTTACTTGCACGTTTCAGGTAAGTAGTACATACGGCCACATAAATAGCTCTTATTTCTCAAAAATGTTTAATTGATTTATGCCTTACCTAGACAACTCTGCGAGTACCTGATCTGACAGCGAGGAAACCACCCTCGAATCTTTTATCGCACATAAATATTTGTTTTCACAAAATTTTATTTCCAAAAAAGTTTGAAAAGAAAAACTATAATAGATATGGCAAAAGGTTTCCTACAAAAGTTGTTGAAAAAAAATTATTGAGGCGTTTTTATCGTAATCATTATAGAAAAAAGTTATGCGTTTGGGGGTGGTTGCTATAAGTCACTCTATGTACTATCTTTTCTGAAAATTTCAGCCCGTATAAAATCGGCACCGTTTTTTCTCGTCCCCCGTTTGGACTATTGGTAAACACTCGATCACATTTGGTGCAGACCGTCACCAAATTAGCAACAAGTAACATCTCCTCGGAGAATAATTACAATTAGCTAATTCATACTGATGATGACTACTTTGTAGTAAAAAATTTTTGTACAAAAAAATTTTTTGATCTAGGAAATTGTGGCAAAAAATCGAAATTTAATTCGAAAAATCTTAGAGTTCTCTTTGATATTATTTATAACACTCGATATTTTCTGTTAATATTATATAATATCTAAATGCTATTTATAAATAATAGACACAAACCAACAAATTGAGACTAGTAGACGGTTGACTAGACATTAGTAATCAATCAAAAACTAAACATCTATGATGACATCAGTTTAAAAAAAAATCATAAAAAAAATAATTCAAAACATTATAATAGTGTGTCAATCAATAATAAATATTGCGTGCAAATTATATACAAAAGAAAAAAATTTCTTAAAATATAACTTGAGTGCGTTCTCAGACACGTACGATATTTAGAAGAGAAAAAAAAAATAAATTCCCCTTTAAACGCTTCTCTCGAAAGGCCCCAATACATGATCAAACAACTAGCACAACAACTGTATTTGCACAATGATACGAATAAAATTCTTAAATCAGGGAAATGTGACCAACTTCACTGAAAAACCGGAAGTTATCAGGGAATTTTTAAAATAATTTTTTTGTGGCCACCCTGCTATTGTTGTGTATTGTACATGATATAAAAAGCTACGGATTTACCCATTAAAAAACGGCTAAAAATTATAATATTTGATAAAATTTAAAGAGATTAAAAATTTTTTGTAAATATAATGCGATAAGGTATTATATTTATAAATAAATAAATAATAAATACCAGTTAAATGATATATAATATTGTTGTAATAATATAATGTTATAAAATAGATAGATAATCTAATATTTAATTATTCAATATTTGTATTTCTTTTTAAATCAACAACATTTATTATGAACTGGTTGAAGTTGTAACTTGCAACTTAGTTCACGTTTAAGGTAGTTCCAGCATTAAATCACTTTTCGACAGATTTTGCTCATTTTTTTTCACAAGCTAAAAATAACGTATTCTAATAAATCCCGAAGTTTAAGAATTTTTGACCGTGTAGAACGCGGGATAATTAATATCAAAGTAATAATTCTCTCTCATTAGAAGCATGTAAAACTGCATGCCCGCCCAACTATTATCTGTTGTATTGAAGAAAAACTCGACAGAATTTAAAATATGTTTTTGTTTATCATATTTTCTAATTCCATTAAAATTCATCTAGTTGTTACCAAATTATTTTTTATCGTAATCAGATTTGCATATATTTGCAAACTTCGAATCGATACAATAATTAAAAGTGGGTCAAATTTCAATCACTAAATTATAAATATAGATATAGGCAGTATATCGAACGTAAGAAAACAATTGAATAAAAAAAATTTTAAACACAATGCTGTATATCTAGAATTCTGTATCAGTGCGTGGATTGTTTATTTTACTTCTACACGTGTGTAGATGTATGGAAATTTATTATGTAAAAATATATACGTACAATTAGTAATTACAGATGTTTGAGCTGAAGTTATGGCAAAAATATTCAGTTTATAATAAAAATAAATTTCAAACAGAAGTTGTTTTTTTTTTTTAAAAGACACAATTTTTGTATATCAACTTCTTCTCTATCACTTACGGTTTTGGAAATAGATGTTCCTCACTTCCCTACCCCGTAGGATGCATGGACCGATTTTGCAAACCTTGCAGTCACTTTTTAGCTTTAGATCACGCTCAAGTAGTTTCAGTTCAGTGCCATTTTTCATTTTTGAGTTATCGTTTACGGGTAGACAGGCGGACATCTGCAATTCTAATCGTTACAAACTTGGAAATAAACTTATAATACCTTTTATACAGCCAGTAGTTTAAAATACACCCAATTTGCAAACAATGTATAGTGTCTATACATTGCTGTATAGACACTATAGTATCGCTGTCTAATGTAGTGTACAATGAAATGGTGTCATTGTTACACTTAAACTGAATTAAAATCAGTATTGTAAAACATATAACTATTATACTTTTATATATTTATATATAGTTGCATCTTACTCGTGCATGTATACAATGTCGTTATTGTCCGTCGTGTGAGTGTGTCTACATGTATATGTAACAAAGACACCATATCATAGTCAATACATATAGACAGCGATAGATTCACTATACATTGTTTGCAGATTGGGTGTATTTTAAAATACGGGCTGTATATAATATATTACATATATAATTGCATCAATTTTTGGAACAGCCTTCCATTGTACACTATTTTTGGTGATATTTTATTAATAAGTCGTGATAAAACATCCATACTAACTTTACATTATTCAAAATTGGTACTGCTGTATATGGAGATCATGTGATGATACTCACATCAGACTTTAATCAACAATTTTTGAAATTTATTGTTGAAGATTGGTGAAATAGACCATTGCACAGTTTAATTATTATCTTATTCTTCAATACCTTAATATACAAAATATCAGAAATTGAACCGATTCTTAAGTGTATTTTACAAGATTTGTTTGTAACTTGTAACTAATATATCTGAATTAACCAAGTATTTAAGGGGGGAAGCTCCCATAAATCATTTTAAACCTTTGAGGTGAAGTCCTTAAATCTCCAACGTAAGATTATATACAGGGTTACCAAAAAGTCTGGAAACGGTCGAATAACTCCAAAAAAAACACTATGAAATGAAAAACGACAAAAATTATATATATATATATATATATATATCCAAAATACGTAATATTTATTATATACCGAATATGGCATATTAATTATGTGTCAAAAATAATAACTAGATATTGGTGTATTTATAATTAAAAAAAATTATCGGGATCTTACGTAAGACAGGGAGAGGGGATGTTGTGAAAATATTGCGAGCTTATTCATTATATGCATACGTTTTGAGATAATTTAACTCTTTTAAATCATTTAAAACTTAATATAAAAAAATTCTGAATTAAACTTAATTAGTAATTTAATTTTTTTGATCAATAATTTGGTCAACTTACGAAAAATGATAGTTTTTTTGTTGTTGTGAAATTACTATGTACTGATTTATATAAAATTATTTTTTATATAATAATATCATAAATTTAATCTATTGTATATTATATGTTACAGTCAAAATATCGAGCATCAGTAAAATGGTTATTATCGAAAGCGTTTAATAATAAAATACCAGAAAATTTACGTGAACCATTTTATAGAGATCATGAAGTAAGTAATCAATTATATAAACGTAGAGATAAAACTGAATTTTCACCATGATTTACAAAATGGAAAAAATTAATAATAATAGTTCTTTATTGACTTCATTGAGTTTCGCTTTTACGTTATTGGTTCAACTTAGGTCACTCGGTCAATCAGAAGGTCGAAGCTGGTTGCCATTATAGACAAATGGGTAATAAAACATGTATATCACATGTAGTGGCCGAAATACTGGCCATTGAGAGATGTACCCAGTTTAATCTAGATAGAAAGTATCGGCATCGTGAAATAACAATCCTCTTGAATAGCCAAGCAGTCATCAAAGTTCTGAGTTCTTGTGGCATCAGCCCAAATAATGCATGATAGTGTCTAGACAAATTTAACAATCTGGACAAAAGTAATAAAGTCACCAGGACAAGTGGGAATAAAAGGAAATGACATAGCAGATAACCTGACGAGCAAGGGAATATCGACGTCCATTACAGGACCGGAGCCTTTCTATAAACTGGGTGATGATTTCTACCCTGAAGAGATTAGAAAGGAGAAGATTCTAAAATAGCCACACTCTGGTGAAATCTTCCGGGGCTTAAACAGAGAATTTTAGACTCAGGGAACACTTTAGGGAAATGGGCTTTTAGAAAATGAGGGCAACTGTAGATTTTGCCGAGAAAAAGTAGAAACTCCGGGGCACATCCTAATAAATTGCGACGCTCTTATGCACAATATAATAAAATGTCTGGGAGTCTATCGGATACGTACAGGGGAGCTACCATCCTTAAACCTAATCCAGATCTTGTACTTCCTGAAGGAAACGTGACTGATGAGGAGCTTTAAACCAAGAAAATTTCTCGACTGACACTAGATGGGGGAGTACAATAGATCTTTTAGGCCGTAGTGCACTAAATTCTCCCATAATCATCTAAGAACTAAGAATTAAGACAAATATTGTGTGAGTGCACGATAGTACACCGCCAAGTTCCAAGTCGCAATATTACTCTTTATTCGAATTGCTTAGCAACTATTTCGGCATCCATATCTCAGTAGTAAGATGCATTGACAGTCTGATTTTCCGAGGTGGCAAACACTTTGTAATGAAGTATTCCAAATTGAAAGTTTTCCAAATGTTTTTCATGACTAACTAAGAAAAAGTATGAAAAACTAAAACCGACTACAAAACAAGTTTGAAGAGCCTTGTAAATATTTCTCATAGTAAGAAATAATATTATTAGTAAGGTTTTCATCTGAATCATGGCGAAAATTTATTCTTAGTTCAATATATTTTATTATTACATATATTAATAATATTGATTTTGTTTATAGAATCAAGAACATTTAAAACCACAAATAATTGGTGGTTTAGCAAATTGTGAATTATATTGTTTAGCATTAGGTAACATTTATTCTGATCCAAATTATAACAATCTAAATCATACAACAATATTACAAACGCTAGCACGTAAAGGTGTCTTTAATAATACCAAGAATATTGAGATCACTGAAACAATTTTAATACAAACAAATCCATTACGTATTCAAGCACATATAACTGTTATTGAATCAATTATGATCCTATACATGAAAGAGGTTGCATCGTATGATCAAATTTATAATTCTATTGAACGTATTGGACAATTATCAAGGATCAGTTCAACATCTTTATTACATGAAGCCGATCAAGCATTATTAATATGGTTAAATTGTATATGTGCAGCATTACAACAGCGTATCTTATTGAATTGTGATGATGATACAACAGGCGAACAACACGAGAGTAGTAAACATAAAATACCTAAAATACCATCAAATATACAAGACTTAAAAGAATTATCAAATGGTATTGTGTTAGCATCATTAATCTCGTATTATTGTCCGGATGAAGTATCGATACAGCATATTAAATATCATACACAATCAATATCTGAATCATTATCAAATTTAATGTTAGTCTATCAATTTTGTTTTAAACATTTACCACCATGTTCAATATTTCATATGTTACCTGAGGATATTGCTTATTTAAAAAGGTATGTTCAGTTCTTTGGTATATATTCGCAGCCGAGTTTGAAAAATCTTTGATTTTCTCAATTTCAACTATGTATCATTAAATTATTGTTTCCTCACATGCTACTCGTAGAAAACAGCATTCTTAAAAAAATAAATTAATTGGTAAACTGCGTCTGAGTTCCAAGCTCAATTCTCATTGAGTGTACTGAAAGTAGAAGCACCTCTTAGGGACGTACTGTAGAAGGCATTTTGAAACTAACGAATCCTGTCTAGAGAACGAAGAACGTCCATGGTCTTTGTGAGGATTTTTCTCATAACGGATACGTCCCAAGGTTCTGTAAAAGATTAAGGCTTTTACATATGACATGAATAGAGATTTCATTATCAAAGCATTATCGACAGTAAATTCTATGAATCGAGGTGAGCTTGTCGCTACCATTCTTGATATGCAACCCCATTGGAAATTTCGGCGTTTGAATAGCAAACGCTTGCAAGGGGACGTCTTAGACGATCATCTCCGTGTCAACGAGCCTGAAACTTCATTCCTCTTAACGTCGGTATGATCTGATACCCAGATTTAATTGACTGCATTGTTGATTAAGATTTTTAATCGATACTTGAGGATATTGTTAAAATCGATCCTTAATCATTTGATTAGGGGTCCCCAGCACCATCTCCATTGGCGCCCGCCAACCATATTACAATTGTCCGCCACTGTACAACCACACTGAAACAAATTTAAGTTTTCAGGAAATCAAGCATCTACAAGAGATGTTGTTTTATTTAAAAAATAGATTCATTACATCAATTTTAGTTGAATAGAAACAAAATTCCATCGAAATTAGTTAAAATAATCATTATAACTACGATAGGTCAAAAATAATTTTTGTGGATTTTGATGACGTAAATAGTACCCGCCGTCCAACCAATATTGTAGAATATGCTCTTAGGTACAAAAAGTTTTCGGACCCCTGCATTAGATCCATGTCCTCTGTTATTGATCTAATGATTAAGGAACGAAATAGGCTATTTTGTATATTTCTTTATAAATTTTCTTCTAGAATATCTTAAAAATTATTTCACAACATCTTCAGACATTGGCCTAACCATTAATCGTCGAAATAGTTTTTAATTTCCGGTGTGATACCATACAGCAGTCCATATTTTTGGACTGTTGTTTCGCGCAACAAACATCTGAGAGAAATCTTAAAAATATTTTTAACAACACGATCGGACATTGATTTAATAATAAATGGGTGACATTAAGAGAATCAAAGATTTTTCAAATGGACTGCCAATTTTAAGTGACTTGAGTATGCAAAATATAAGGAGAAAACTGCATTTTTTGTATTAAGTGTTTATGAAAAAGGTCTTCTTTGTTTCTTTACGGATCAAGGTATACTATTAACTGCTACAGTGTTGTTCTTTTTTTAAATTTTGTAGTCGATTTGCGCCCAATCCATTTGGTTCTCGAAAAAAATGTCTCGGATAAAAATTGTCCATCATAAAAATAGGGCAAAACATTTTTTCAAAAACCAAATTTATTCGTCACAAATCAACTATGCAATTTTAAAATAAGAACGTCAATTTTGAGGTCATGTGTAAAGTACCAATGGATAAAATCCGCTATAATTAAAATTGGAAAAAAGAAGTATTTAAACTTACAACAAACAAAAGTAGTAATAAACATTGTGCCATTGAGAGGTCCAATATTGGATCCAACGTTGAAATTAAAATGAGCAATAAAGCAAATCATTCAGTTTTGATATTTTGCATCTCAATTCGTGCGAAGGCTCCTGTATTATTTAAATTAGATTATAATTTTAATTATTTATTTATTATTTTTTAGTTGTATGAAATATAATTTACTAGTATTCCTTGCTGATTTATTTAATATATTAGAAATACATCCAATTCAATGTGTTCGATATCCAGGAATGGATCGTTCATCTACTGGTAATTATAATATTTATTAATTGTTTTATATATTTTTATTAATTATTGTAAATATAAATATCTCAACTATGATCTTAATTAAACTATCATTGGTATTCTATTGGAAATTATATCGTCGTTACAACAAGTTGGGTATAAGCCTCAAAATCGGTGCGATCTTGAATATAAACAAATTTGAATTCATTTCAATTTTGAATATATTTTTGATCAATTGATGTAAAATGTACTCTTCGTGCACACTTCAATAATTATGCTCTGATTTAGAACTCCTTAGATTAGCAACCACGAATTGAAAAGGTTATTTCATAAACAACACACGTAAGCTCGTACTAATCCATCGAAAACACATCCCTGGTTCAACACAAAGGAGATGATTTCGACAGCCAAAACAATGATCTATATTTGTCAAAATGACTTAAGGTATTTCTAACGACATGCGAGTAAAAGTAGTTTTGCTCAAAATTTTGCAAAGAGGTAGTTTTTAACGATATAAAGTTGTAAAAAAAATTGTAGAAGTATTAACCGTCTCTGTCAGCTGCAATAAATGTTCAAAGTTGTAAATATTACAGAAAGTAACTTTACAAACAAAACTGGATATATGTAAATAAATAAATTAGGGATGCTTTGAGCCTAAATAAAATGTAATTCACAGTGTCGTTTACGAAAAAACAACCTTCGGGTGACAGGTTGCTCCCAAGGAGAGCACAGAGGATCCCTTGGTCTAGGTGCTAGGGACCCATTTGCGGTAACTCTCTTTTTAATTATTATTATTACATATGTTGTTTCTGAAATAACCGATGCAATTGCACATTCACTTTACGTCATTATTACATCTAAAAAGTGTTGAATCAAGAGCGCAAACGTTGCGTAAATTTAATTTTAAAGTTAAATTTGGATCATAGTTGGATTAATATTACACGTATCGATATACTTAATTGGTAAAGGTGACTATATACATAATAATAATGAATGAACACTAAGTAATGGTGAATCTCTTTCATTCTCTTTAAATTCATTCTCTATATTCTATATTTTTGCGCTTTTTTAAATTTATTTTTTAATACTGGTAATTAAATAATTGGTGATGGGATTTATAAATCAATAGCAACACGTTGATCTGAAAAGGACTCTTACAAATCTTAAAAAACTATAGATGCGTAATTTCCATCCAAATATTCTGAAGTTTTAGCATGTGAAGTTACAAGTGTTCATAAGAATATTTGTCGATACTTTCTTCGGATTTATTTGACTCCTTTAAAATGATTAACGTTAATAAACAATATTTTCTACAATCGATTCTGAGAATCGAAAACAGTTCCTGTTAACATCAGTATTATGTTGCTTTAAAAAAAAAACTTAAAAAGGGTAGCATTGCAGGAATTATGCTTAAAGGAACTTTTTTGATTTTAAGATCGCTAGTATTCGTCTCTATGCTTGAAGCACTCATGGTGCGATCTGTTCTATTTAGCAGTGGTACAAGCAGTATACAAGTTTGTTGGTGGTTACTGCGATCAATATTTTCAACTGTTACAAAATCGGGACCAAACTTAATATACCCTTGTATATATTATATATTGAGAACTCTCTGGTAGGTAAATTATAAACTAGAGCTAGTAGGTCGATGTTTCCTGTCCCAACCCCCGTGACATACTCTTCGACTCACAAGTTTCATGGTCGCATTCTGGTGAAGAACTTACTAACTACTGCTAGAGTTGGAATCTCTGCCGGGTATAATAAGTTTGAACTAAATTTTAGTATATTTGTGATTTGACTATCAAAATTTTCGAATATTTTATAGAAACACCCCCTCTATGTATTGTATTGCGTTACTATAGTAAAATAATGATATATTTTATAACATAAATTAATTCAATGACAAATTATCTATTTATTTGATCAAATATTGATAAATTTTAATGAATGACTTAAATTAACGCTAATTATTTTGGAGGAATTTGGATGACGCGGAAAAACCGGAACGATTTTACATAAGATGTATTTAGAAATTGGGGAATTAATTAAAAATATTTATTTGATATTTTTTGATGATTTATTTTGTATTTCTTTAATTTACATTCAAAATAATGTTGTTGTTTGTAAGTTTTATTTTTGAAATTTATTTATTAATTTAAACATATTTATTTGTTTAATTAATTTAATAATTAAAATATAGAGAAATAAAAAAATTAGTTGAGATTATTAATAAAAAGTTAGTAAACAAAAATAATAAATATTATATTTAATAATAAATGGGGTTAATGTGTATTGGGGCTATGTAGCAACATCAGGACGGAATAGCCAAGGTGTTGCTCATAAACGTAATCTACCACCAACAGTGGTTACACCGATTCCTGATCTGCGCAGCGGCCTTGACACACCACCCCCATCGGGTGCTAATTTTACAGGTAACCACTCACATCAATTTATTATTATTTAAACAATAGAAAAAGTGTATTATTTTTATTTTTTTATATTTTTAATAGCTTTTAATTTTATTTTTTTATTTTCTTAATAACTAAACTTAATTAATTCAATTATTTATTATTATGCATGTGTACAAACAGGGATAATAAAGAATTTTAGGATAAATATATAATATAAATTGGGATGCATGTGATTAATAATCATTTATAAATTAATTTTATTTATATTTAGTTTGCTAATATGTAGCTTATTTTTGAAGTTTGGATTGAATTACCACGTTCAAATGATGGGCAATAGACGTTCCCTTTACTATTTGTAATGATTACTAGACAGTGCGGTCTAGGATCCAACATTAGAAAAGTTAACTTTCATCAGTCAATAGAATGGGATAATTTTTAAAAGTCAGATTATAAAATGGGTAATCGAACTATGGAAGAGTCACCTAAAAAATCCTTGATCAATTGTCACTTCTGTGATAAGCCGAACAGCGGGCCATCTACTATGCAGCTGCGAGGCTGTTGTCCGTATAGGCTGAATTTTCTAGGTGGAGCTTTCCTTTTACCAAATGTAGTGAGGCAACCAGATAAAATCTTAGGTTTCATCATGAACCTAGGCCTGGTCTGGAAATCCTAATAAAGAAGTGGTACGTCATAAGAGATCTTTTAGATTGCAGCGACGGAAGGCTTTGACTCGTATCCCCAGCAATCTTCACTCTCTTAGATCAATTATTTAACAATACGAAGAATTGTTCTAGGAATTGGGCCAAATTTTGAAATTTAACTTTTTATATATTTATAGACAAAATCAGAAAAACTAACTAATCCTCCAACTCTCGCGCCTCCAACAAAGAGTTAATTAAAACTAGTAGCGGTATGATTTTTTTAGACTGCTCTTCAATTATTTATATCTTCCTTTTAAACATCTCATTTTAGTAACAGATGAGGGAATGTAAGATTCTGACTATGTTATAATTTGTTATCAAGAACAGTTAGATTATTGATAAAATTCAGTTCTTCCTATGGCTCAAAGTTATGACACGATCGGTAGCTAGCGTCAAATAGCGTTGACATGTTTTAAAGTTTTACGACGGTAGTAAATTTATCGCTTCATCTTTTAATACAACCTGCCATTTTCTTAGTGTATCATTTCAGTAGAGCTTATGTTTTATTATAAAACATGAGCGTCTAAAGCTCGTCATCTGAACTTAGCGTTATCAATAAATAATAATATTGATATATTTTGGATAGTGCCAAGAAGTACATCAACGTTTGGTGGTGGTGGAACGGGTTCAACGTTATTAAAGAAACCAGTAATATATCAATCAACATCAGAATTTAGTGAAGATAGTTTATTTAGACGTGGTGATTCAGATGATAGTTTTATTGTACATCGTAATCGTACAGTACCTACATTAAGTTCGGTCATATCATCAACAACATCAACCCTAACATGCGATGAACCACTGATAGCAGCACGACTGCGTCCAGCAAAAGAGAAACAAAATACAGATACGAAATCAGAAGAACGTGGTGATGGTGGCGGTAGAATGGTTGCAGCTGGTAAACCAAGTAATTGGGAAGATACACGCAAAAATAGTTACGCTGGACGACGGTCACGGCGTAATTCATTCTCGGATGATTCACAACTGACGATAGAAAACTTTGGTGGATCACAAGATCGTATTCATTTAATTGGACGTCATCCAGATAAAGAATTAATTAATGCGAAATTAAATGATTATCATGATATATCACCAGCTGTACCGATACGTAGTACGTTACAAGATGCACGTGGTTCTATACAATTAGGTTACAATGATGGTACAGAAGATGATGTTGTTGATGAGAAACAGGATAAAATGAAGAAATCATCAACAGAAAATTTACATCATCAACATTATCAGAATAATAATATTAGAAAATTATCAAATAAAGAAAATGAATTGGTTAATAATAATAATGATAGTGATGAATTAAAATTATCAAGTTTTGCAAATTTATCGAAACCTATGCAGGTGGATGGTGGTAGTGGTAGTGATGGTGGTCCACTTTCTAGTGGTCGTGCTAATAATATACACATTGTTTATATGCAACATGACAAAGATGATGATGTGCCATCCAATAATTCTAGTCTATATAATAAATCTCATTCTCATTCGAATAGTAAGTATTTTTTATTTATATATTTTTAGTAGAAAACAGCCATGAGCTTACGATCCAAATTGCACAGATTGTCTTTTTTTTTAGTTTAAAATTTGATTCATTAATAAAACTAATGAAAATAACAACTAACTGAGTTGGTTGCTTAAATATCCTGGATTTACAGAGTTCATTATCAGTGTATGAACTATTTATTTTACTTCAAAACATACACTAATGTATTCGCATGCTTTTGAAATCTACAGCTAAATTATAGATATTTAAGTTATAAATTTTGACAAAAATATATTCAGTTTTAGGTAAAAAAATTCTGAAGTTTATTTAAAAAAAATAAATAAATTATGATTCATCTTTCTCCTACGGTTTTCAAGGTAGAGATTTCACCCCTTAAAGAGAATGCATGATCCGATTTTGAAGTCACTTTTTCATACGCAAGCTTGAAGTCAATTTTTGACTTTAGAATTCACACACACGCACATACACAAAATTTCAGCTCGTTATCTCTTTTCGTTTTTGAGTTATCGTCTTGACAGACGGATGGATACGGACTAATTCAATCATTTTATGATCACCTATACTAAAATTTTTTTCTCGGATTAATATTTCAACCGTTATAAAATTGGGATTAAACTTATAGTGCTCTTATATACTCCTGAAACCCAGTGTTTGAAAAATTATACTACTTTTTTGATTTTTAGGTTAAGCGCTATTATGAATATAAGAATTACGGGAAAAATAGTGAAAAAATCCCCTCTCCCTAAAAGCGCCATATAATAAGAGGTATCACAGATGATACTCTGGGCCGGAATTAAACCAAAATTTGTTATGATTACTATTTATTCAGCAGTATTTTTTTTCGTGCCCTAAAAACCACTAAATTTTTGTAACTTTTTTTGTTTTTTGCAATGGGCGTATTCAGAGCAACTAAGGACTGTGACAGATACTAAGCAACTTAGATTGTGACGGCATTTTGCTCAGTAAGTGCTGTCAATCCACTAAATTTATGGGAATTTGATAAAGCAAGTATAAATAATGTGTTGATGTAAAATTTAAGGGGAAAATCCCTCAATTTGGCAAAACTGCTGACAAGTTAGGAAGTGTGTCTTTTTAGACTTGACTGACTTACTAAATTTACTAAGTCCTTAGTTGCTCTGAATACGGCTATTATCTTGGTATTAATTGGTTTTGCAGCATTGGTAGTTATTATCAATCTTAAAAGGGACCCAATTTTGAACCAACTTTTCTCTAGATTTAATATACATATGTGCTTTTTTAGAAGTGAAATAAAAAAGTACATTCACTGATAAAGAAGGTCTAATAGGGTATTTAAACAATTAACTCAGTTGTTACATTTTTTGTTTTAATATAGAAGTTTATTTGAGTAAATGAAAGAGATACACTATATTTGATCAGTAATTGATCGTTTTGGTGTTTCACCATCTAAGATATTCGATATAATCCTCCCATTTTAATATCAATATAAATATGGAGATGATTTTTTAAATATTTATAAATTTAATAGATACAACAAATGGTACATCATCATCATCATCAACAGCACCAACAAAAAGTACAGAAAAGAAAACGACAACATTTGCAACATTACCAAATACAACAACATGGCAACAACAAAGTGTTATACAAAGTAGTGGGGGTGGTGGTGGTGGTAATAATGATACAAGTGCAAGTGGTAATACTACAAGTAATACTGGTACAGGTGGTATTGTAATGTCATCACAATTAAATAATATTCGTATGAAATTAGAAGAGAAACGTAGACATATTGAAAGTGAAAAACGTCGTATGGAATTAATAATGAGTAAACAACGACAAAAAGTTGGTAAAGCTGCATTTTTACAAGCAATTACAAAGGTAATAAATAATAACCTACCATGTACACCTTTTTAGTACACTTTAATTTTTATTAATTTAACAATTAACAACTTTTTACACAAAAAAAAAACTAATCGCATGGGTGATTCAACATGAGTTTGTTCACGTTTATTGTATTTGTGTGTACGTATGTAATGGCGGTTTTATTAATAGGTTTGAGTCTAGGGTTGCAATATCAACAGTTGTTACAGAAATTAACTCATTGAGTACATTCCCGATTTAAGGCGCGCGCCCAAATGTTCCTACTCTCATTTAAGTATGCATGTAACTCGGCGGGTGCATTTATGAAATTGTCGCCAAATCAATTTTTATAAAATTTTACCTGGACAATAACCAGGCAAAACGCTCAATACGTTGTCATGATTTTTCATTGTTTCTTGAAAGCAACCGTTCTAGTAAACACTAAAAATGTGAAAAAATAATACTTCGTTCTTGTCCATACGCCATATTGACAAAGTGCCACCGCTGTGTTCCAAGCATTGACTTAAAATGTATGGTTCAAGGTCAGAATATTAGTATAATGTTTCTATGACATCGGGTTAGTCAATTATCTATAACAGCACATTTTACATCTTTTATAATATTTTTGTTTACTCACGGTTTCGACGATTATTTTAAAGTAGGAATCTTCGTTAACATAAAATGTGCACAAATTTGTATTACGAATGAATGTAATGGCCTACATATATTTTCTGATAATCGGGTTTGACTACGGGCTCCCGTATACAATCGAGGATTCGAATTGAACAGCTAGACATCAAACAACTTAGTCTCATTGATTTGAGTATCATTGGCGCTAAGTATAATGTGATAACAGTTCATTAGTACAGTACAGTACACATCTCACAGCTGAATCATTCTAGTATGGTTACACCTTGCTGAGGATACTAAGAGGAGTGAATATACTTTTTACTGGATTCTGTCAACTGATATAGAAGCCTACTAGAAATTAGATTGTTACTCGGACGCGGCCTTCTCCAATGAATAATCATTATTATAATGTACTCTATGGCATAAATTGGTGAAGTTTATCTAAGTTGATTACTAGTATTTGGATTTATATTGTTATTATAGATGACTTGTCCGCCAGGAATGAATGTGTTGGAAATGTACGTTATCATACATCAAAATCCATTACAGTTCTTTCATGTTGACTGTTTGCACTTTTATTTTAATTTTTTTATTTTTTGTTTTTTGTTGATGTAACTTACAAAATTACAGGGAAAGAACAGTATTTTAACTCGAGGTGCTGGTGATAATAATTGTAGTGATAATGATGATGGGGTTGTAAATGTAAATGATAACAACACACATGTTGATATTGACATGACAACACCTCAGCGACCATTCACGCTGAAGGTATTCATTAGTAAATAATTATTTATAGTTAAATATTATGTGTTTTTAGATATAGAAAAATAGCACACGATATTCAAATGAAACTTTTTATCACTTCACTTTTTCTAAGTAACACTTTTAATAACATCGGGGTCATCATTTGTAGGTCTTGTCCACACAAAAATAAATTATAAAATATGTGTTATTATTTTATAATTGGGAATCTTTTTCAGTATAACTATTTCTAAATTTCAGACTTCTTAAAATAAATAACTTTTAAATAGTATTATCATTGTTGACAATTATGCACTAGTGCCACAATTGTTGTCATTTTTTTTAAATTCTAACATTAATATAAACCATATTTTAGGCAAATCCTCGAATTCAAGAATATTTATTATGAGAGATTGTATAAGGGCGATTCCATTCTAATTTAACCCGTCTAATTTAAGTGAATATAAACATCAATAAAAACTTATATAGGAACAAAATAAGAGATCAAACCATTTTAATTACTAATCAGTACCCTTCTCTGTCACTTTTGTTAATTATTTCTTCTCAAATACGTCAATATTCGTTGAAAATGCACATGCGCAAAAATTTGCAACATGAAGTAAAATCGTAAAAATATATTTTAATATTAAATTTAGACTTTCTTTTTTGCACTGTTATGAAAAAAGTAAGAAATAATGTGATAAAATTAATTCCGAAAATCGTCTATAGCGGAATCGCCCAAATATAGTTCGAATAGTTTTTGAGATATCACGATTTTACTTTCGTTTGCACTTCTCTATTTCGCTTAATCGCATAAACGCTTTAATCTTAGAAATACACAAAAAAATGAATCAATAAAAATCCGTTCAGTACAACTTAACTTGGAGCTAAAATTCTTATTATTTTTACTCGACTAATATTTTAGTTTTATTTTAATATCGACAGAACTTTGATCTTAAATGTTGACCCTCCACTTCTTCTGTATCTCACACTAAACACACACCCACACACTCTATTTCTCTTATTTAACACTTCAAATGAATTGATTTCTGGCACAATAAAAAGTTTCATTTGATAAATATTGTAATTTAATTTAATTAATATAACTTGATATATGGTCATATTGTAATTGATATTAATTGTTTTGAATGATAGTAATTTGTGTGAATCTTAGTAAATATAATTCATTTTGTTGCTCATACTTTTGAATATATTAATTTATATTAAATTAAATATTTGTATGTTATATTAAAATGATTACACCCTGATTAGTTATTAATTATTTATAGATTTGTGTATAATTACAATAAAATCTGAATTAAACTCATACAAAACATTTCAATATGTACAATTTATGAATTAATTAAAGTAAAGTGTATTTGTACGACTCCACTTTGAAGGTGAGAGATGTACATTGTGCTAATTTTTACAGTCGATTTTTTCCGAAACCATTTGGTTTTCGAAAAAATGATTCGAATAAAAGTTGTTGGTTATAAGAACACTAATAAATTTCGTTCTAAACATTTAATCAAAAACTGAATAAATTTGTAAGGAAAAGTTTGAGACAATTTTTATTCAAAATTTAAAGGTCTTCGTTTTTGCGACAAAGCGATGATTTCGATAAAAGCCAGAGTTTTCGGGATATTTTGAAAAACGATTTTACTTCCTAATACCCCTGCCATACCGTAGCTTTGCATGGGTTGCTAATTAGGTCACACTACTTAAAAGACACCTGGCAGTATGTACAATCAATGTTTGGTTTAGTATTGGTCCCTAAACCATCCTACTAAAAATTTTATAATACAAGATTCGTATACACAAATTGGTCGATTTATAAGAAGTAACTTGTAAACTCAATCGACTGAAATGAAGACGATTAATTCAGGTTTTATGGTATTTATACATAATAATATGTATATAAATTAAAAATAATACATTGTAATTATTTATAATGTGCACAGGAAATAACAGATGATGCACAAACAGTTGAGAATAAATGGCTAAATCCAGAGAATGGTAGTGATTCAAGTCATTTTATTGAAACTAGAAAAACACCTGATATTGAAAATATGGATTTAGAACAATATCAACAATCATTGGCATTGTAAGTACATTTAATTCATTATTACTAGATTATTTAACAAATACAAAAAAGTTTAGTTTACATCAAAAGTATTAATATGTACAACGAAATCGGGTTAGATTTAAGTGAAGAATAGTTTTTGGATGAGTAACCAGATGGTTTTTTAACAAATTAAGAAGGATGTTAATTTCAGTTACCATTATAACCAAAGTACGAAAAACACTTGATCATGGTGAATTTTGTCCTGTGTATAACCCATATCTGTTTGATTTTACTTTCGCTAATGTTTTCTTCGATTACCATGGCGTAGTGCATCGGGAGGTCTTACCACAAGGTTGTACGGTCAATAAGGAGTATTACCTTGAAGTGAGGCACCGTTTGCGAGAAGCAATTCGATAAAAAACGTCCGAAATTGTGGAAAAACAATTCATGGCTTTTGCATCACGATAATGCACCTGCTCACTCATCGTAGCTTGTGCGTGATTTTTTGACCAAAAACAACACCACAATCATGCCTCAGCCACCATATTCACCGGATTTAGCCCCCTGCGACTTTTTCCTGTCCCAAAACTTAAGAGACCCATGAAATAATGTCGTTTTCTTCAAAACCTTATAATGCCTTTCCACAAAGTAAAACTCTCTACAATTAAAAATAAAAGAATTGTTAACTTGGTGATTTGATAGTAGAAAAAAATTATTTTCAATTATAAGTTGAAATAGTTTGAATAAATATTAGAATGGAATTAGTTTAGCAAAAATAATGTACATATTAGAAAGAGGGGTACCGCAAACTGTGGTACATATTAATAAACGATGTAAACTAGTCTCTGACGTAATGTAGGTAATGTTTGTATTGAGAATGTGTTTGTTTTGTTTCGTTTGTTTTTATTTTGTTTTATTATGTAATAGATGCTTTTATATATTTATAATACATTACACTTCTGAATGAGAATTTAGCAAATACAGTCGAACCTGAATAATACAGAATTGGGTAAGTGAGACTAATTAATATGTTCCATCATGTTTACCCTCGAAAGTCATCATGAGTGAGAAAGTAGAAACGTCTATATGAGAGAGTTGTTTCTCACTTATTGATCTCCATATTGGAATGCTTTCTTCCTTACACTTTTATAAGCGAGAGTATGTGCTTTAAAGAAAACAAATAGAGTTTTTATGATTCCGTAGAAAATCGTAAACGAAAAATTGAAATGTTTTCCTTGAGCTATAAACTTTAAACTGTGGCGCAAAATGAGGTACAACGTGAGTTTGACTACTTTTTATTAAAGTTATTATAATTTTATAAAATAAATTCGGAATAAAGGAATCTATAAAATCGCAATGCTTTGAGAGACCCGGAAATATTAAGAGAAGTCGACTTTCTGATGTTGAATAGTACCTTGTGGATTGGATTAAACAAACCCTTAATAAAAACATTCCCATAGATGGATTATTCTATCCCTGTAAGTGAGAGAAGCAGCTTCTGTATGAGCAAGTGAAAAATCTTGATAAGCGAGTTCAAATTCTCGATATTTTTGATCACTCGCTTATCTAGGTTCGACTGTATTTAAGAAATATTAAACATAATTTCACTGGTTTCATCTAACCAATATTGAAAATGACAATTGTAAAAATTTGTATGAATGAAATTTGATATTCAAAATACTTTTGGATATTTCAAAGGTCAAAATTCAGATTTAGAGAAGGATTAAAAATAAAATAGTAAATTGATGCCGTTCGTTAGTAAAAAAATTTATCATACCCGGAATAAAGCATGAAACTCTATTTACTTCAATATTAATATGAAATCATTTTGTTCTCAAATTACACTCAATTTTACAGAGTAATCAATCAATTTTTCCTAAAATAACTAGTTCTTTTTCTATTCATTTGCAAAACCATCGATATGAATGTAATATTAACTAACTTAGGGATCTAAATGTAACTATGGGTCGAAATTTGTAAGGACTTTGTTGATTTACATTCAGTACGTGATACTGAACCTAATTAAAAAAAAAAAAAATAACTCCTGAAATTTAGTGCAATGCGGACAAGAGTAACTAACGGGTTCTCTATTGATTGTACTATCGACTTCATAAATGAAGTTCTTTTTAAAAAATTTTATATTGAATTTCTGCCGTATGCATTCGGATTTCAAAAAAATGTTTAGAACAACAGTTGATAGTATTTTTATAATGTTAATTAACTTTTATTAGAAATTTTTTTGCAAAAATTTGAAAAATGAACTCCACTTATAGAGTACATGAAATCGCAGACAAGTTTTATGCTTTTTTTTAGGTAAGGAACCATAATAATCAAGTACTTGACATTTAAAAAAAAGATAATATTGACTAAAATTTATCGGCAATATTTTTTTAATTTCAAACATTTTGATTCATCATCAGATATAAGCAATTTTTAAATTTTCAATTTATGAGTCATGTATTTTAGCTAATTAAACAATATTTTTACATTAGTTTTTTAAGGCATTCGTTTTGTGAGAGTAGCTTTTGCAAAACGAAATTTTTTTTATATGCAATAATTTAAAAAAATTATCTTTATTTTACATTTTCTCTTAAATTATAAAGTATCAAAAGGTAATTCTTTGCTGTCTTTCTTTAAAATAAGTTTAAATAGTTTTCTTTTTACAAAATTGATGTATTTTAGTGAAAAAATAAAGTTTGAGAATGCCGGAAACTCAAAAAAAAGTTTTGTTTATAAAAGGCACTTGTCAAATGAAGGTTAGATACATTTTATGTATATTTTATATACTACTAATTGTTATTCGCCGTTTCGTACATGACGATTTTATCTATTATATGGAATAGCTAGTTATCTTTGTCTGTTGTATATTATTCCCTTTATCTTTAATTCGGCTCTAAGGCGAGACCACTCCTCGTTAGGCACCAGATGGGGGAGCACAATAGATCTTATAGGTCTATAGGTTTCTATCTTATAGGTTCTGCGCGAATAACCTTAAAGTAATTTTTGAAAAAAATAGTGACTTGTAATGAATTCTCAAAAAAATAAAATACAAACAGAATTATAGAATAGTTGAGCTTCCGTGAACTATGTAAATGTGATGTTGAGCTTTACAGCAATAACAATAAACTGTTTATTTAAGGATGAATAATAGTTTACATGATATACAAGTGGATATACAACGTTTAGCGTCACAACAAAACCAAATACAACATCAAAATTTATTACAACAACAGCAACAACATATGGCATTTATTTTATCACAACAACAACAACAACATCAACAACCACCACCACAACAACCTATGTATCATTATGGTTCACAACATAATATATCAACACAACCTAATGCTCAACATTTAAATCAAATGCATAATATGTTTAGTTCTGTATCACATATACCACAACATCATCACCAACAACAACAACAACACCAACAACAACTATTTAATAATACTAGTAGTGCTGGTGTTGGTGGTGGTGAATTTTATCTACATGATAATAAACAACAACAATCATCAACATCATCATCACCAATACAACGACGTACATGGACATCAATAACAGCAGGTCAACAACAACAACAACCACAACAATTAAATAATAATGTTAATAAAACAACATGGAAGGCAACAACTAGTGATCATAATAAACCACCAACATTATCACAACAACATTTACAAGATTTAGCGAGGTATTTCTAATTATGTTTTAAATGTGTATTTTTAATTTATTTTGCTTTAATTGTTTTATTTTATTTGTTTGTGATGCATGTTGTTGTATGTGTTTTATATGTTTAATATTCAATATACACATTGTAAATAATATCATTTGAGTTTAGTATAATTACTCTACAGCATGCATTTAACATATAAAATAAGAAAAAAAATGGAAGATACCAAACCATATACACTACGTATTTTAAAATAGACCCAATAGAAACACTGTTTAGTGCATCTATCACTGTCTATGCACAGTATGCCATGGTATAATGTTCTTTGTCACACCCAAACTGCACTCAGCTGGGTATTAGCGTTCCCACCAAAGACTGATCTAAGACAGTGCGTAGCATAACACTTTGTATCATAATGTTGGATGCTTTGAAAATATTTGGTTGTGTTATTTTAACGGTATTTCAACAATAACATATGACAAAGATATTATGTCATAGTAGACTGCATATAGACAGCGATATAGATACACTATACACTGTTTCCAGATTGGGTGTATTTTAAAATACAAGCTGTATATTAATTACGATTTACTATGAACTTATTTACTGTTCATAGTGTAACAAAACAAAACATAAGCCTGGCGACTTCAGAAATTCTGTTTGGGTTGAGAATTGTACCTTATTCATTCGGTTTTCGAAAAAATGGATAAAGGTTGTTCATTATATATATTCTAACAACTAATATTCGAAACATATTCACAAAAACCGAATGAATAAAGTATGAGCGCTACTTTTTTGTGGCCAATAGTACTACTAACGTACCGAATCTCATTACGAATTGAATTTTCAAGTCGTGTTCTCCCTTTGTAAAAAGTTTTTTATACGATTTATAAAAATACCCCATTTTCCTACTACAAATATTCGTCAAGGCTATATCAAATGATTTTATTTAGAATCTGTATATTCAAAATATTTGTATAAACGTTAGATAGGAAAACTAGAAACAAAATTATAGAAACAATCTAAAATGATTCGTTTTTTGGTCGTTAGGGAATTTTCCAAAAATTATTTTGTGATGCTTTTGCAAGTTTGCAAAAAAAATTGTATCTAAGTTTTAATAAAAAGGCAGAGTCTTAATAAATAATTAAAAGATGTAATTGTGTTTGTACGCGATCTAGAAGCTACAATTTTAGTCTGATCGGAATAAAATTTGTAGTATGTGTCCTGCTTTCTTTATTTGAAAGGTCAAATTCGTTAATAAACAAAAGCGGCCAAAGAAAAACTGGTTTAGAGGAAGAATCGTGAATTTCTGTATTAATATTAAAATATAAAAAATATATATGTAAAGTTGTAGAAAATAAATTTTACTACAATTTATTACCTATTTAATATTGACAATTTTAATATTATAATACTTAATTAATATTTCAACCGTCATTTTATATTTATAATTGTTTCGTATTTTATGTGGTCGTTTATCGTTTTTCTCTCTTTCATGTCTTTTGTTAACAGTAATACTCAGACTTAATATTACGACGTCAGACTTTCTATTAGTTCAAGTATGGTCCGATTTTATAGGGGATGAAACTTTCAGAAAAGATATTACATATAGTGCCTTCAACCACTTGTTTATGCCTTTATAACTATGAGAACCTGATCCGACCGTATTTAAGAGGCTAAATGATACAATAAATTATTAAAATTCTACAATCATAAAAAATCGAAGGATTTTTGATGATTTCCATGTTTCAAACGTTTATCCAAATGTTTTTTTATATATTTTTCCTATACAAATTTTATGATAATATATGCTTTGAAATTTACTTTCTAGGTATCAAAATGGTCAACAACAATGGTCAACACCATCATCATCAACAACATCATCACCGCAACATAGAACACTGGGTGGCCACGGTGGTGTACATCGACAAATATCACATATGCTATCCAGTGGTAGTGGAGATGGTCCACATCTACAACAACCAGTGAATCTAAAACAAATTGAACATCAAGATCGTACATTAACACGTAGTTCAAGTGCGTTAATTAATTTAAATAATAGTACTAGTAATAATTATAATAGTACTGGTGGTGTTGGTGGTGGTGTAGTTCCAGTACCAGATGATATGGAACCACAGAATATATCATTTATTGGTAGCAATGATACAACAATACCATTAACAGATGGTATGAATCGTTTAAATATTACATCTGGGACAAGAACATATCGAATACCATCACCTACTAGACAATATCATCATTATCCGCACGTATCATCTATTCAACAACAGCAGCAGCAGCAGCAACAACAATTACAAGAAGAACAACAACATGATAATAATACTGAACAAAAAGGTACGATTTCTTCATCTACATAACAAAATTTTAATTAAGAACGTTTTATACATTTTGTTGTGACCATAAGGCATCTATATATTTTTTTAAATAGCCTTCTCGAAAACAGCTCTAACGATTTCAATAAAGTTTTCATGTTTAATCTTTGGGAAAATTAGTTTTTGAGCGAGTTTTCACAAGTACAGAAAAAACGAGAAATCTATTTTTAAAGTAGGCAACTTGTAAGACATTGGTGTGCTGATATGTAAACTCGACAAAAAGTAGCTACGTACTGAGCGTTTTACAGTTTACTAATTATGGGTCTATTCGTCTATTACGTGGTATAAGCGCAATTTATTGACTCTATTCTTGAAAATGCCGTTCGTTTTGGCATTAAAAGTACGTGTAAGTGTCAATAGACATCAATATTCAATATAGCGGATGAAAACAGTTCAGCTGTTTTTAAGCAATAGAATGTTTGTTTGAGAGACTTCAAGAGCCCCTAAAATCAAACAAAAACACCCTAAACTAACAATTTGAAAAAGCTCCAAAAAATTACGATGTATTTTTTGACATATTTTAGAAATTTATATGTATATTTGGTTATAGGTTTTTATATATCATTTGATGATAACGAACAACAGCCAAAACGTCCAAAACCACCATTACGTGGTATCAAATCACGTTCATCACCTAAAAAAGAACGTTCATCAGACGATCTAAAAACAACGCATGAACGTGACCATGATAGTGTTGATAATATATTATTAAGAAAATCATCATCTACATTATTAAATCGTAACCATAGTAATATTAGTAATACAACAACAGCAAGTACTACAAGTACTAGCAGTAATAGTAATACAAATGATAGTAAAATAAGTAGAGAAAAGAGTCCATCAGCTGCTATTATCATTGGTACAGAACCAGATCCGAATTCACTAGATGAAATGGAAAAGAAGAAAGAACGCATCATGTTATTATCATTACAACGACGGCAACAGCAAGAAGAAATGAAATCGCGCAAAGAAACAGAAATTATAGCACGACGTGAACGTGAAAAACAAAAAGAGGAAGATCGACAACGTAAGAAAGAGGAACAAGCTCAGAGGAGACAGATTATATTAGAACAATATAAATTAAAAAAGGCTATTGAAGAAGCTGAACGTGAAGTAAGTATATAACACTTACTTGCCAGTTTATAATGTCTTTATTGAAGGGGTTGTAGTGATGAATACAGGGCTGTTTCTGAGTATATGGTCGCCTGCCTGCGTGCCAATGTGTATGGCAACCTCCATGATAACATCATAATTCTTAAAAAAAAGGCATTTTTAATTAGAATATTCATAGATTTGTAGTTCATGGAAATCACGTAATAAATACATAGTTATCTAGAGCTCCCGATATCGGATTTTTTTTAATTGTGAAGTAACCGAGAACTGATTCTCATGATTTTGCGGGGTCCTTTAAATGCACTACTTGTTTTTTTCCTTTTTCTTTGTTAATTTTTTATTGCAAATTTCATATTTTAATCTTTTTAACTCTAAGATATTTCTATCGGCATGAGAGAGAACGCGATATCTTAGAAAGAGAGAAAAGATAATTTTTTAAATAGTAGTCGTATTAGTGCAGTAAATCTGACATAGCTGTAACACACACTCTCATACATTGCTCATCTGTGCGCACGGTATAGGAGTCAGCACATGGCACAATACAACAGTCAACACAAGCAACGTTACCGTTTGTACAATTTACTTGTGGAATAGTCTAAATATTTGTCAAAAAGTAATCTTTGTTTATTGTTTTTTCGTAAACGACCCGGTAAATTACATCTTATTTAGGCTCAAAGCATCTCTAATTTATTTATTTACATATATCCAGTTTTGTTTGCAAAGTAGCTTTCTATAGCAAAAACGCGAAATAATGACAACTCATGTGTTCAATATTGACAACTTTGAACATTTCTTGCAGCTGACAGAGACTGTTAATACTTCTACAATTTTTTTTACAACTTTATATCGTTGAAAACTACCTCTTTGCAAAATTTTGTGGAAACTACTTTTACTCTCATGTCGTTAGAAATACCTTAAAATCCAAAATATTGTTATAATTTCCCTGGGGATTTCACTTTTTAATTTGACCGCATGCGTGCATGGCTCAGGATGGATGAAATATATCGTCCAATCCCGATAAAAATATAACTTAGGAATGCAATATCGAATTGAATTTTTGTGATATTGAATTTTTCCGTGTCAGACTAAAACAAAATATATTGTTTTAGGGTAAAATATTAGATACAACAGGATTAATGATGAGTACAATATTAAAATCAACGCCATCAACTCCATCTACATCGAATTCATCGACAACTAAACTACGTGGTAAAACAACAGGTAGACCTAGACCTAAAACAATACATGTTGATACTGGTAGTGTTGAATTAGCAGAAGGAATGTTAACACCAAGTAGTAGAGGGAAAAAAGGTTCTACGTCCAATTTAAGTAAGTACATTGTTTTTAAATGAGTAATTTATTTTTTTTCTTCCACTTCCTTTCGTCGCTCGTGATTTTGTTCACTAAAGTAACTCATAACGTTGAATGAAGATATATTTTGAAACAATGACCAAACACTTTCTCTATATTTTTCAGGTAAAATTAAAAATTTTTGTCAAATTTTTTCTAAAAAATTCTGAAAAAAAGAAATTAGCGTAAAAATTAGCTCGCATTTAACCATGACGTGACAGGATGTGATGTCATTAGCCATGTTCTCTTTAGCAGTTACATGGCTTATCTAGCGAATACAACACGCATTGAGTTTTTTGTATAGCCCATAGCCCAATGTTGTTTATATTCAAGTTCCAAAGCACGAGTTATAAAAACTAGAAAAGAATAAAAATTACCCGAAATACTCAAATTGGTTTCCTCCTTTGGGGCAGTGTTGAATATTTTTCAGAAGTTGTGTTTTTTACAACTTCTGAAAATATCATTTTTACAACAAGGAGTTGAATTTTTACAACAAGGCACGAAATAATATTTATTGCTTATTATTTTTCGTGCATTTTTTATGTTTATCGTTGATACATGTGTTAGCATTGACTGACAACTCACTGGTTATTGATGTCACGCAACATGGTGTTGTGCACTGTTCGGGAGCGTTTGAAAAGTATCTTCTTTTTTTTTTTAAATTAGAGACATTTAGGAGTCAAGGGATACAGTTTTGTATTAAAAAAATGTTCTACAATGTTTTTTTTACCTCTTGATTAGCTTTTACTCTATTATTTTATGATTTTTTAAAAATATATTTTTTTAATTTTCGTTTTATTTATTTTATTTATTTATTATTTTATAGCAAATTTAAATACACATACATCATACAATAATAATAATACAAATATGTCGGGCGTCCCAACAATGAGACGCGATTACTATCGTGGATCGCATGATAGTTTAGCTGATACTACATCTAGTTCATTATATAGAGGTACTTTATCATTTGTTTTATTTATTTTTTTTATATTTTTATTTAAATATATGTTGTCACAATAAAAAAACCATGTTAGATAAAAATAGCAATAAAAACCACAGATAATCACGTTTTTCGGCCCGACAAAATATTTTTCAAATGAAATTTGTCCTTAAATTGAGACCTCAAAGAAGTCTGTATGATAATTTCCTGAAGGACAAATTTCATTTGAAAAATATTTTGTCGAGCTTAAAAACGTGATTATCTCGGAAAACTGTGAATTTTTTTATCGGAACAAATTTGTGGATATTTAAGACATAAAAAGGTATACTTTCACCAAGTTTCGTCAAAATAAAATTATTTTTGTGGAAATGAAAAACTTAACTTTCGCCGGAAATCCCAATTCACACCTTTTTCACCCTCCCCCCAACTTTATAACGCAATTTATTTTTTTACATTTATTATACGCCTCTTTACCATTTCCAACTGTTCCCGTTCTGTTAAGAATTTTCTTTTTCTTTTGCCTCAGAATAAGTTAATTCGACTGGTATATAAGTAATAACATACGACTCATAACACATATAAATATTCGTACATCCTGTACATAAATATTTATTGTAATAATAATAATTTATTAATTAAATTTAGATTCACCAGATGATGGTCGAGGTGCATCACCATGTTGTAGTGTTAATCAAACATTAGGACGTCGTGCATCTTATAAAACATCTAGAGGTATGACTATTTATTTTATTTATTTCTATCAAACATTTTATTATTAATAACAATAATAAATACTAATTAATCACCTTTTAAAATATTTTTTATATATAATTTAAAAGAATTTATTTTAATTAAGACTTTAATTAATTTATCTTTATCATTTAATTTATATTTATTTTAAAAAAAACAAAAGTAATATATATTTTGCATCATTTTATATTTTAAAGCTTATTTTATTTGTGTATATTGTTTGTATATGCTTATGTTTGTATCAAAGAGAATCAGATAGAGAAATAATATATCTCGGGTTCTTAGAGTACTTTTACATATTAGGCCAGTATTAAACTGTAAAAGATCTTTTATGAAATATCTATCTTTTTATTTTATGTCATTTAGCCTCACTTTTAACTTATGCAAATTTATGAAAAGTCTAATTGTATCGTAAACTTGCAGTAAACAAATTTGCAGAACTATGTCTTATGAGTTCAATTTCAACTCAAAGTTAACCACTTTACCGCTTCTGGAAGCGGTTGAGCTACAACCTACACTTCTGGGAACATTTTTTTCCAATTTCTATTTTCAATATGTAATACTACACCAATTTTCATAACTGTATTCGATCGGTTTTTTTTTTGTTAATAAAAAAAACTGTTTTTGTTAATAAACTCTACACGGTTGATCCCCCACCGACACTCTCTCCCCCTCCAATGAGACTTCTGCAAAATGCGGCTCTTGCCTTGACGATAAAATCACGACTATTTTCGATCAGTTCACTTTTATGTGGCCAGCTCTTAGTCTAATACATGTAAAATGTAATACTGTGGTGAGCATCCAATTTATTTTGCCAACATCAAAGATGGCCACCTTGACTTTACTTTTACATGCGTAGTTTGATGTTTAATGTCTAAGGTAGCATCTATGGTTCTACCACATGAACTATCATCACGTCTAATTAATCTTAGAGCATTGTGATATCCCTAACGGCAAAAATTAGCAATAAGGTTATTTCCCTAATAAATTATAATAAAGAATCTGTCATTCTAGGTATGAATTAATGTCATCTTAGGTGTGATATAAATTTTCAATGTTAGGTGTTGTCAGTCACTTGAAGTTTAATTATCAATACTACTTAAATAAAATATCTTGAGAGAACTGCACCTAATCTCTATCTTAATACTCTTTGGTGTTGTATGATACATATTGCTATTGGAATGTTATTTTTCTTGTTGTATTGTATTGTATATTTGCTGTAGTATGTTGCTATAATTATTTATATAATAATATTATTATTATTGTTTAGATGATAGTTGTTAGTTTGTTGTTTGTTGTTTTTTTACATATACTTTTTACAGACAACAATGTAGCTTCTAATGATGGTGGACATATTAGAGGACGTTCTAAATATTCTACATATCAATCAAATTTAAGATTAGGAGGTGCTGCGTCTCGTCTTAAATCTAATTCAATGATGAATTTGTGTGGTAAGGATTCAGATCACATCTCTAAAACACATCTCTCTACTATTTTTTCTTATTATTATTTTATTTAAATTTACATTTTATTATTAATTAGGTGATTGGGTATTTATTTTAAAATCTTTATTATTATCAATAATCATTTTATGAAAATTTTGTTTGATGTAAAACATGTCTTACAAGCAAAGGTATTTTGGTATATATGCTTACTATTTGGAATACTAATAGGGCCATGGAAATAAATTTGTGTTACGGTTTTAAAATTTCTCACAGGAGTCAAGGCTTGCTTTTTTTAGAGACTAATAAAAGTTAACGCAATGACTCGTTCATTTGTGGGTTCTTTATTTAGTTATATATAATTTATTTGAATTTCAAACATCACTTTGCGTATCGTAAGTGGGCGTATGCGCCCCAATTACAAATCAAAATTTTATGATGTTAAAAAAAAATATAAATATTTTATTTTATTTTATAAAAATACTAAGTATTTTGGCTTGCTAAGAATGTTTTAATCAAAAGGATCCTTAGTTTTTATATAGAAAATTGCTTTCGGTCAATTTTTTATGAATCTTTGGGAGATTATGCTTTAGATCCAGCTGAAAAAAGTCTCTACGGACACAAGGTTGAATTTTTCCTTGTCCGACTTACGGAAGTTAATTTAGTCATTTCCATGTATTTCTAATGTGTATTGTTGGTCTAAAATATAGATTAAAAAAGTTTATGAATCCATTCCAATTCCAATACTTTAAATTATCGAAGTTGTTAAAACATGGATTTCTGTCGAATCCATTCGTGTTTTGAACAAAAGCTTTTGATCATTTTCAAAATTTGCTCTATCTCTTACCATTTTTTAAATAAAATTTAGCGGTGTGATATGAGAGGTGAAAATAGATTTATTAATAAATTTAAATCTATACTTTTGCTCAAAAATTTTAAATTTCTATAAAAAACTATTAAAATGACTAAATTATGGACTATTAAAATCCCCGCAAATCGGAAACATAATCGAGTGTCAATGGAGACTATTTTTTAAAACGGTTCAAAAAATATATCCACGAAGTTATATAAAAATTGAACGCTGAACACTTTCCATATAAAAACTGCGAAGTTATTTAAACCTAAAATGATTTCTGTCTTTATATATATTTGCTATTATTATTTAATTAGTTAATTGATGGTGTTTAAGAGTATTATTTGGTGATGGTTAGAGGATCAGTTGATGGTACTTTATTATTATTAGTATTAAATATTTAAATAACAATAATATATATATATTATATACATTATTATATAATAATGTAATGCATGGTGCTTTTGCTACGCTTAATTATGCTTATATGTGTATTACAGCTTTATTATTATTATTATGTAATGCATGTATTATTTATTATATTACAATAAAATAATAATAATAAATATATAATAAAAATTAAATTATTAATAAATTAATAACATTTTATAAATTAATAATACAAATATTAATTAAAATAATACTAATAATTAATAAAATAAAACAATTAAAATTATTAAATAAGTGATTTATATAAATATTGAAATGAAATAACAGATAATGTATTTAATTAGTTTCTTTATTGTCAGTTACGTGATATATCCGTAATCCGTAATAAGTGTGTCCAGGTACACAAGTTCATGTCATTTTTTAAAATTTTATAATTGATATGTGCTTTATTGAATCGGTTTCCGAAAAAATGCTTCGGATAAAAGTTGTTCATTAGAAATATAGTAAAATACTTTTATTCGAATTTTTTTTTCGAAAAACTAATGAATAAGACAAACTAGCTATAAAATTTAAAAAAATGATATCAACTTTTGTGGCCGGCCAAGTGTACAAACAGCAAATACATTTTGTGTAATAGATGTTTCTACTTTTAGTTATCCGTTAGTTATCTGTGTCATGAACATTTTCGTATTACTGAAAATATTAACCACAATCCTCTATACATACGGACGTCGCTTCCTTATGGTATAAAACAACAAAAAGTAGTCCAAATTGAAGTATACACTTGAACCATGTTTCTACTATTAGTTACCAGTATCTAGTATCGTCTCATGGGCATTTACACATAAGTGAAAATGTTTGAGTCTAGACCACAGACCTCTATACATCGGACTTCGCTTCCTTATGGTATAAAATAAAACAAAAAGTCGTCCAAATTGAAGCATATATTAGAGCTATATAAAAATCTACACTAACAAGTTTAGTAGCAAAAATTAAAAAAGCCGCGCTAGAACTAATTTTTTTATTGGATGTAATAAAAGTCTTAATTTTTTAATGCTTTTTATAATATTTACAATAATTTTCTATAAAATCTTTTTAATTTTCACTTATGATAAACAGAAAACATAAACATGTGTTGTCTTTTATTAGGAGAGGGCATATGTATTTTTTTTATTAATAGAAGACATACGTTTTTAATTTTGTATCTTGTACTTTACAAAATACATATCGTCGTACTTTTTCACAAATTAAAAATTTCACATACAGTCTTCAATTTATGATTTATATTTGATCATAGTTCATTTATTTCCGCCCGCTCCCGCCAGTATAGACGGCGCTGGTGTATGCATTAATTTGGACTTTTTCTAAAGTATAGGAAATCAGTCCAGTCCATATAATATGGAGGTCGGTAGTCTATATACTTATAAAATATTTGTAAAAATATTAAAATCTTAAATATTTATTTCATTTCAATATTTCATAATATAATATAGGCATTAGAACCCGGAGACTAGAATATTATTATATATTCTAATGTATTTTGACGTAAAATTCAGTTTCTTAATCTTCATTTGATTTGAATAGCTACTTAAATAAGAAAAAAAAAGCGATAGTCATGTGATTGTCAACTTTTAAAAAAAACACATTATGCAATATAAGAAAAAAAAGTTACCATGAGTCTAAAAATACTTTGTGTTCCAAAGATATAGCGCAAACCTTGTAAGACCTAGGCCCTAGACGATCAATATTATCTTTGGCACAATATATTGCATTGTAATATTGCAGGCTCAACCTAAATGAGGCAATATTATTACCTAATAAGTTATTTCACGACTGACACTTCTGCAGTCAACATGTGGAATAAAAGAGAAACAAATTATGTGACCTTTGCATTAGTTCAATTCCACAAAGCTGGTAAACACTGATACACAGTACATTCTAAAATGAATTTTCTTTCTCTTATTTTCCCTTTGTAGCCATCTTTGATAAATCGATGTTTACTGCTCGACTGTGAAGACAGAACTAAACCAATATTGCCAACAGACGATGCATTATTTACCAGATTAAACAATAAAAATGATAGTCTTTTTGATTGACTCGCTATATTGGGCAATTTTTCAATATAATCTACAAACGGGCAATATTATTGTACAATATCAATTAATTGTGTCATATATTGACGATAATATATATTTGTTTAGGGGCCGCTGTATGTGTGGCAAATCTAGGGATATTTACTTTTACGTCAAAATACTTGATAATGTCTCAGTATTTGATCACTTCAAATAACGGTAAAAGCTTAAAATAGGATTTTAATGAATTGAATGAATTGATTTGTTTAGGTTCAAGTAGTGATCAAGATAGTATGATGTATCGTTATGGTGATACAGATTCAGGTTTAGGACGTGCAACACCACCAAGACGTGCACCATCACCGGGTATGAGTGGTACTGGTGGTATACGTCATTTAACATCACCATCAGGACCTGGTTCATTACCACCTGGTTTAATGACAACTAAACGTCGTATGTTTGATGATGGTTGTAGTGATATCAGTTCAACGCCAAGTTCAATGATGGATTACTCAGGTATTATAAATAAAAAACGACCATAAGAGATGTCACTGAATATTTTAATAGGTTCAAATTATGCGCAAAGATGTTGCTACATTTTTTGAAATAGATTCAAATAAACATGAACATTAAATAATTAATTCAAGACCCCCCGTAACTCCTCTAAACTCTTTTTAAAGCTTCAGTGCTCTTACATCCTTAAAAGAAACATCCTATGTTACAATGTATTAATTTGATTCAGGTCCACGTTTGTATAAACAACCAACAACAAAATCAAATCGCGGTATAATGTTAAATGCTGTTGAATATTGTGTATTTCCTGGTGTTGTAAATAAAGAAGCTAAACATCGTGTGTTAGAAGAAATAGCACGATCAGAAAGTAAACATTTCTTAATATTATTTCGTGATGCTGGATGTCAATTTCGTGCATTGTATTCATATTGTCCAGAACGTGAAGAAGTTCATAAATTATATGGTACTGGTCCAAAACAAGTTAATGATCGTATGTTCGATAAGTTTTTTAAGTAAGTACTAATTTCAATATTTTATAAACAAGCTGATATTGCTTGTTCGATCTATTCCTTGATCTCTCAAAAAATAAATTTACGTGTAGTATCTAGGATATTGCACGTCAAAAAATCCATGAACCCGAATGAGGGGGAGGGTGGATTTGGAAATGTCTGCCAGCAGTATGTAACGTTTGTGTGGTCGTTAGGGAACTTGGCAAGGAGTAGAAATTTTTTTCAATTTTTACTCATTTTATGCTGTTTTACAGCAATTTCCTAGTTTTACGAGAAATGCTTCCATACTGGACCGTTTCATACTGCCAGTCTGCGGTGTCTACCACTATTTTCACATAAAAGTACACGTTAAAACAAGAAAATTGCACTTCTGGTTTTCTTCAACCGCAACCCCTCGAAACCACCATATAATTTTTTCTGCCACTATTTTTTCCGGTGTATAAAAAATGGATAATTTGATTTACAGTTGCTTCCAGACTGTTAGGGTCCACTTTTTTCCCCAGATTTCCACCCTTCCCCTCTATCTCGAAAATGTCCGCTCTGCCATATATATATGATATGAGAGAAAATGTTCCCCATCGACTCCGGAGCTTATTTACTACACGACAGAAAGTTAGGGTTCTTGGACTTTTTGTCGCGCCATATTCTAGAATAGTGTATTTACTATTATTTAATAACATATTAAAAACTGGTTCCGCTCACAAGGGGGGTTCCCCCGTTGACCACCAAGGCGGCCTTTGGCCTTGGCTCCACGTCACAGAAAATAGCATTGCATGAATTGTAAAAAAGTTTTTGGGGGGTGTTTTTCCGATTTTCCGGGGGGGTTGTAATTAAAAATTAAAGTTTTCCGATTTTTCCTGTCGGTTTCAAGCAATTTCGCGTCGAATGCAACAAACTGCATCTTTCTAACATGTCTAGAAGTGCCTTAGAGTTTGTATAGATCAGTCAGTCAGCTTCACTTCTAGCTTTATAGTATAGTGGATTCAGCTCGTTTATTACTTGCCTTAATGCGCGTATAACTTTAAACAGATGTTTAGTAATTTTCATTTTTGACCGGATTACTCTATTATACAGATTGTAATTGAATATAATTTTTTTGTTTGATTGTTTTTTACAGATATAATTCTGGTGGTAAATGTTTTTCACAAGTTCATACAAAACATTTAACTGTAACCATTGATGCCTTTACAATACATAATTCTTTATGGCAAGGAAAAAAAGTTAATTTACCAAATAAAAAAGATATGGCACTTGTTATTTAGTAGTTAATTAATTAATTATTTTTAAATAATTAATTAATATAAAATATAATATATCTAATATATTATTAACATTATTATTATTATCATTATTGACAAACAAAACAACAACTGAATTAATTATGTTACATATAAATAATATTTAAATATGTTGTAGTTAATTATTATTAATTAACTATTATTATTAATTACATTAAAAAACTACCACTACTTGTAATAACAATAACAACACAACAAACAATAATTTAAAAAAAATTAACATAAAACAAACATTTTTTAAATAAAAAAAATAAACAATTAACAATTTCTTTTAAATAATTACATTAAAATTACATTTTTATTAATTACAATGAATTACTTATAATAATCAAATAAATAAATAAATCAAATCTAATTGTAATCAAATCAAAATGTAATATTTATATGTAATGTAGGTTTTTAGTATGTTTTGGAATATGTATATATATAGAGGTGTTATTCTAAATATACAGGATCAATTTAAACATTGCACTTGAATATTTCTTCATGGAGCGTTTTAGGAAAAAATAGTCCGAATAAAAGTTGTTTTTATCGACGAGGGAGGGGGGGTATCTTATGGTGATCTTGATTTTCGTCTTAATCATACCTTCAAGTTTATTAGAAAATCAACTTGAGTTTTTCAAATGGGAACCCATAAAAAGAACATTAAAACTGGGTAATAATTATTACCCAGTTTTACTTAATTAAGTAAGACTGTTTTGGTTAATAATTAAGCATTTTATAGCCGTTTTAAAATGAATTTTCAAAAATAAGATCGCATTCGTTGAGAAAAATAAAATCTTTAGAAAAAAATTTATCAAGAATATAAATTTCATCAGGAAGTTCATACGTGAGGTTTAATAACATTAATTGGATAACATTCTTTAGCATCAAATGCTTGATATGATAAATCATACACATCTAGGATTTTTTGTACTTAAAATTTGTTCTGCATTTTTGTTCTGCATAAATATTTTCTAAAGACCTTATTTTTCTCAAAAAATGCAATCTTTGAAAATTCTTTGGTTAATTATTAACCAAAATAGACATTAACTAATTTTAATGTTCTTTTTTACGGTGAAAATCAAAATCACTATAAGATATCATCCCCCTCCGAACAAAACAACTTTTATTAAAGTGCATTGTTTAAAATACGACATTCTGTATAATTATGAACAATTTTTAAGGACTATTTTGGATAATTTTCAACATAAAAATGTCGCACACAGATTCGATAATATCTTCAGTATTTTAGAAAGGAGTGGTGCGAAGTATCGACGGTAAAACAATTTCATTATTTACCATCAAATTTTATTTCTTATTTATTTTGCAGAAGTTTTATATTTTATTTTCAACATTGATTTACGTCGTAAGGCAGCTGTATCAGAGTCTAGAGTATCATTTTTAATTATTTATTTTGACTTTTATGTTTATTTGAATATTCTTTAAGGTCATGCCAACTAGTCTTCCCTAAAAGTTTCGGAACTCTTAAGTCAATTTTTATTGTTACTAAGAACTATAATTTGGGTTACGCATAATTTTTTCTTTAAATTTAATTCATTCAAATATTTCATGACAGAGATTGATTATTTAAAAAATTTTAATAACAACTTTATAAATATCGCACGAAAAATTACGTCCACAATTATCCATATGATTTGTGCGACCGCATAAGATGATGATTTGTCTTTATTTACGCGTTTATGTTTTTTATTCGGATCTTGGGAAATGTGTAATCTGTCTTATTTACCTGGTATCCTTTTCTTTTTAAATAAGAAAGATAAAGATATCGATCAATTAGTATATTTTTGATAAGATAATAAATTTTTTCATTTAATTTTTCGTGAAATTAAAAATTATGAAGAGTTATAAATAGGAAGCTGCCGAGTATAATCCCAGTATTGATTTACTAATATATTGATGATCATTCAAATCATGTTGCTGTTAAACTTAATTGAATTACGTTCGAGAATAGTTTGTGGTTATATTTTATACCTCCTCAAATATGAATGTTTGGGGCCACAAAGTAAATCAACTAGTATTTAAGCTCCCAAATAATGTATTTACAGAAAATTAAAATAACAGCTTACATAGATATCTTCCCCATCTGCGCAATGAATGGTAATCAGCATCTCTTATGTGGTCGTATATTTTCGAATTTTATAAATTTGAATTACTATCGTGTATTAATAACAATTCATTGCTCGAGTAAATCTAAGTTTATTCCTAATTATTTAAAATTTTGTGATGAAAACTATTAAAAAAAAAAAAAAAATCTTTTAAATTTGTTCTCACGTATTTAGAAACTCTCTGTATAAAAACAAAAAACAACATCACTATTGGAAACTCTAGGTCGATGTTACGTGGCCCAATCCTCGTGACATACCGTTCAGCCTACAAGTTTCCTTGTTGCACTCAGGTGAGTAACTTAGAAACTACTGCTAGTAGCTTGAACTATTAACGCCCCCTGCCAGAGATCCCAATACAATTTATTATTATTAAATAATTTCATTTAATTTTAATTTTTTTATTTATTTATTTATTATAATTAATATATTTAATATTATTTTAAAAGTATTAAAAAAAAAAGAAGAAGAAAGGTAATGTACCAAAATTGAACGTTTTTAATATAATATATATTTATAAAATATATATTATTTGATTTAATAATAATTAATGATAATAATTAATTATAATAAATAAAACATATAAATATTGCCAATTCTATTATAAATAGTGCGAGCGATGTGTGTAAAGCCGATTTAATAACAAATTTAATGAACAAAAAAAAGCTTGTCAATATATTAAAATATTAATTTATCAATAATTGATTTTTTTTATTATATTATTGTTTAGATAGATCAATTTTATGTTTTTTTTTTTTGAAAAAAAAATTCATTAAGTTTGTAATTAATGAATTAATTGATTTATGAATAATAAATGAATAAATAAAATAAAGAAGAATAGTTTAAACATAGATAATTACAAACTTAATGTTGCCAATTGATTTGTGATTTAAATTTAAAATATAAAAAAACAAACAAATAAAATATTACTTTATGTAAAATAAATGAATTAGAATGCGTCGTCAGTTCTCGTCACACTCGTCATGTTCGTTACCAAATAATGTTTTTTTTTCTTTTTAAATTTTGCACATAATTATATACACACTAAGTAATGACTACCTACTACTAATTATAAATAAACGTACGTACATTATTTGTTTGTTTAATTAAAAATAAAATTGAATGCTTTAACAATATTAATTATTTGACGATATATTTACGTATAAAGTGTTTTTTTTTCATTTAATTTTCGATTTACATGTTTAAATTTACCATACAAATGTATATTTTAATGATAATTTTGAAAAAAGCATGTTTTTCAAGTTTTATGTAAATTATTTCACGTTAGAATTTAACTATATTAGGAGGCAACATCACATCAGTAATTAAGGACGTTCATGCGTGAGATTTGATATTAAATAAACAAAATTTTATTCTTTGATATTTGGTAAGTTGAATCACGTAATTATCTTTACTTAAAAATTCACTGATACATCATTTAAGCAAGCATGTTTATTGTAAAACGTTACCTAGGACGTCTGGTTTTATTCAGGTATTCAGTACTATCTTTAAAATTGTTAAGGTATTTCTAACGACATGAGAGTAAAAATAGTTTTGCACAAAATTTTGCAAAGAAGTAGTTTTCAACGATATAAAGTTGTAAAAAAAAATTGTAGAAGTATTAACCGTCTCTGTCAGCTGCAATAAATGTTCAAAGTTGTCAATATTGAACACATAAAGGATAGAAACCCTGACTGTTTAGGAAACATTTTTGAACATTTTTATTTCGCGTTTTTGCTATAGAAAGCTACTTTGCAAACAAAACTGGATATATGTAAATAAATAAATTAGAGATGCTTTGAGCCTAAATAAGATGTAATTTACCGTGTCGTTTACGAAAAAACAATAAACAAAGATTACTTTTTGACAAATATTTAGGCTATTCTAGAAGTAAATTGTACAAGCGGCAACGTTGTTTGTGCTGACTGTTGTATTGTGCCATGTGCTGACTGCTATACCGTGCGCACAGATTAGCAACGTATGAGAGTGTGTGTTACAGCTATGTCAGATTTACTGCACTAATACAACTATTATTTAAAAAGTTGTCTTTTCTCTCTTTCTAAGATATCACGTTCTCTCTCATGTCGTTAGAAATGCTTTAACATAAAAGTTCCATGTATCGAGTTCCATGTATCTGTGATGAAAATAAAATACTCGGTCAGTATTCAAAACTTTTTGTACTCATTATCGGACTATATTTTTAGCTCCGATTGTCAAGAATCAACTACCTTAAAAAGAAGGTCTATTTTTTTAACTTTCTATAGTAGGTTCTTTTTTTTTATTTCAAGGGAAAAAGTTATATAATTTTTTTAAAATTCGTTAATTGAAACAATTTTTAAGTTTTCGTGTTTATCTTTTTTTTTTTCACTGCTCTACATAGTAAAAAAATCGCATAAGGCCTTCAAGGTTACAAGGCCTTCAAGGTTACTTAAAGATCACTTTGCGTTTTTCAAATGGAAACACATTTTTTTTACAGAATCTTCCGATAGCCATGGAGAAAAGAACATTAAAACTGGGTAATAAAGTCTATTTTGGTTAATAATAATTAACCATTTTATAGCCGTTTTAAAAAATAAATTTTCTAAGATTAGATTGCATTTTTTGAGAAGAATGAGGTCTTTAGAAATAGTTTATCTAGAACAAAAAGTCTTTATTTTTGTTCAATGGGATATGAATCGCTTTTTTTTTTTAGTATTAAATTAAACATTTTAATAATTAAACAAAAAAACAAAGATGAATTCGTCTTTATTGAACAAAAATAAAAACTTTTTATTATTTCTAACGAAATTCTTACATTAGCTCTGGTCTTGCCGATATGTGTGAAAGCGTCCGAAAATTTTATTTTTCTAATTTATTCATTTTGATATATGATAATACTTTTAAAAATCAAATACGAATAAAATTATTGACAATTTATCATACTCTAAAAAGATTTTGTAAATGAATGATCATTTGATTGAGATGTGTCTTATTTTACGTATGTTAAACTGTAACATGTAAATCTTAGCCCCACATTAAATAAAAAAAATACTTTCTATGTGTTTATGATAACTAAAAAAAAAATGGACAAGAATAAAAATATAAAGAAGAGAATATAATTTCATCATTTTTTTTTTTTTTTGCTTTATGTATAATGAATAAAAAAAATTTAATGATTATAAGAACGGTGCTTTTAAAAATAAAACTAATTGTTCAATCAATAATAATTAATATATATATTAATTATAATTATATATCATTTAAAAAATGGACATAAATTAATTAAAAATAATATGATGTAAAAAAAAAATTAAATAATTTGTTATTAATTTTATATATATTTGTGCAAAATTAATATAATAATATACACGTTTGTGGATATGAATCAAATGGATTATAGAAGGAACGGGTCCAGTACAAGAGTAGAAGTCATTGATTTATAATTGAGTGTGTTTCACTAAATAATCGTAACCTTCGTCTATATAGTAAACTCAAGTTTCACAGTCCATCGATAATATCAAATACATGCACTGAACACGTGAACATATATCAAACTAAACCGGCTTTACTCTATCGTTTTTATTCATATTATTTTGTTATAAATATGAATATAACGAATGAAAACTATAAAAATAATAACAAGAACAAATATAACAATAAAAACAAAAAATTAATATTTAAACAAACAATTGAAATGATGGATCACGTAAATGATAGCAGTATATAACAATTCGCATACGAATGAACTGATTAATTCAGATTTTTAAGGTCCAAGTTATCAAAAGAACTAATCATATTACATCATGTGCTCTGATCATGCGTTTCGTCTGTTTATATAGATGGACTCTCTAGTTTGAGTTTACTATAGTATTAGTGATTTAAGTTGATCTGAAGTAAATTTTTCGGTGACTTGAATACATTTTTTATTATATTATTTATTTTTAGTCCGTCTCGATTGTAGGATAAATATATTGTGAACATAATCGTTTTTGGGGATACGATCGTTTAGTGAAATGTTCGTCTGATATCAAAAAGAACGGAGGGTTGTGGAATGACATTGAAACCAAGTTTTTTTATTTGAATCAAAAGAATTTTATATTTAAAAATATTTTACAATAATTGACTAATGAATTTTGTCGTCTACTTATATAATTTTGTTTTGTTTTCTTTCTTTTCAATTTCATTCCAAATTTTATTAAAATTGTTTTTGAATGGTTTTTTTGAATAAAATAAAAAATAGATGAGTGCTGCTACTAAATATTGTTTATTATTATTATTATGAATAAATCAATTAATTAATTAATAATTATTATATTTGTAAATATTGTGTTTTTTTATACTACATCATTGATATTTATTACCAGTTATTGAGTTTTCTTATTTTGTTAGAATTCATAAAAGTCATTAAAACTGATAGTTCATAACCCAACAACTAATAATTATGTGTGTTTTTATTTAATAATACCTTTTTATCTCCTACCTCATTCCGCTATCCTCTAACTTGAGATTTAATTTAAATTTAATATTGATAGGCGATCGTAAAAAACGGTGTCCAGAAAAGATCATATAGTGACATCAATAAATTGCTCGTTTATTAGTATAGGATAATTAATCTAGGTCCTGGGAATTGGAGAAATATTCTTACAAAAACTTAGGAGTTCTCTTTGATAATTATTGTATTCATAGTAATAATGATTTTATATAGTCCAAACGATGAGCGTAAAAAACGGTGCCAATTTTATTTGGGGATGAAAATGTAAGAAACGATAGTACATATAATGACTTCAATCACTTGCCTAGGCAACCTTACGAGAACTTGATCCGACAGCGAGGCAACGATCTCAAACCTTTTTTTTTATCGAGCAAATATTTCAGGGTCAAAAATTCGATCAAGCTAGAATTAATCTCTGAGATAATTCGCTTTCTGCGAATATGCTTGTTCATCAAACATATAAGACCTCCTTCTCATACACATTGCTTAATGTATATGTACTCTCTCATACTCGTGGGATCTATGATACGAAGATGTAAATTAAACATAGTGTATATAATCTGTATATATGTAATACTTCATAATCTGTCTTGAAGTCTGTTAAATATTGTATATGAATAAATCTTATGTACTCCTGATACCAAATTATGAGAAATCATCAATTTATCATGGAGAAGAACAAATTTTATCAACTCTGATTTTCTTTCCAGCATTTAGTTGGTTTATCCATATCAGAGTACGGTAGTGCGACAGGCCGAGTTTAAGGGGTTTTTGCCTTCGCACTTACAGTACTATTACTACACGATATATCAGAGCAGATTTGATATTTATTAAATATATGATATGTTTATATCATGTATAAACTACTTATTTTATATGGTTATTTATTATATTTGTGTGATCTTCATTATTTATGTTTTGCTGATACCAAATTTTATGAAATTAAAGCCGTTCTATCCATCTATCAAGTTTTTCTATCCATCTTCCAAATTTTTACATCCAGTGGCTGATTTTACGGGTAGGCTGGTAGGTGGTAGCTTCCAAGAGTGGTCGATTAAATTTTGATCATTTACACTAGATCTAACACTACTTGCACGATCAAAAATATAATTTTTTATTTGAAAACGCGCAAGTCTACCTGACATTTCTTGAATCACTGAAAATGAACCTAAAATATTATCTATTTTTATATCAATTGGTTTTTTGGGTCGTCGTTTGTTTTGGACATCGAATATACTGCGTCGAGTTAATTTGACAGTGAAATTAACTCATTTTTCTAAATAAATTCATCAAACACTGCATGTGCTCGAGTTGCAGTTTCTACGTGGATGACAATATAAGACAAAAATAGCAAATTTACAATAAATCAATGCTAATTAATAAAGATTGGCGTTACCAGTCCAAGTGGCCAAGCGGTCTAAGTCGTTATGTCTGCGCAGTATGCCTACTTGGAAACTGGGAGGTTATGGGTTCGAATCCCGACATCAGCAGTTTGTTAATTATTAAGAAAAAAAAGGGGAGGTTAATTGACTAAACAGTCGGCGTTTGGACAAGAACGAAGTAACCGGCTATACTTGAGAAGGTTTTCTGCAGTTTCCTTCAAGAACTCCAGATGAATATCGGCATAGTTCCTATCATAGTCGGCCTCAGCCGCATATCTTACCAATTCCTAGTCTATACACAATTTTAAATATAAAAGAATTACATATTTCTTCAATTTTCAATTGCTGACCAATTAATGGGACTAGTTGACCTTTTTTGGCCATTTCGTGACCTTTTAGAAGGTATAATTTTTTGAAATTTCATGGAAGGGGTGCTAAGATCGCGGAGCCATATAAATAAACCCAATATTGATACGAAGATAAATCTTCTGTTCTCTTGATACCATATTTCAGAAAAGATCATCCACACTACTTGAAAAAGGTAGTTTTATGTCCCTTGCGCACTGTGTTCTCCTAATACCAGTTTAAAAAAATAATCATAATCGGGTGGATCATCGTCAATTTGAAATAAAAAGCAAACAAAATTGGTTGTCTTTATTCTATTAAGTAACAGCCAGAATTGTGTTAACATATTTTAGAATTTTAAATACATATAAAAGAGTTACATTATTTCTTCAAAATATTCTATGTTCTCTTGATACCATATTTCAGAAAAAATCATCAACACTACTTGAAGGTGTTTTATGTTCCATTGCGCACTGTGTTCTCCTAATACCAATTTTAAAAAAATAATCATCATCGGTTGGGTTATCGTCAATTTGAAATAAAAAGCAAACAACATTGGTTTCTTTATTCTTTTTAATCAATAGCTAGAATACAAATTTAAGGACGTCCAGCACTGTGTCATATAATCAGGTCAAAAAACCGATTTTATTATAGCACAAATACATAAACACACATATACCACACAGCCAAATACACAGTTCACATATACAAAATAATGTTATGTTGAAGAAAAAAAATAATTAAAAACTGTAATTTTTCGAAAACAAAACGGAACACACGATTTAAAAAAAAAAATTATATAATAAATATTTAGCTTTACTCTCCTAGTTTTTTTTTATATTCTGTCGAGTATTTTCTCTAATATAACAGGCAATATTTGGGCGGGCATAAGTTTTACATGCTTCTAATGAGAGAGAGTGAGAGAGAATGATAACTTTGATATTAATCATCTCGCGTTCTAAACGGTCAAAAATTCTGAAATTTCGGGATTTATTAGAAAACTTTATTTTAGCCTGTGAACAAAAAATGAGCAAAATCTGTCGGAAAGTGGTACTATGCTGGACATCCTTAACATATTTTAGAATTTTAAATACATATAACAGAATTTTATGTTATTTTGATTTCTTCAAAATCTTCTCTGTTCTCTTGATACCATATTTCCGAAAAATCATCAACACTACTTGAAGAAGGTAGTTTTATGTTCCATTGCGCACTGTGTTCTCCTAATACCAGTTTTAAAAAAAAACATCATCGGATGGGTTATCGTCAATTTGAAATAAAAAGCAAACCAAAATTGGTTGTTTCTTTATTCTTCTTATAGACTAGGAGATAGTGATGGGTGACGTTCTCCCATTTTATACCGCATGCCTTTTTAAGGCTTGATAATTATCCCTAAAATATGAAAGATAGACCGGTTCTTGGCTTCCGCACGCTTGCACGTCATAAGAAAAAGCGCTTTTCTTTTTGTTGAGAATTTTTGTGTTTTTCCGTGATATTATACTGCATGCCTTTTGACAATTTTTTTATGTTGTGCTGTAGCTACATGCATGCCATTTTTTATTTTCGCTTAAAATAATATTTACTAACACAGTACAAAACGGCATGCAAGAAGAAGTCAGATTTTCAGATTTTTTTTTCAATTGAAAAATTTATGTTTATTCAATTTTTTCACAATTTTTCACAAGACAGAATTGTGACTTGTGTAACATATTTTAGAATTTTAAATGCATATAAAAGAATTACATATTTCTTCAAAATCTTCTCTGTTCTCTTGATACCATAGTTCAGAAAAGATCATCAATACTACTTGAAGAAAGTAATTTTATGTTTCATTTGCACACTGTGTTCTCCTAATACCAGTTTAAAAAAATAATCATCATCGGTGGGTCATCGTCAATTTGAAATAAAAAGCAAACTTGGATGTTTCTTTATTCTTCCTAACTAATTGTTAACATATTTTAGGATTTTAAATATAGAAGAATTACATCATGTTTCTTCAATTACTGCCGTGTTAATTTTTTTCTATAATTTTCAATTGAGCTTAAAACTTGGAGACAGGCTGTTTTCATAGTTCATATTATATTTTAATAGAAATTGTGGATAAATTCGACTAAGAAAACAATTTTTCGTGTAAAAGATGTTCCAAAGATGTTTTTCGAAATCAAAATAAAAATATACAAAAATACATGCCCAAATTTCTTCTCTGTACTATTAAAATCTGATAGAAAATTGAGATTCCCAATTAAAAATTCAAAGTTGACCTCTTCCTCCTCCAAAGAGGAATTGAAGGATTAATATTAACACCATTAAAAATATTTTAAGAAAATATTGGATGCGTGTTTTTATAACCGGCACAACCACAATAGCGGAATTTTCTTATGAAAGAAAATTTGGTAAAAGCTTCTAAGTGCAGCCAAGCATCGAAAGAAAGTACACTAAAGGATTGATGTAAGGTAAAATTGGTAGGTACTTTCCCCGAACAAGTACGTATGACCATGTGTATTTATTAACAATATTAAAAATGTTATATAAATATGAATTATAAATAGTTATTGATGACTTTGAATGAATCAATCAGATAATCTTTGGTGGTACCCCTAATTGGTTTATTTTATACAAACATAAACACATGTATTAAATATCACGTTGTTTATTAAATAAATACTACTAGTTAATACTCTCATTAGAATTACTCAATAATATTCAATGCTCAATATTTAAGTGAACAACTATATACTAAATAAAACTACTAAATGGATCAAAAAAAGTGAGTCTATAATCATTATACGTAGGTAACATTCCTGAAATATAAAGAAACCTTATAAATATAATAACATTATAAATACCAATAATTTATTTGAAATCATATTAGTTTATTTACAACAATACAATCAGTTACAACAAGTCAACAAACAACAGCAATAACAATGGTTGTTAATTTTAAAGTATTTAAAAAGTGTTCACCAAATGGTAAAATTACATTGTATTTGGGTAAACGTGATTTTGTTGATCATATATCTGGTGTTGAACCAATTGGTAATTACTTTTTTTTTTGTAATTTTAATTTTAAATTAGCCGCCTCTTATTTATACCAAAAGTATTGGGTGTGTGAAAAATGTTTCAAACAAAAGATAGAATTTGGGCACAGCTACTACATGATACGAATATAAGGAACAAATAATATTTATTAGCCTACATAATGCTCGGTAAATATTTTCTATCATCCAGTAGAAAGAGTATCAAATTAAAGTAATAAGTCTTTTAATTCGATTTATGGCATTTATTATCACTAACCAAATTTAGTATTATTCTGAAAAAATATCCCATCTACAGAATTGAGGGTATATTAAGTCCCAATTTTGTAACGGTGTTCATAAAATGCCAGAATTATAGTCCATTTCCGCAAATCAGCCCTAACGTCCGTTCGTCCGAAAAGAGCTAACGAGCTGAAATTGTGTGTGTTTGTGTTCTAGAGTTAAAAAATAACTTCAAGTTCGTGAATGGGCAAAATCGGTCCGTACATACTCCCACTAGGAGAGAGGAAGGATATTTATCTTTAAAATTGTAATATAGACGAAAATATTAAGAAAAAAATGTTTCTTTTTTTATTTAAATATAAGCATCTTTTATTTGAATCTTTTTGAATCTGTATTTACTCTTAATTATAAAATCATATATGTATATAGCACCTTTATATACCACTTTGTATTTTATACATTTGAGCGTGTGTAAAAAGTAAATTAAACGGTCCACTCACTTATAATGAACTCAGTATATACCGGGTATTTAAGCAATTAACTCAGTTAGTTGTTATCTTTACTTGTTAATTATAAGTATAAATAAAAACAAGAAATGTATATTAACTGAATTAATTGTTCAAATAGCCTGTAGTCTGTATACTATTTATATTAAATCCACACAGTCTATGTATATGTAGATGTATAAAAACGTGACTTGTACTTTATGTTAACAGCGTCGGATTAAGGGTTAAGCACAACTCCTGGGGGCCTCCGTCCTCGCCTTTTACATATACCTATCGTTTTAATACAATAAAAAATAATTAATATATACAATACAAAAACAATTGTTCAACTCAAGTACTCAAGTATTTATAAATAATTCTAATTTTTTTCTTATTGTTTCGCAAATTTATTTCGCAATATTTATATAGATACATATATGTTTATAGAGGGCACAGAGTAATTAATCCGAAATTAATCCGAATAACTGAAGTTCTACTGTAGTTTATTTTATTATATTAATTAATTAATTTCTTTGTTTATTTGTTAATATTAAATGATGGGTGGGACCTATCAAATAACACATAAATCAATTGATAATTGACCAGATGGAATAGCATTATTAGATGATGATTACATTAATCAAAAGGATCGTCGCATATATGGACAGGTCATATGCAGTTTTCGATATGGACGCGAAGAAGATGAAATGATGGGTTTAAACTTCCAAAAAGATTTATATCTAGCATCAGAACAAGTCTATCCACGTCCATCTAATCAAGAATCACAACCATTAACAAGATTACAAGAACGTTTAATTAAAAAACTGGGTGCAAACGCAATACCATTTACATTTGTGTTGCCACCATCAGCACCAAGTTCTGTTACATTACAACCCGGTTCTGAAGATGACGGTCAACCATGTGGTGTGCAATACTTTGTGAAACTATTTATTGGTGATTCAGAATTAGATCGTACACATAAACGTAGTACCGTATCACTAGCAATTCGTAAAATACAATTTGCACCAGGTAAACAAGGTCGACAACCGTGCACAGTTGTACGTAAAGATTTTATGTTGAGTCCTGGTGAATTGGAATTAGAAGTTACATTAGATAAACAGCTGTATCATCATGGTGAAAAGCTTGCTGTTAATATATGCATACGAAATAATTCGAATAAGATTGTGAAGAAAATCAAAGCAATGGTACAACAAGGGGTTGACGTTGTCTTATTCCAAAATGGACAGTATCGTACAAGCGTTGCCAGTTTAGAGACACAAGAAGGTTGTCCAATACAACCTGGTTCATCATTACAAAAAATTATGTATTTATTACCATTGTTATCAAGTAATAAAGAACGACGTGGTATTGCATTGGATGGACAATTAAAGAAACAAGATACTAATCTAGCATCAACAACATTACTATCATCGCCAGATCAACGTGATGCATTTGGTATCATTGTCAGTTATGCTGTTAAAGTTAAATTGTATTTGGGTGCACTTGGTGGTGAATTGGTTGCTGAATTGCCATTTATATTAATGCATCCTAGAGTATGTACAACAATACACCTAAAGTTCGCTTCCTTAGGTCAAGAAAACGATAGTTTCCATCCCATGGGGAAGAACGCATGTTTAAATCCAATAGCGGATACGTTGTGAAATAATTTCTCTCTCAAAATTCAATTTTTTCCAAGTAACGCCTCGCCCAAGCACTCTAGAGAAAATATGAAGAGTCAATTATTATACGATAAATTTGCCATCGATATGATTCGTGTTTAAAAGTTTCCTTCTATGCTCTTACTATTTTCTTTTTAATGTTTGAATATAGAGATTAATTAGCTACCTTGAAACGATATTTAAGCCCAAGAATACGCCCATTTTTAATGCGATATCTTCTATTTTCATTTTAGAAATAAATGAGTGTGTATTTATGTACACGCCATAGAAGACCAAACTTCAAAAATGTATTCTGAAAATCTATATTAAGGATGGTCCAGCATGAAACCACTTTTAGACAGATTTTGCCCATTTTTGTCACAGGCTAAAAATAACGTTTTCTAATAAATCCCGAAGTTTCGGAAATTTTGACCGTTTAGAACGCGAGATAATTAATAGCAAAGTTATCATTCTTTCTCATTAGAAGCATGTAAAACTTCATACCCGCCCAACTATTAAAAAGAAGATAAAGTAAAGATAAATATTTATTAAATAAATTTTTTTTTTTAAATCGCGTTTTACCGTTTTGTTTTCGAAATATAATAGTTTAAAATTATTTTTTATTTCAAAATTACATTAATTTTTATATATGAATAGTGAATATATCTATGTGTTGTGTATATGTAATTGTTCTATAATAAAAACAAACCGGTTTTTTGTTCTGATTATATAAGACAGTGCTGGGAACTACATTAACGACAAACTACTCGTACAACCATTTTAGACTCTATGATTTTGCATAGATTCATTCTATGCAAATAGAGCTATTCAGAAAAAAATATTTAGATTTTAAAATTTTGAGAAAAAGATTATTTCACATATGAGGTTTGATGGATGCTAAGTTTCATGTTTTCTCCAGGAATTGACTTTTTTTTTAATCTAAGGAATCGCACTACTTGAATCGTTTATTCTTGAATTCTTGAATGATACTTACCCATTTATTATTTATTTGTAGCCACAAAAGGGTAAAATATTACATGCTGACAGTCAAGCAGACGTTGAAATGTTTAGACAAGATACAATGGATACATTTGAAGAACCTTTACCTTATTAATGAAAATTACATAAATATCTAGAAAGGAATCAAGAAAAAAATAAAAATTTAAACTTTAGTGTCAAATAAATTTATTAATACTTTTCGATTAATTTTTATTTTAATTTTTATTTGATTCATTTATTTACAATATGAAAAAATTAAAAAAATGTTTAATTTAATTTATATATATATATAATATATTTTAATATATTTACTTATTAATTATAATTAATTAATTAATGTACTGTAACTACACAAAGTTATTAATTATTATAAATGACTTAAATGATTCTGTGGTTTGTAGTATGATATTAATAATACAACAATTTATATTATTTTATTTATATTTCTACATAATTAAATTAATTAATTTACTTTTAATTATATTAATAATTTCATTTCAAATAAATATATATATATTTAATTTTGACGTATTTATTTAATTTTGTTTTTAGATTTTTTATTTTTTTTATTGACTTGATGACAACTTGTTCATTGTTGACTAATTATAATTAATTTATTCATTTATATTAATTAATTAAACAATAGAGTAGTAATATTAATTGTAGTACTGTTCTATTTTTAATTATTAAAAAATGAAATAATAACATTATTAGTAATTATTCACGTCCATTCTTAATTCACTTTTTCATGTGAAGGATATTAGACAAAAAAATGTAATTCGTTTATTTACAATTTGCAACGTTTCGGTAATTTTTTTTTCTTCATCTTTTTCAAACTCTGAATTCAAAAATTTTTATAAATTTTTTAAAACAATAAATGCAGTGAGTTATAATAATTAGCAATTATTTTGTATTCTAAGTCTTCATTATCTTCCATGTTGCATGGCATCTCAAAGGAATTCATGAAATATTTTATGATACTATTGATGGTTTGGGCACGTTCAGAGAATTGAAGACGCTAGAATCCCCATAAAAATCCTGCATGCCAAGATTTTATGAAACAAGGAAGAGAGGAAGACTGAGATTTAAATGGAGATAGCAGGTGCTGGGCGATGCGAGTGACCGGCTTGGAAACGAAGGTCAAGGACTACATCATTAATATTTCAACCGAATGGCAGTAGTTACTAAGTTGTTCACCAGAAGGGTATGTCACAGGGGTTGGGGGAGGAAACATCGACCAACTAACTCTAGTTTATAATTTACCCACCAGAGAGCATATCTAAGTGCTAGAATTCCCAATATATTACACCACAAATAACGATATGAACAACGTTAAATATTAAATTTCAAACTTTGCACCAATTCCCAGATCAATTATTTCTATTTTATAAATACGTATTTCGACTACAAAGTAGTTATCATAAGTATGAATTAGCTAAAACTATCCCCGGGATATGGAATCGAAGACTCGTTACTCGATGCGTGTCTCACATTATTTTAATAATCTTTATATTAACGATAAAAATGACAGAAGCGTGTGAGATATTTATTTCAGAAAATATTACTACTGGGCAAGCGCAGATCCAGGGGGGAGGGGTCATGCCCCCCCCCCAAACTATATATAATTTTTTTTTAATTATAATTTTATTGCTTCTTACTCACATTGAGATATGGTGAATGGTGGGAATGAAATCTAGAGTGTTACGTAATTTATTACTACTGGAAATATTTATTTACTTTTTAAACTCAAATAAAACTTTATTTCCAGTTGTAAAAATTGACCATTCAAATATTTAATTAGTTTAAAGTTTTCTTTAATTCTAATTCTTAATTTGAAAGTTTTTTAAGAATAATAATAAAAATTATTTTCCCAAGATTGATACTCTTTTCTAGTGCTTTAGTAATTGAAATTATATGAAATTCATAATCGAAAATTTTTTTAATGGATAATTTATTACGATTTTTTACTTATTCTAATTAATTTCTTTTGATTAGTCTCTGGCCCCCCCCCCCCCTTTTCCAAAAAAAAAAAACTTGAACTCTAGAATACATAACAATTGATAACATTTTAAAAAGTTTTACATATAAATACAAGAAATTGACTGTATCTATTGTACAAATATTTGAAAAAAAATTTGTGATCATTTTTGTATGCATCATAGCCTAATAAAGAAATCAATTCGTTGATACGTTGCGAATTAAAAATAAAATAAATACATATTTTATCCAATTATCAACTCTATTAAAAAATAAGTTATATTCAAATATTTAATTGAATTATTGGTGTATTCAATTCATGATTATACAAAGAAAAAATGAAATGCTCGTCAACATAGGTAGCATTAATTAATAAATTTGTGTTAATGTCTAGTCACACGCTAAAATCGTAACTCTTTCACGTAAATCAAGATTTAAATTATGAGATGTTATTTTAATTGTAAATGAATTATTTAAGATAGTTGTCTTGCAGTAATTGTGTTTAAAAGTTTCAGCTCAGAACACACATTAATTATATCAACAGACTGAGATTGTATACTATACTATTTTTACTTGAATGTACCTCGTCTACTTGTTCGATTGGAAAAGTTTTGAAGTGTAGTAAACGAATTGCACAGTATTTATTTTATTGTATATACATTGCGGCCGACTGACCAGCTCCGTCCCCATATTCAGCTAGTCAGCTGAATATGGGGATCAGACTATCATAACTTTTATTTATATGCAATATACAATTTGTATAACAATTTTCAGCCTTATTAAATTCATTTTATTACCTCGGTAGGTACGACAGCTTTGATAGTGTACCTGAAACACCTGTTCTCAGTTTCGCTTGACTGACTGCAGTATGTTTGTGTACACAACCACCATAATAAACTATAAAAAACTAGGCTTAGTAAATTCAGCGACATTTTTAGGCTCTAGCTCTTGGACTATTAGCATATGACTAGACATTTACTAATAAATATTATACAAAATTATCTGTGATTTTTAGAATTGATATTTATTTTTAATTTAATTTTTCTTTTTAGTAACTAATATTTGGTAAAATTTTATATTATATTCACAAATTTGATTTTAATTTATATATCATATTAATAAATTTAATATAATATATAAATAAATATTACAAAAACCCTACAAAACAATAATTAATTAATAAATTCACTAAAATTTATTAAATTTTTTAGTTTTATATAAAAAAATTAGGATATTTAAAAATATATATCCAGCACGACGACATCACATCACACACCTCTGATACTGACTGACACCATTCATTTATAAAAAAATTAGCATACCTTCTTTCAATCAAACAACTTGATATCAAAACATACATTATCCTTTATCCATCACATTATTATCATATACTCATCCATTTTATTATTAGATCAGACAATAGAAAACAATCTCCACGAGATAGTGCATTTTTTTTGGGTGTATTTTAACTAATTAAAAGTCATAATGCAACAGAAACGAATTGAGAGGAAAAGTTATATTCAATTAAGATTCATGGAAATGTTTTTCAGTTTTCGTTCCCTAACTTTGAAACAGTTTAAGGACACGAGAGAGTAATACTTTTACTTTCAAAATTAAATTACAAACAAGATATAAATAGAACTCTGAAACAAATGCACCTTTAATTTGAATACCAGCAAAGCAGGGAGTCGGATTATATTTTATTGACCCAGAAGTGGATAGACATTATAGACTACAGGCCTATGGCAAAAATTACCCTGTGAAATGATCCACTGTGAATTACGTTTAAAAGGCTGCTACTATATCAGAAAATAACTCTCAGCCCTATGTCGTCACTTTTGAGCGGTACAGGTGAGCACATGGGAAAATTGAATTTTCCAGGTGCAAATAAAGAATTACGACTAATTATTTTTGAACGGCTTTCTTCTAGTTGATAGATCATTTTTTTTAAAATGACGAAAAACCTAGTGCCGTACAAAAGTAGTGGTACCGGAAGTCAGTATAAATTTTTAATTCCGGCTTTTCAAAAAGCCTATCCCCATGTACTCACCTGTTCCGCTCAAAAGTGACGGCATAGGGCTGAGAGTTATTTTCTGATATAGTAGCAGCCTTCTAAACGTAATTCACGGTCGATAATTTCACAGGGTAATTTTTACCATGGGCCTGTAGTCTATTCGACACCGTGATCACTGGGAAAATATACCGCTTCGGAATACTCGGGAAAATACTGTTTCGGAATTCATCCAAGAGTGGAATTCCTTCAACCTGAACAGGATACAACTTCGAAAGGTTACCGGATTCATCACCTACGAAAGCATCTACCCACACTAAGACTCTACAATGGATCCATTATGTGCAGACTGTGCGGCGAGGAGGAAAATGATCGTTTCAAAGTTGAGAACAAAAATTGAAAAAAATGACCAACGAGCTCGATCTTTAAATTCGTTTCTGCAAAATTAGGATATTTCATTTTACGTTAAAATACGCTTGAAAATGTAATACCTCACCAGCCGCCGCCCATGCCCTAAAAAGCGTTCATTTTTGGCTCTGACCGATTTACCTATAATTAGTGCGTGTCAAGAAAGTTGTAAAGTCCAATTGATCCTTTACGGAGTAGATTAAACCATTATATACCGTATAATACAACATGTTTCTGTTATAAAGATGTGCAAGAAATTTAATAGCCGATTCTATGTTAACTGCCACTTGAAATTTAATAACCTATACTACTTGCATTTGCTGACAGTCTGTCCGGAAACACTTATGAAATTTTTACAAGTAAAATACTTAATATAATTATATTCTATCTTCTTCTTTTTTGTACATATTTGTTTGATCGATAGTAACATCACATTTAAAAGCAAATAATTAATAAATTAATACAAAAAACTAAATAATGAGTCCCAATAAGGATTATATTTCGCCCATGAAAATCACTGCTGCTTTTGCCAAAATATAGGTGTTTAGGTTGATGTGGTATAATTTTTGTTGCCTCGTATATATGTTACGGGTAAAGCCCAACATTGGCTAAAGCTAGGTGTAGCCGGCTAAACTTAGTTGTATCCAAAACAGCTAGATAAAGTTGACAAAAATGATGAATTTCGGGCTTTAGCCGGCTAATACTAGCATTTTCCATTATACATCGGTCATACCCCGAGTTGGTCGGGTTTGCGCGATTTTGGGCCCCGCATTAAAATACATTCTATATATTTGAGATATAGTATCAAAAATTATTGAAATTAAAATTACTACAACTACAGCTTTATCCAGAGAGATTTGGATAATGCTAAGTTTAGACGGATAAAGCCCGAAATTAATCATGTTTTATGTTTTAAATCAACTTTATCCAAAAACGTTGGATACACCTAACTTTATCCACCTAAACATTATCCAGAATTCGGACTTTACTCGTAACATATACATTATTATTTTTAAATTACCTCCTAAAAAATAACTCTTTCATTAGATTTTCATCGATTGAAAAAATATCATTATTCCAAAAAAAAGTGTACAAAGCTGCCGAATTGGATAGAGATATTATTATAAAATATATTAAACGTACAATTAATTTGAAAATGATATTAGGAATGCTATTTTATAGAATAATGATCTATTAATCGAAAAATGCTCAAAATTTCACGAAAGAGCTAAACTTAAGGTAGCCCACACACGTACGACGGTTGGGAATCGCATATTGTAACGCAGTTGCTCATTGACTCGATTTGTCCTGATTATATAAGACAGTGCTGGAATTACCTTAATTAAAAATAACAATGTTTGTAGTAACTATGCAACAAAAATTATATCATGTTAAAATACACACCATTATTTAAGCGAAAATTTTTGCATACCTTCATAAAGATGACCATTATTTGGATTCGCCCTTTTTAATATATTTTTGTCTAGAATCAATCATTTTTCTACACATCTTCATAAAACAAAACATTCAAAGTATATTAACAAAAGAAAAACCAATACAATTCAAAATTATATTTCATATTTGGCCATGTTTTTTTTTGGTTTTCAACTAAATTTTGTATTTTCTATGTTTTGTTAATATTTTGTTTGTTTACCCCAATATGGGACACATTTTTGTTATGAATGAATGAATGATTTAGGCCGAATTAAAATAAAATAAATAAAGAATTTCAATGAAATATAATTAAAAATTGTAAATAAAAAATAATAATTTAAATAAGATATGATGATGACACCTCAATATTATCAATATTATTTCTTAATAATATACATTTAATTTAATATGGCATTCTGTTAATTAATTAAAAATATTTACTAATTAATAAAAGAGTAGTTTTATGTTATTTGTTTCTATAGATGATAATTAGAGATAATTGAATTGCCTTTTGTTTTATAAATAGTATTTATTTTAAAATATGTTTTCGTAGTTATTTGTAATATCATTTTTAATAAATGCTTTGTAGTACAGTTATTTTATAATTTAATTTCGAAAACTTATTATTAATATAAACGATTTTTTTAAATAACACAACCCCTCAAAAGATCTTAAATTCAAAAGTGAGAAAAAATAATTGTTTGCGAAGTGGTAGTGGTAGTGGTAGTTTTAACACAATATTTTTCTTTATATTTTTTGGATTTACAAAATGTAATTAGATCACTCTTAAGTCACGTGACAACAAACACCAATTAGAGTACATGATGTCAAGTTTATTGCAGGGGAGTGTATATTTAATGTTTTATCAACTTTAAATATTCACCTAACTAGAATATTATACACTGGATCTTTTTTGTAGAGAAAATTAAGATTTTCAACTTTTACAATAACCTAAATGGTCTCAGGTTCGAAATATTTACAAAAAAAACAACTCAATTTTCTTAACTTTCGACTTTTAGTTTCTTATTGTTGTTATAATAGTACCGATGAAAATTTCTGAAGAGTTGAGGAGTTTTCGAACTAATTTTTGACTAAAATAACTACTCTATGTGTTGTCAAGCATATACGGTCAACCAATAAAAAATATTACATGTCCTTAAAATATTCCGTAGCAATAGTGGGATGATAAAGCAGCCTTCTTCTGTATTATAACATACAATTATTATAACGTACAATGCACTATGTGAATAGATAAACGACCATAGGTAGAATCGAATAACAGCTAGTTCTACCTAGAGACCCTCTAGTAAGAGTCTGGCACTCTTCCACCACATTTCAGCTATTTCGTAACGCGAAAATTCAAACTATGTATTTTATTACAGTTTTATCTATTCATCCTAACTTCAAAATTTATTTTCTGAGATTCACATATCTATGGCAAGTATAGGTAGACTAAAACCCAAATAATGCTTAAACTGCATTCAGACTTAATTATAGATGTGGTTGATAATTTATTAATTCGACAATTATGTAAAATAATGTTTAGTTCATTATAATTGTGGTTTTGTAAATTGGCACTCTAAAATCCTTTTTTATGATTAGTTCATTACTAAAATAGCTTAATTTCCATGAAATATCCAATCAGAGTGTGAATTCAGAATGTCAGACTCTAACTAGAGGATATCTAGTTCTAACCCATATTTCAGTGGCGCCATCTGAAACTACCGTAAGATTTCCCAACATTTGTACAAACTTAAACCGTTATATTTTTTAAACTCCATACCTGAAATTGAACACGATATCGAATCATTGTGTATTTTATAGGTTAGTTTAATCGCCCGAAATTGGTAGCTCTATCAGAAGAAATTGTCTGTAAAGTTCTTATTTGTCCATTTCATTTTTAATGGACTTACAATATTTTTTATTAGTTGCCCAATAATAAATCAAAATATTACAAAAACTATTATCAATAATTGTATTCATTCAATCTGTAGAGGTAATAAAAGACGTTTCTCTTACAAAAGGTGAAACAATCTCAATGTATTTTGGTTAGAATCTTTATAAAGATCCAAGAACCTTTATAAAAGTTTTAAATCTAGATATGATGTTTATTCCTCAACAAGTCTCTTAAGGTAGTACCACAGATACAACAAGGGTCAAATGTGTGATTTGACTTCAGTAGTATTTATATTTAGCAACGCCGCGTAAAAGTAAGAGAGATAGAAATAAAACTTCTGCACAAGCATCAATGAGTTACATGTGTGTTTACTAAAATGTCAAAATTATTAATATATCATTGAAAAGACTTTATGTGATAAATGTAACTGTATTAAAAAAATTACTTTATCTTTTGTAATAAAAAAATTTGTATAACATTGATATCCCCACATGCGGCATTCGAGGTGTTTGAATTTTGCGCGCGTCATAACCTCTTTGATGGCGTTGGCACATGTAATTTCATAGTTGATTTGTGCCCAATCCATTTTATTTTCGGAAAAAAGTTGTTTGTCATAAACATATCAACAATTATGGTGCAAAACATTTTTTTCGAAAATCGAATGGATTCGGCACAAATCAATTTGAAATTTTGGAGAAAAAAAATGTTACACTCTTGTGGTCATGTGTACCAATTGTTATACCAAAATCCAGATGTAATGAAGTACCGTTAAGACGGATAGAGTAAAATATTATCCGTCAAAATCCGAAGATTGTAATAACAATCATTTTATACATCATTTTTCCACAATGCAGCTCTTCGCATTTTAAAATATAAGTTTTTCTATCTGAATAGAGAGTTTGAACAATTTTTTAGTATTAAATGGTTGATTTTACCTCACCTTTTGTAAGATTAGCATCATTATTGAATGGATTACATAATTACATAATTATAGAAGAGAATTATTAAATATTAATAGCAATTGTCATGGATTTCACTATAATCAAGTCTATTTCACATACATCGAGTTTAGTTTTTAATAATTACTTCAAAAAGCTTTCAATCGCAATCGGATAAAATGATACAAGAATATATTTTTTTAATTTTTTAATTCAAACAGTGATGATATAACAGTGACACCTGCGTGAAAATTTATCTAAATATTCCAGGTTAATAAGTTAAGGTATTTGTCTTGCAGTAATCGTGTTAAAAAGTCTCAACTCAGAACACACATCAATTATATGAATAGACTGAGATTGTATACCATACTTTTTTTACAAGGAATGTACCTCGAATACTTCGTGTTCGCTTGGATATAAAAATATCAAAGCGATAAATTTTGGATCCGCAATAACTTATACTACGCCACTGTGACAGAAATTAATGAAACAATGCAATATCTAATTAAAACTTCCCCCCATAAAAATGATGTTTGCTCGATGCACGAGAAATGAACAAATAATTATTTTGTATATTGTTTTATATAATAATGAGTTAAGTGTTTAATATTTGATTTAATATTATTTACAAGAAATATCATCATCAGAGTGGATTGGGTTCAAACGTTACAACAATGAGGGATCACAGAAAATTTTATGTAAAATTTAACGGTAGCGATTATTTATTACTAGGGATGCAAACGATACATCGATGTTTTAAAAACATCTACGGTTGCCATTCGATGTTTAAAATCTAAAAATATCGATGTCATTACTATCGATGATTTATCATTACTATCGATGATCAAGTAGTATATACAGAGTCGTTTATTACAAATTCTACGAACTAAATACGCAATTTGCAATATCGAGTATGCTAGGTAGTTCGGCAATTCAGTCCAGATGGCTTAGCGGCGCGGACTGAAACTGTCACTAGAATGAATGAAAAGGATGTACCAAAGAGTTGATCAGATCGCTCACCCACCTGTATTAGTTCACTTTTTACAAAGTTTTTCTTTTCAAATTCAAAGCTCTTGTATTGTAACCTGTTGTTTGTATGTTGATACTAAAAAAGTTTACTATTTATTTCTTACATCGTGTGATACATATTATTGTTTAATATGCCACGAAATAAATAGTGGTTCTATTTCTCTTTGATTTCTATTCAAATGTTTCACCTAAGTAAATACTAAATAAATCTTTGAAATTATATGTATCGTGATTTATTTTATTATTTTGACAGCCTTGTTAATGTGTAAACACTGCACCATGCACTTTGTACTAACAAAATTGTGCTATTGCGTGTTTAGCTCTCCTTTTAAACTTATTTTAAAAAATTTAGAAAAAACATCGATGTTTTAAGGGTCGATGTTTTAGACATCGATGGTTTTTTTTCAAAAAATCGATACATCGAACCATTGATGGTTTTCGTTACGATGTTTGCATCCCTAATTATTACACAGTTGTTCAGTATAGACATTCCAAAGTCACATTTAGTTCTGTTGGATGCCACTCCAACATAATCTGAAAGCTTTGTACATTTTTCTGTATATAACTTTAGGTGTATTTTTAAAGAAAGAATAATTTCCTATGATTTTTCTAATCCAAAAACCTTAGAGAAGGCAATGAATTTATGTGAATAAGAAAACAGAAAATGGACATCAATTATAATATTTCCATACGTACACGAGACTCTTGCACTGCCCCACCACCCCTGATGATAGTATTAAATTTTTAAAAAAAGAATGGATGGAGAGATCAACTTCAATAATTATAAATAAGTGTTTTATTATTGACCATTTGTAGTTTGTGGATTGATACCTCCAGTAGCTAATGTTTGAGATGTTTTTGGTAATGGTCGTACTAGATATAATTTTTCGCCTTGTTTATTTGTATAAATTGGTGATCGCTGGTAATGATCAACTAATTGATCTAAATTATGAAATTTACGTTGTCCAATACAATATAATGCACCATCGACATGTACACGAAAATGTTTATTACGTCCTGGTGCTTTTAATGATACTGAATAATCACCCATCTAAAATTAATTAATTAAAATATTTATTGAAATTAAATTAATTTTAAGATGTGTCCACTATCGTCCAACATTGGATACATGTTAGGTCATCACATTTTATGGTCGTTGTCCAACGTTGAGCACTCTCCATATTCCCCCAGTTTGAAGTTATAAAGTTTTTGTTGATTCGTTACACGGCGACTAGATCGACAACATACCCAGAAATCAGTCATTTTGAAAGAGGTTTCAGTCAAATCGACGTATAAAAATTGCTCTGGTGGAAAACCCTTAAATTTTTAGAGATTCTGCCTATAACTTTATTTAACTACAACTATATTTGTTCTTCGTTGGATTTTTGTATTTAATTTAATTTTTTGATTTAAATTCTAAGAATTACAAATGTTGGATTTATACGGTTTGGAATTATCAAATACTTTTGGTGTCCGACGTGGAAAAATCAACCACAAATCCAATGTTTGACACACGTTGTAGCCAAGTCCTTTGACAATTGTTACACATTAAATGTCAGATTGATCTGGGTAACAGGTCACTCTGCCGTTAAAAGGAACGAAGCAGCGGACTCGTTGGCACGAGAGGGGTCATCTCAAACGCCCCTTTCGTCTGAGCCTTTCATTCCTATAGCAAGATGCTCCATAATTTACCGCATCAAGGAGTGGATACGACAAGCTCATCTCGATTACTGGAACCACAGCTAGGCTATTCGACTGTGCTCGGTTGAAACTCAATTGTCGATTCAGCTACCACGTTCATAACTTGGGGATCTCTGATGATCCTACTTGTAGGGCCTGTATGAAGGAGCATGAAACCTCCATGTCATTTGCACATGCAGAAACCTGCAGGGTGTTAAGTATAGAATGTTTGGTTCCTTAACCCTGGATCCATCAATCCTGAGAGCAATCCCGGCAGAGAAGCTATGGACTTTCTGTGCGGTGTCTGGCCTTGACATAATCCTTTAGCTTCATCTGCTTATAATAGCACCTCTTACCCGGAGATGTCTCGCCTTCGGGTGACAGGTTGTTCTCAAGGAGGGCACAGAGGACCCCTTGGTCTAGGTGCTTAGGACCCATTTGCGATACCCCCTCTTATGTATTATTATTACTCTTTAAATGTTGGATCCAATAGTGGACGCATCGAAATAGCAGTGGTTTTATACTTACATTCGTTTCACTATCACGTACTAAGAAGTCCCCATCATGTCCATGTTGATTCAGCATATTATCACATTGATTACGTGTTATATGTCCATAATACCAAGGTTTTCCAATTAGATGTGGACGATCTATAGATGCACCATTTGTATTTTGATTTGTTTGATCAGCAACGTGGATCTGATGATGGTGGTCTGTACGTTCTAATGACTCTTGACCTTGTGTTTGTTGATCACGATATGGTTGTGTTAAATATTCACTTAGTTCTTGTAAATAATTACGCGGTACTAAACCTATTTGACCTTGTCCATTACGTGCTTTATACCATTCAGGATCTGTAGGTGGACGATCTAATATTTCTAAACGATCACCTTTCTCAAACGATAACTCTTGATCATTAGTTGATGTAAATGAATATAAAGCAACAACAATATCTAAAACGTTCTCTGCCATCGCATAAGTATGTAATGTATCATCGTTATGACCTGACCCGTCATGATGATCTTCTTGTGTATAATTACTTGGAAACCAACCACACATTTGTCCACCACTTTGTCCACGCCACCAACCGTCATTGCTTTTCTCTAATATTAATATTCGTGTACCTATAAATTAATTATTATTTTTTATGAACATAATATACAGGGTTTCCAAAAAGTATGGAAACTTTTGAATAATTCGAGAAAAACGAAAAATTACGTGTTCAATAATTTTACAATATCAAAGTCGGTAACCCAATATCAGGCCCTGGAGTAGGCGACAATTTCGAAATCTTAAATGAGAACCCAAATTTTTAGATAGATAGATGGTAGCGGCTGTCCTGGACGGGACACATTTCGACCATAAGGTCCTTTGTGATGTCTAAGGATGTGAGGATGTGAGTGGAGGACAATGAATTTTGTGTGTAAACTAGGAATTGGTAGGATGTGCGGCTGCAGCCAACTTAGATAAGAACTATGCCGATACTCAAATAAAGTCAAATCAATTTCTAATTTACAATAAATACTTTTAAAATATTTAGGACAAAAAAAAAGTTAAATAAAATAAATCGTAGTAAGATTATTGATATACTTTACAACTTTTTTCAAATCCTAAATAAATTTTATTAAAGATAGTACCCATTTGACTCTAGCGTAGCAAATGAACGTCCTTAAATATGAACCTTAGTTGAATGTTCTAGCGCTTTTTCTTCTCGAGATATTTGCACACACAGACAATTGAACTCTAATGATACTTTTGACGTTAGACGATTTCAAAAAGTAAAGATTCGCTGAACCACAACCGTAGTATGTAATAACCTAAATAATGCATACTACGTTGTATTCTGTATATAGAGGTAAAAATACGTAAGGCATATTTGATTTGTTGATTTAATACCAACTTTTAGTTTCTCCTGCTGCATTGTGCAACAGAATGTTCATTAATCATACTTATCAATTGATATGATATATTAGAATATATAATCATAGCTTAAATAGTAAGAGCGATTGAATTGATTGGTGTACCTTTGACTAATGACAGTTCATCTGGTTGTTGTGCTTGATAATTATATTTAACAATAGCTGTACCAATAGCCTCACTCGGATCTGTTACTAATTGTGCTAAATGTCTACGTGACATTGATGGCGAATCTGTGTTTATGTTGTTTGTACCGCCACGTGATGGTGAACATGACGTTGGTAATGTTTTACAACCACCACCTCCACCAGGCACACCTGGTGGACCTCCTTTTGAACTATTACCATCATTGCTGCCACCACTCTTCTTCACTTTCTTCTTGATGCTATCAAACAATGATGGTTTCTCTTTTTTCACATAATTACTTGGTACATAACCACTATGGTTACGTCCATTTTGTACACGCCACCAATGACGACTGTCATCTAATAATAAATAACGTTCATTCTTACGTAAATCTAATTCTTGTGCACCTTGCGCTGAGTAATCATATTTTGCTACTACATAGCATACATCGTCTTGATTTGATTTACCTACAATCAAAAAACAAATATATAGGATGTTCTATTTTCATTTAGCCAGACTAATAACTGTCTAGGATGCAAAAATCTTTGTTACACATCGGAATAAAAAAAATTCGTTTCGTAGGAGCCGCGTACTTTAGTGAATTTCCTTATAATACATCAATTACTCCCTAGCAGCCACAATTATAGTCTAATCAAAATGAAATGTCCTATCTGATTATTAATAAATGACATAGGTCAAAGGGAAAGAGGGCATAGAGAAAGAAGAAAACACTAAATATAAAATATATCTCTTAATATTAGAACAAACGAAAAATGTATAAGGAGTAAAGTTGTAGAAAAATTGTAACAGAAAAATGATAAGAAACAAAATTATAGTAAAACTAAGTACCTACAACTTTACTTCTTATAAATTTTTCGATATTTATCGAATATTTAATGGTTTAAAAAAATTTTATTGTTCAAGTGTCGGAATCAAGCGGAGCCGAATCACCCGTTTTCAAGCCCTATTTTCATCTCTCAATTAAAATTTTAAATATTAGTGGTACAGTTCCAGGAGTTTTTTAGGAAATTTCCTGCTCTTTAAGAATCTTTTTTTCGATTTACGATATCTGCAATAGTTTCTGAGATATTTGCAACAAACAAAACCCCATCTTTTTTTTTTTTTTTTAAATATATTGTTTATAACTTTTGCATTTGTTTATGTACGGGTTTGAAATTTTTTTAGACGCCATAACGAGTTCAACGAGCTATCGCACGCATTTTAATTCGCAGTAATTTAATCCGCCAAATTTTACCCCACTGCTTCAAACTTACAAAAAAAAAAATATTTAAATTAAAAAATCCTATAATACTTTTATCCTTTATCAAATTGAATACACATACAAAATCTGAAATAGATCGGAGAACTCCAGTCTTTAGACAAAGTAATAAACTTGTGTGAATGTGCAATGTGAAGTCAATCGAAAGCATAGTGTTTTCGAAATTTCAGCCATGAATCATTTATTATTTATTAACCAGTCCAAATAGATATTACATTTCGGAATAACACGTATAGAACTGAAAATCGGTAATACATTTAACATATCATTAAAAATGAAATATCAAAGGTTTTCATCGATCTCATTTAAGGTAGTTCCATTATTGTCTTATATAATCAGTAATTATATATACAAATTAATATAATTTTGAAATAAAAAATAATTTTAAACTTATATATTTCAAAAACAAGACGGTAAAACGCGATTTAAAAAAAATGTATTTAATAAATATTTATCTTTACTATTCTATTTTTTTTTAAATTCTGTCGACTATTTTTTTTTAAACAACAGATAATAGTTGGGCGGGCATGAAGTTTTATATGCTTCTAATGAGAGAGAGTGAGAGAGAATGATTACTTTGCTATTAATTATCTCGCGTTCTAAACGGTCAAAAATTCTGAAACTTCGGGATTTATTAGAAAACGTTATTTTTAGTTAAATATTTTATTTAAGGTCAAAGGTCAAAAATTCGGTTTTCCATAAATATCTCTTGAACGGTAAATATTATCGTAAAAATAGTTTATATAAAGTTCGTAGATTCAAAAAAAAGTTCTAAATAAATTGCTTTTAATATTGCTCTCTTTACCACACCATCTTCAAGGAAGAATAGTTAGATCGTCTTTTTAACTTGGTTTCTCCTGTAGGTATAATTAAACTCGGCCTTGCGCACTACCGTGCTCTAGATTCACAATCTATTCTTATTAAACAAGTTTGATCAGACAGTTCTTTATCCGTTACAAAGTCGGAACTAAACTTAATATGTCCTGGTATATATTATATACCGGGTATAATAATTATTTGACATTAAACAAATTGATTATTATTTTGTTGGACACAATAGTCATTTTTTTAAGCCTCGCCCTCAGGTCAGCTCTCAATAGATAATCAAACCGGAACTAATTATTATTAATTAAAAACAAATTTTTTATGTTTAATAATCTCTAAATTCTAGTTCAACTATGTTCTTAGAATTTTTGTAGATTGCTTCAAGAAAAAAACAGGTATAAGTATCATCTGTTGAATTAACATTGAAATGAGAAATGATTCAACATTGGAGCAAGATTGGCCTTGGACAAATACTAAAAAATCGATATTTTGACATTTGACATTAAATTTTTAGTCGAAGTTTGATCGATTGGAACTTATATTTATTTATTGGATATTTCATTTGCTTTCTAAAGTTTTAACCTTTTTTGTTTATTTTGACTGAATAATAAATTATAAGTGTCTATTTACACGTGAATGTTTGTATTATTGTCATGAAAATGGAAATTTATGGATGTAAAAAAGAATTGGGTGGCTTTTTAGATGCTGGTATATTTTTATATTCTTGTTATATTTCTACGACCACAATACAAACATTCACGTATAAATGGACACGACCTTTAAAAAAATTTAAATAATAAATACCGTGTCTCATAGCGTTTGCCATATGTTGCCTTCTGAATATATTTTGATAAGATGAGCCTTTGCCAGTCCACACCACAAGGCTCTCACCTCTCACGGATTATATGACTCGAACACCTCCAACATGCATCAATCAATTATCCTATCTCAATCACAATGGATGTGTTTTAAGTCATTATTGATCATCATAAATCATATTCATCATGCATCATTAAATCATGGACAAATATCATCATATTTTATGGAGGATTTATGGATCATGCATTTGTGTACGTTTCAATTATGCTACCATTTGGTGCTTGGTGGGTGAAAACAAGGACAAAGCTAAACACACTAATTATAATAAAAACACTTTAAATACAAGAAACTAATGATTATCAATTTATTAGATGGATAGAGTTTGTTGACACACGACAAATGCGAATTTGAAGGGTGCGATGATGTTGCGGTTAACGACTAGATCAGATACTAGTGAAGCAAAGAAAATAAAAACACATCGTTCAATAGAGCTGTTTAAGTTGAAGCATCACGGTGATTCACACTTTGGTCCTAATCAATTATAACTGTAATAATGCTTCAGTCTATCCTCTGCTTTTATTTTTACAGCTTGAGCTTCTGTTAGATATTAGATTGTAGTGGCTGTCCTGGACGGGACACACTTCGAGCATAAGGTCCATTGTGATTCCTAAGGATGTGAGTGGAGTAGAAGGAATTTTTGTGTGTAGACTAGGAATTGGTAGGTTGTGCGGGTGCAGGCGACTTTGATAGGAACTATGCCGATATTCATCTGAATTTCGTGAAGGAAACTGCAGAAAACCTTCATAGACATAGCCGGTTACTTCGTTCTTGTCCATACGCCGACAGTTTAGACGATTAACCGCCCCCCCTTTTTTTTAAATAATTGACAAACTGCCGATGTCGGGATTCGAACCCATAACCTCCCAGTCCCAAATAGACAGAGCGCGTTAGACCGCTCGGCCACCTGGCCGGTAATCTGCTAGATATTAGTTTTGCCATTATTTGAGACGTGAATACTACCAAATCTCGATGTTTTTGTCAATGCTCTCTTTGTTAATCGCAACTTCAAAATATTCACCCCCTAAGTCAACTATTATAGACTTATTGTGAAACCATAGAGAACCCTATGCAAAGCTAAGATCAGATGACAACACCATCTTTATTTATCTAGAATATTCTAACCTAGTAGAAAATCTAGATTTTCTGCTTTAAAATGGCGTCTGCAGTATCTGAATTCGAATGGTTTGAGATACCACAACTTTGAAATGAATCAAATTATTTTGGTATAGGAGTTCATAAAATGACCTAATTAGTCCATTTCTGGATATCCGTCTGTCCGTCAAAACGAAAACTTAAAAACGAAAATATTAACGAGCTAAAATTTTCTGTGTTTTCTAGAGCTAAAAAGTAAGGTCAAGTTCGTTAATTGGCAAAATTGGACCGTGCCTCTCTCCGTCAGGTAAATATCTATCTTTTTATTTTCATAAACTCAATATATACCGGATATTTAAGCAATTAACTCATCCGTATAAGTAAAAGTTACAAACAAAACAAATCTATAAAGATATATTTACCATGGAAACAAAAGAATAAAAGGACTTTTAATTGTGGACAATAAACCTTTTCATTTTAAATTACGATTCGTTTTTGTGCCGGATTAAATGTCAATTCCCTAAGTCTTTTCATCACGACAAAATGTATTAAACACCCTTAAAAATATTTTATAAAATAAATTTAGTAATCAAAGGTAGTAAATATAGAACATCGCCACCAGAAGTCCTAGTTCAATACTACTCATCTCTATCTTATGGTTTTGAGAACGATTGTCCAGTCAATACAAAGATAAATACTTACATCCTAGTTTTTTTGGATCGGTGTGTATTTAAAATACTATTGAAAATACATCGTCACTAGAGATCTTTTAATTTCAATACTCCACCATCTCTTAAATTATAGTTTTCAGATAGTTCACCCGATTAGACCAAAGACAAAGAATATAGTTCCTGATTTTTGGAACGTTGTATATTAATATAAAATATAATATATTAGTATAAAATATTGAGAAAAAAAATTAAGTAATGACAATATATGAAACCTCACCACCAGAGGTTGTATGTCAATAATCATTTCTGTTTAATCCTCTATGGATTTCTACAGGATATAGTTAATATTCTATAGGATATAATTAATTGGGTTTTTTCATGTGTTAAAAATATAAGGTTTTCATTATCCAAAAATATATTACCTATGCAAACTTGAACAATTGTAACTTCCAAACACACATACTGTTCTGTGATTTTCGTTGTCCAACAAACTCTACTCATATAAAGTTGAATAAAATCGAGTGAAAACTATGTAGGAATATTTAGGTGTGATTAGCTTCATGTATTTAAAGAATATAAACCATGCATTGCATTATAATATTATTATTTATCTATATTTGTATAATATATAATGCCGACACACTAGTCACTACTAACACTGTACTATAATAGACATTTGATCAAGTAATCAATTGAATTATATAATTATTAAAACTTATATAATTCAATAAAATAATAAATATTTCAATAAAACTAAAACACAACATTGATAATTTGATTCATTTTATTTACTCACCAGATTTCAGACTTGACATATTCTCAATACCATTAAAAATTTGTTGTGTACCCATATACTTCTCCCCACCCTAATTGGCAGCAAATCTACCAAATGTGTTCATTGAATATATTATTTATAATTATTGATATACATTTATTGAATTCAAATTAAATGAATATTTTAATACGTTTTAAAAAATATTTAAAATTGTTTATATATTTATTTAATTAAAAAATATATATTTTTTAAATATTATTTCTAAATTCAATAATGTGAATATATATTTAAATCAATGATATATATTATAAATGGATCAAGTATCTCATAAAACGCCATTGTCTCACATAGTATTGCCAATCAGCGCCTTTCCATCTCGACTATTGAACTAATTATGTGTACGCAAAACTTCACTGATCTGAGTACCAATACTAGACTCTAGCTTACAAGTTATATCCAATCCACCAATCATAACAAGTTTTGCGGATCCACAAACAGTATTTATTTGCGAAGGAGCTTGGTACGTTAGCAACTATTTGTGAGATTTAAATATTTTTAATTGTTGATTTTATAAAGAGCCTATCTTTTTAAAATCAACAATTAAAATTATTTTTTTCTCAAATTAACACTACTTATGACTATATGCATATTACTATAAATGCATATTATAACACTTAAAGCTACTTCACCAAATTTAGCCCCCCAAAATTTTTTTTTTAAATTTTTCAATTTTTATTTTGATATATCGTTAGTTCGTCTTTTGTTCTTGTTTGTTCGCTATAAACAATTATTCTTAATTTGTTTATTTAAAAAATAATAATTAAAAATATACCCTTAAATTGGCCCCCCATTGCAATTTTTAATATCTTTTTGTCATTATTGGACTATAAATATCCATTCATGAGTGTTCATGCATAAATAACGTTTGTTCTTTCTTCAAATTGCCTATTTTTTGTTTAATTAGCAACTTTAATTAGCTTAATACTTGTACTCAAAATATATGTGTTATTTTCGTCACGAGGGCTATTTTCGTTTTACCAAATAGTTGCTAACGTACATGTATGCCAAGAACATGTATGTGTGATAAGAATGCCTGTAAGTGTAGAGGCTATCCAAGTATAGTATTCAGATCAATGGTTAAAATGAGTACCTCGGCCAGATACAGAGGCGCTCATTGGTTTTAAATGTGTCCATTATTTTATGTTTAGATATACATAGATACTTGATCCATTTATATATATATACATCATTGATATTTAAATATGGCTGCGCTACATATTGTTTGTACAGCGCAATCGTAGAAACGTCTGTACATACAATAGAGAAGAACGATATCATGAATTTCCTTTTCCTTTGAATCAGTCCCAAATTTATTTGGAGATTATAGTGAGCGCGGTTGTGAAAAGTCAAAAAAAAACCTGTTAAAAAATTGCGTATTAAATAGAAACTAGAGGACAATATTTAAGTGATGCGTTAGAATAACTAAGAATTCATTTCAACAACAAATTTATTTATTTATAGACGGGACTCATTTACAAAATAAAACGTTGTATTGGTATTTATTTTTACAACACACATTTAAAAAAAAACTTACAAACATCATATTCATAGTGGATAGACTACATTACATTACAATTACATTGGACATACATTACTGACTTGGACGAACATTTATTACTTACAATTACAATTTTATAATAAAGAAGATGGCCGACTCACATATTAGAAATCGAATGCAAGGTTTTAAGAACAAAGGGAAAGATCAGGAGGTAACAACAAATTTATATTTATTTTTATTACATTTTATTATAATAATAATGTCAAAGGTCATTTTTGATATGATATGTAATTTAATTTGTAGGAGATGAGACGTAGAAGAAATGAAGTAACAGTAGAATTAAGAAAGAATAAACGTGAAGAAACATTACAAAAGAGACGTAATGTACCCATCTCTGTGGACGATCTGGGAAGTGGTATTGGTGATGATGATGAACACAATAGTGACAAACCAATAAATTTAGAAGAACTAGTACAAAATGCTGGACGAATGGATGCATCAGACATACAGTTATCTGCGGTACAATCAGCTCGTAAACTATTATCATCTGATAAGAATCCACCTATTGATGATTTAATAGCAAGTGGCATTCTACCTATTCTAGTACAATGTTTACACTCTCACGACAATCCGCCATTACAATTCGAAGCTGCATGGGCATTAACAAACATTGCTTCAGGTACCTCAGCACAAACAAATAAAGTAGTTCACGCTGGTGCTGTGCCATTATTTTTACAATTATTACAATCACCCCATCAAAATGTATGTGAACAAGCGGTTTGGGCCTTAGGGAATATCATTGGTGATGGTCCATGTTTACGTGATTATGTTGTTAGTTTGGGAGTAGTCACACCGTTGTTAACATTCATTAAACCAGATATTCCAATATCATTTTTACGTAATGTGACATGGGTCATTGTGAATTTGTGCCGTAACAAAGATCCAGCACCAACGCCGCAAACAATACAAGAGATATTACCAGCATTGAATGTGTTAATACATCATACAGATACAAATATATTAGTGGACACAGTGTGGGCAATCAGTTACTTAACTGACGGTGGTAACGATCAAATACAGTTGGTGATTGATAGTGGAGTGGTACCTAAATTAGTACCACTATTATCACATAAAGATGTTAAAGTACAGACAGCAGCTTTAAGAGCTGTTGGTAATATAGTAACTGGTACAGATGAACAGACACAATGTGTATTAAATTGTGATGCATTGTCACACTTTAATACACTGCTATCACATCCGAAAGAAAAGATTTGTAAAGAGGCTGTATGGTTCTTATCAAATGTAACTGCTGGTAATCAACAACAAGTTCAACAAGTGATCGATGCTGGTCTATTACCAAAAATCATACAGAATTTAAGTAAAAAAGAATTTCAAACACAGAAAGAAGCTGCGTGGGCTATTTCAAATTTAACGATAAGTGGTAATTGTGAACAAGTGGCACAATTGATCCGTGATGGTGTGATCCGACCATTTTGTGAATTATTAAATTGTAAAGATACCCAAGTGATTCAAGTGGTGTTAGATGGTATAAATAATATGTTAAAAATGGCATCATCTACAACCAATTCATCTGGTCATAATTCTGTTGATCAATTAGCAACGATGATTGAAGAATGTGGTGGTCTTGATAAAATTGAACAATTACAAAATCATCAAAATGCTGAAGTTTATAAATTAGCATATGATATTATTGAATTATATTTCTCTGAAGATGTTGTAAGTATTTCAAAATTTATTTGTTATTATATTTAGGGCCGTGCTATTCGGACACAGGCGGATCTCCAGCGTGAGTTAAAATTTAGATTAAACTAACGTTTAGATATTGTGGCAAAAACTATTGAAATTAAATAAGGTAACTATTCCAACTGAGTACTTTAGTTTTTGCCAAAAACACGCAAACCCGACCAACTCGGGGTATGACCGATGAAAAATATATTATAATGGCTTTAAACGCTTCACGCAAGAGACCCGCGTGTGTCCGAATAGCCATGGTGTTATATTTATGATGGGTATGCATTTTTACGAAAATCTAGGGAAATGTCATAAAGTTCACGTGAACATTGATTCAATGATGGTTCGTTTTCAAAATACATTCCCAGAATATTCAACTCGTAAGATCATCGATAGTAATCATTAAAATATGATACAGAAAACACAAAAGCACATGTTAAACATTGACAATAGATTTAGTTTGTTTATTGGGTCCCGTGCAGTGTTGCCAGAATATTTTTAACAAAAACCGCCGATGAGTGGCGCTCGAGTAGCTCAAAATAGCCCACATTTTTACAGAAAATAAATTAGTTACTGAATATCTCTATTCTGTTTGAAGTTGGTAATTAAATAGCCAAATCTGGCGACACTGCCCCGGGGCGCGGCCATCTTAAAAAATTTTCGTCTTGAAAACTAAGCTACTTCCAGGACAATATTCACATATACGAAACATCATTTTAAAACATGCTGTTTATTAAAATATGTAATTGAAATTCATAAATTAATTTTGATTTCTATCACAAAAAGTACATTAAAACCTCTAGGAGCTCCGAACTCCGATTCTTTATCTCCTTACACAAACCTCGAAAAGAACCAATTTAGAAAGAATGTCCTTTTTTGATTAAATGCTCTAGATTGCTTAATTTATTACGCATATTGCAATTGTTGATTTTGAAAAATTAGATGGCCCTGAGTGAGAAACTTTTATTAAAAGTAGTTAAATAAAAACAACTTCTTGTTAGGGTAGAATTTTTGAGAATGAATTTATCTAGATAGATAAATATTGGGGTATGAAAAGTGTTGCACTTCGACCTTATGGCCCATTGTGCTCCCCCTTCTACTTCAGTCTGACGAGATTAGCTTCTCTCATATCTTGGTAATACCCAGGAGCTATTGCTTATAATAACTATATTATTAAAGTAGACAGATTGTAGACCATAATAAATAATATTTATAAATATTCTTTGAAATAGATGTGCAGTTTATATAATTGCATTAAAAAAATGGTGTTGACGGACATTTGAATTAATTATTTATTAAAATTAAAACTGTTTTGTTAGGTTTGTTTTTGCCACCATATTTTGAAAACTGGGCGCACACTAAAATAATATTCATAGGGCTTATTCCGTAATGATAGCATCAATAAGTTTTAAGTTGGCATTACTTAAAAAGGAGAGGTAGAGATGGATGGTCCTGTGTTCCACCATCATAAACATCATCAAAAGTCGTATGACATATGCTATTGTAATGATAGAGGAATCATTTTTATTATTTATTTATAAATTGTACTTAGTTAATCTTATCTAGAGCACGGTAGTGCGCAAGGCCGAGTCTGTTATTAAACAAAATAAAATTAATTTTTTGTTTTTATTCAATTTTATTTAATGTTTTGTTTCTCAGTCATTGCATGATTCTGACAGCAGAATATTTATGATTGATGATGTTTATGATGGTGGAACACAGATCCATCCATCCCTACCCCTCTTTTTTAAGTGATGCCAACTTATAATTTATTGATGTTACCATTACGGAATAAGCCCATATACACAAATATACAACATGTTTACTGTCAAATCTGTCACACCAAGTCAAATCAATTTCTAATTTATATTTCCTCACATTTTACAATAAATACTTTAAAAATATTGAGGACACATAAAAAAAGTTTATAAATCGTTGTAAGATTATTGATATATTTTACAACTTTTTTCAAATCCTAAATAAATTTTATTAAATATAGTACTCATTTGATTTAGCGTAGCAAATGAACGTCCTTAAAAAGTTTTTTTTCCTTCGAACAAGGATGTTTTGTGATCAACCTTTTTCTTAGGTTTTTCTTTGTTAAATGGTGGGGGGAGGAGGTTTGTAGTGGACTCACTACTAAATCTCAATATTCCATATTTCTAGATACCTTTGCGGACTCACTACATATGCCCTTTGTTATTTCGGTAACTACTTGTTACTTCAGTAACTATCAACAAACTGTTTTAAATGATAGCTCGACTTTTCATATGTATATCGCTTATAACGACTATCGGATATAGCGTCCTTAGTTGTGTGTTCCCTTCAATGTCGAAATGCAGGGCGTCTTTGTTGCGTCATGAATGTTAAAAAGTTTTATATCTTATTCTTTTCTTTGTTTCCTCGTACTTTGTAATTAAATATTAATATTTTTGTTTGTATTTCAGGTTGATGATGATCCTAGTTTAGCACCACAAAGTGGAGATGGTGGTTATCAATTCGATCCAAATACAAGTATACCAACTGATGGTTTTAAATTTTAATTTATAATTATTTAAAAAAAAAAAAAAAAAAAAAAACTACGACAACAACAACAATAATAATAATAACACGAAACCATAAACAATAATTGAGTAATAATTACATGTTCATGACTATTTGATGAATTGTTGTTTTAAATTATCAAATATTAAATAATACAACAAAACAACATATTATTTTATTATTATTTAATTTGATTTGAACATCATTTATTATTATTATTATTATCGTCGTTACTCAAGTTCATAATTATTAATTAATTAATTCAAATATTTGTATATCGATCGTGATATATTACAAACATAACAATTATTATTATTATTATAATCTCGTTTCGTCGTTATTTTGATACATAACAGAAAAAAACAAACATGTCGTCGATCGATTGATTCTCTTTACAATTTGATGTACTGTTCAAACAAACAATACCTAGTGTAGCTATACATATAAGAATTTAGAAAGTTCGAGCAAATTTTTTAAAATTAACTTGTGGTTTCTATAACCATAGAAAATTCAGGAAAGCGCGCAAAGTAGTTAAGGGAAGTCAAGGGATTTTAGTGGGTAAATAAGAAACTTTCCGCTAGGTTGAAATAAAATTTATAAATTAATCTTTGGTTCTTGGAGGCAGTTGTTTCATGGTTATTGACTTCCTTTTTATTACATCTCATATAAACTCACCGACAAAGAAAATACGGCCCAACCAATATTTACCAATTTCCATATAGCGTTTAACGCTCAACAAGTGAATATATCCAACACCCGTACATAATCAATTTTGTGGAGAATAAAAGTAATTTTCTTGAAGATTGGATTCAATTACGAGATGCTATTTTTCAGAGAATTTCATTTTCTTCGAAAATACAATGTTTTAAGATCATTTTCATGAAGAAAAGCTATAAAATTGATAATTGTCTCGTGATTTAGTCTGTATTTACGCTTGAATGTAGCCGTTCAAGTTTAAGTGACATCGGCTCAAATAAAATATTCACAATTAATATTTAATTGTTAATGAAAATTGAAAATACCCGTTTAAATTCCACACCGGTGGTAAAGGATTAAATATTATTGTATTGAAAATGTATTTGATACTTTTCGGATAGTTTTGATCCATATAAACAAATTTGCTAAATGTTGGTTTTGCCTAAACTTACGCTAGTATTTAGGCTCGAAGTCTAATTTTCAAGATTGCGTATTGGATACGATAATAAATAGTGACTTCGTTAAATGAATACTTCACCTTAATCGGTGTTTTTTTTGTCGCTGAGTCTATTATTAAAATAATGAAAACTAAAATTGACTGGGTAATGAATTTAAAAAATAACTTCACTTACTGTGACAAAATGTAGATTGAAATCTCTTGGGATTCAGTGATTGAGCTTAACTATTTACACCATTTCCGAAAAGAACCAAATGAAAAAGAAGTTTAGAAATAGATGGGTCAAGAGAAAAGTCTGAGAATTTATTTGATTGAAAAAAACTCTATAGACTTTACTCTGATGACATATTTTTGTGAAAATGTAATCTGTAGATTTTTATTGGTCAAGTTACAAAAATCACAAGTTGATAAATCGGAGTTTGTTTCGAATATTTTAAATCGAGTTTTTTTTTTGTGTAAAATTTATATATATGGAAATTGACATTTTATTTAAGCTTTGTAGTCGTGTAATTTTGATTACATTTATCTCCCTACGGAGTTGATCAAGAAATGGTTATTTTTGAAGATCATGCAAGTTGGGTACCAACAATCTTGTATGTATAGCAACACTTGATGTTAAAATGTAAGTGAATACATTTTTTTTTTATTGAGAGGATAATATTTATAAATAAAATACATAAAAAATGAATTATTATTATTCGTATATTTTAATTTATATTAAAATATAAATAAATGACTTCAATGATATATAGAATACTTTAGGTCTAATCTAGATTGATCATTTTCGATGGTTCATTCAGGAATATTAAGAGCATATAGTTAATTATCTTACGTCTATGTGATGGACGCGGCAATTTCAAATCTATATTTTAAAATTCGAGACATTTCCTGAATCCGAGACGAATGATCGATCACCTTTGTCTACACAAAATTAGATCTAAACTATTAAATAATAAGAAACGGGGGTCTTACAATAAGAATACTCGATCACGTTCTAATTTATTTTTTATTAGTATATTATGACAATTACGTGGAGAAAAGAAAAATTAAATTTTTGATAACAGACTCTAAAACCGTATTAACGAACTCAACAAAATTTGCCTCGAAATAAATTTCGAATCAGAATTATGATGTATTAAACGATGATATTTCTCATACGAACATTCACATTTGCCTCATAAATTATGTGTGTTGTAATTTCGAGTTTCTGAATCATCCTTTTACCAAACTGGAGATCCGAACGATTCATAAAAGTCACGTTCAAAGTGTACGTATTATTGTATCTACTAATTTTGTTAATATTTCAAAATGGCGACCTATTAAACATTTGGAAATTGTCTCCAGTGTTGGTCATTTTTGGCCAAGTAAACTACCACCTGTGATATATCACCAAATAGGATAAGATCTATCTAATACAACTTAAACTTGTTTCTGGAGAAACCACAATCGATATTCGGTTTTTTTTATGCCAAAAGCATGTGTTTTTATCACTGACCTCCATCATAGTTCATAGACTGTGTGTGACTATTCTATTATTTAGAATGGTTCAATTTATCCTTACCTAGCGCCGTTTATACTTGCGAGTTCAATAGCGAGAACTAAAACATAAAAAGTCGCGCGAGAATTTAACCGAAAAATCTAAATTTTTCAATGAGTATAATATTTATAATAATTTTCAAGAAATTCTTTTAGTTTTGTTTAAACTATTTTCACTTATAATAAACAGTAAAAATAACACAAATTTTTTTTATTTTTTAAGAAGGAATAAGACGTATCTCCCTTCTAATAAAAGAAGACGTATGTATTATTAGAGACATACGTCTTTTTTTTTATATAAAATAATCTTCTTTTTTTTTTATAAAAGAAAGAAGAACAAATTTTCGTCTTATTTTTGTTATTTGTTAAGCATAATTGAAATTAGTTTTAATAAAACTACAAGATTTTATAAAAAAATTATTGCAAAAATTATTTAACTCACAAGTATAGATGGCTCAAGTTAATGCTTCAATTTGGACCATTTTTTGTTTGACGCCATAAGGAACCACAGTCCATATATGATGGATGTTAGTGGCTTTTATCAATTAAATCTCCCAAAAATAAAATTTCCATTTTTAATATTAACAAAAATAGAGTGGGTAAAACGATTTCGTTGACAATTGTTGTATATATAAGGTTGAGCATCATCCGAAAAAGTTTTTTCCCACTGAATTTCAACTACCTACTTCTTCAGTTATCACAGTAATTATTTATGTTCATTACCCTTGGTAACTATGAAGGTTGGAAGAATATAAATAATCCAATAATTAATAATCCTTCAAATAAATAAATAAAAAGACACGATAAAGATATAGATGATCTTTATTAAAAGGAATATATCAAAATGGCATCATGAGTTTGTTGATAGTTACCAAGGTAATGAACATAAATAATTAACGTGATAACTGAAGGAGTGGATAGTTGAAATGCAAATGTGTCTAATAAACTAAAGTATATTGAGATTTAGTAGCGACTCCGCTACATATGTAATCTTACATACATACATAACTTCTTAGAATGTTTCAATTAGTTTTTTCTTTTGAGTATACATTGCAGTTCGATGAAATAAAAACTATTGAAATCCAACATGAAACTATTTTGTTCATAAATTATCTTAATAAGTGTAACATTCTTTAACATGAAATGCATGGTGTGAAAAATCAAACACATCTAGGATAGGAATCGAACTCACGACCTCTGGCACACTAGACCAATGCTCTAGTGTATTTTTAATATGAAACGCGGTAAACTGTTATCAAAAGTAATACATTCTTATTGGAAGACCATCTCATATAAAAATACATGATGCATGTTGACTATTATATGATAATTAATTCTATAATTATTCGACTTAAGTGCTGCTATAAAACTTAACTATTATGTATTTCTTTTTATGTTTATTATTTTGTGTTTCTTTTTTTAATCAGACATAACAAATAAAAAATAAAAATTTGTTATAATTATGTATTTAAAAATACACACGGTATAACTATTATGATCTCGATCAAAATTAAAATAAAATTAAGAAACATGATTTGAACTGCATCCTAACTACTATTAGACATAGACATCTCCAACTTTTTATTGTAATAATTATTTTTAAATATAATTATTCTATTTCGCGATTTATTATTTAAAATAAAATTAAAAAAAACAAATAAATTATGTAAAATAAAATGTTTATTTTCGTTATAATTATTACATAATTATAATATTATTTACATAAAGCAATTCAATCTGAATTGGATTGAATTGAATGAAGTAATAAAATTTATTATAATGAAATTGTTTGATTAGACTTTTTAATATAACACCCATCTGTTATCTATTTTGTTATTTTAGTTGATGGATTCTTAAAATTATCATTATGACAATTTTTAGAATTCTAGTTCTAATTATTTGACATAAATTATTAATTTAGTTTTTGTATTTTTAAAAAGGTAAGTGCTTCTGCAGGCGTGGATCTGGTTTTCAAATAAAACAATTTTACAAGAACGTCAAAAAATATAATTTTTTCTAAACAAGAGAGATGTACAAATACGTAACTATAGTATTAAGAGCAAGATAGTTGTAATATAATAAAAATTAATTTATCACATAGAAAAAAGTAGTGCATCTCAATATAGTAGGTATTTCAAATAAATGAAAAAATACTAATCCCGAAATTTTTACTTTTACGAAGGATTATCTAATGTTTTTTTCTTTATTTTACTAGATAAAACTGTTTAAAACAATCGAAATTTAATTTTCAATAAATTAAACAATTATTAGTTTTATGAAATTATGCCCACAACACTTATTGGTAGCCACTGTAACATTACTTAATTGACAACTACCTAACTTACCTTTAAAAACAAGTTGGACTAGATCCAAAAAAAAAAGCTTTTGCTTCAGTTCCATTATTAAAACCACGAACTCTACCAAATTTGTATTTTATGAGCTCTTAAAGCGTGTAAACGTTCAATGGAACGCACCCTTGTAGGCTTAAACATGAAATAAAATAGACAATTGAAACGCTGCCTAGTCGCTAAACCAGCCGAAATACTAAATTTTGCTTCAGTGAGCTTGCGTGACTCAACACTGAATGTGTGTAATAAAAATATATGTGACAGCCACACATACTTATTACATATAAACGCCGCACAGGAACACTGATGCAAAATTTAGTACCTTGGATAGTAGAGGAACGCTTCAACTTGGGTTAATGCTGTAATCTGTCCAGTTATCGGGATCGGGGATATTTGAATTTAATAAATTTAAATTATGGCATCTACTTAAAATTTGGTTTTGAGTATCGTGTTTAATAATTACAATCTAATAGTTAAAAATGAGAAGCTTGAAATTGATGTGAATAAGTTGTAAGAGACCAAATAAAACAATTCTTACATTACTATTAGTTATTTTAATTTTAAAATTCTTTAAAATAATAGATAACGTTGACCAACATTTACTATAAAATTACGATACAACACCAAATATTTTAACTGTTTCTAATAAGTGTCGTCCTTTAGACGTTTAACACACCTGCACTCTTATCAAAATATTCCAGTCAATGTTTGAGATTATTTAAAGAAAATATTAAAGGAGCATCTTAGTCCTAAAGTTTGTTTTCAGTGCTATAGTCTGTAAGTTTGTCATCCATAAATATCATAGGAACAGATTCGAAAAGAGTTATTTATTCTCTAGAGTTAACGTTAGAGAAAAAACGTAAACATATCCTCTTGTCCCGATTTGGTCCCGTTAACCACACAACAATGATATATTATTCAATGCTAGTTTTTTAAATAGATATCTAGGAAATATATCTGTCGTTTGATTCAGTTATCATAATTGCCTCGAGAGCACTACAAATTTTTAGAAATATCTTTTTTAGAAGTTTTCTAAAATTTACGGTAGTTTTACTATGAATAATTATCGGAACATGAGAGTATTGGAACCGGATATTTCACTATTTTTTGTAGTATTGTATCAATATTTATTGTAGAAAAATTTTTTATACTACAAAAGTTTGTCCCGACACCAAAATGTCAAATTAAAAAAGATACTTTTAAAACGCCCCCATAAAGTACGCCATATTGTGTGACGTGTCAGTCAATATTAAGACAAGCGTCAGTAATAAACAGAAAACGTACGGAAAATAACAAATATAAATATTGATTAGTAAGAAACCAAACCTATAAGACCTCCTTCTCATACACATTGCTTAATGTATACATATGTACTCTCTCACACTCGTGGGAGATTTGCTATGCGAAGATGTAAACAAACAACCGGTATACAAACAACAATTTTTGGTTGCTTTCAATTAAACACAGCCAAGGAGTGTATCATACCGTGCACACAGCAAAGCACACTGTGTTTGAGAAAGTGCGATAAATGGAACGTAATTTAGTTCTTCACTTGATTTATAGATGGTGCTCATAAACATTTATCAGAAAAAATCAACATAATCTGTTTTAAAGCGTAAAACTCTACTAATCTCTGGTAAAACTGCGTAAAAGCGTCAAAAAAAATAAATAAATTATATTTAAATTATTTTGAATTATTATTACATATTAATAATTATTATGAATAATAAAAAATAATGCGAACTAATTTGTACAAATTTTAATTTTGAATAATTTAAAATTGAGCCATAATAACCAATTTTTTCAATGCTTTTATTGTTTTTTTAAATTAATTTTTCCAATTAAAAAAATATTATATGCCAAAAATTACCGGATAACTCTATTAATTATTTATTTATTAAACTTAATATGTTTTTGATTGAATTGTAAACTTTTACATTCACATAAATCTTTCATAATAACTTTTTCAATATGACCATCTTTTTTTAAAATAACATTTGTATCTGATGGAAAATTGATAGCTAAATGTAGACTACCACGTTTTAATATTAAACTTGGCGTTGTTTTTGTTACAATATTATTTTTATCATTTATAATATTATCATCTTTTTCATCTTTTATTATTTTGTTGATATTCTTTTTTAAATTATTATCATTTACATGATGAAGTTCTTGTTCGTCTGATTTATGAATTGTTGATGCTGATGTTGTTGGTGAACATTTTAATTTATTACGTTGTTCTTCTTCCCACGGCAATAAACGTTCATCATACTGAAATTAATCAATATTTAATTAGTGTATACTCGATTATTGATTTATAATTACATTTATTTTCTAAACAAATAGAAATGTATAAACCAGCAGCTGAAAATTTCAGAAATTCCTTCAACTTCTATATCATCTTCACGGAGAATATTTTCGACTGCTAATTCAAACTGATGAAAACTACTTTATAGTCGAAATACGTGTAAATAAGTTAGGTGATCGAACACTATTATGCTGTTTGCCCAAATAAAATGACGCGGCCAACGTTGATTGTCAAGGATCATCGACAAGTTGAAGCCGATTGGTCATTACTTAGCATCGCATAAACTTATAAATTGAAATGTTATTTTGAATTTGAAAGCTTTGTGCTAAAGCTAAGCAACAAGTAACATGTCTGCTCGGATAATAATTACGACTAGCTTATTCATACAATCATACCGATGATGACTAGGTACTTTGTAGTCGAAATACGTAGTTATATAGAATATAGATTATAATCTGTAATTGAATAATCAATAGAGTTCTTTTTTAAATTATCTTCGATAATCTTTATAAAATCGAATGTTTTACTCTTTTGCATTAGGTGTGATCGCGACCACTTCGACTTGCGGCCATTAAAATTTTTCAATTTATCATCCGTAAGCATCCATCGATATTATGTGTATACTAATGACAGAAATGTTAAAATGGTACCAATGATAGAAATCCAACATGTCCGATTTTTGCGCAATAGTTTTTAGCTAAAAACGGTTATAAGTGAACCGCGAGTATTTTCAAAATGAAATTTTTATAAACGTATTCGTTTTTGCTTAAAATAAGTCGGTATAAAAATCCGAGGCGTCTAGAATTAATTTTAACAACTAGAAATTTTGATTGTTAATTGAATCACAAATAATAAGAATGTTAACCTAAGGAACAATTTTTTCTATTGTATTATCTAAAATGGTCCTCGAAGTTTGCGAAATGTTGTTGGTTGAAATATGCATCTATTCTCTATATTCGATCAACTTCAAATTTGGAGTAATTCCAATGGCATATCCAACTGACAACAACCCAAAAGAAAAAACGCCCTTGGATTCATATTCACTGGCATATTCATATCCGGATAGTGCTTGCTCTATAAGTAAAATAATGTGTACAAGTTGTTTATAAACCATTTCCGTAATAACAAAATAGTTAATATACAGAGGTAAAGGTGGTAATATGAGCCATATGTATATAATATCAGGCCCCTTTAATATATCTATTCATATACCGCACAGTATCTAGGAACGATTTAAACTACTAGTGTAGTAGCCACTAAAGCTCACTTGTTTAATAATCGAACATAAAGAATTCTACTATCTCAGATAAAGAATTTTTTTGAAGTCATTTCACATAACCTCCAGAAAATGTAAATTGTATTTCAATACGATGATCGATAGATGGCAGACAATTCTGTAAACTCAGGTGAGTTTGTTTTGGAAACCAATGGGGGTTGGAAATCCTACTCCTATGTTCTGTGATGGGTTATTTTCGGCAGATATGAATTGTGGACGCATAACGACTATGCTGGATCGGCAAAACATTTATATATTATAAAGCCTTGTAATTAATAAAAGGGCTTTTAATAAATAAATATGATTAGTTTTTTTTTGTAAATAAAATGTTTCATTATTTTAAATATAAATATGATTCGTTTTTTTTTTTAAACAAGTTTTTCATTTGCTTTTGCTGCATTATCTCTGTGTCTAAGTGTCCAAAACGAATGCACCCGAAAAAGAATATGTTTAAAACAGTTTACACAAATGTTGAATTTCAAGTTAACATAAGAAAATTAGAGACCTATATTAGCACCTTTACCCCTTATAAAGATATACATCTAGTGTCATTTTATTATAAAACAATGAAAATATTAGTTGTATATTGTACTATGAATAAAATATCTTAAAATAAGTAAACGTCTTCGTATATTGTTTATAATATAAATAAAGTGCTTTTCCGTTGCACTTAACTTGTATATAAATTATTTTATAATTAAATATTAAAATCATTGATTTGAAGTAATAATGTAATAAGTAATGTAAAATGCAATTAATTTTTATTTAATTTATAAGTCATTCAACTTAAGTATGTATGTATATAATGCACTGACCTCCATATGTAAACTGACTATATCTATTAAGTTTAGAAATGGGACACTTTGATTTATACACTGGCGCTGCCAACCAAGTGGTGGAAGCCAAAATAAATAATATGAAGTGGTAGAATCAAATTCATTTGTATTGGACTTTATATGCGCGTAAGGGGACCTTATTTAAAAGTAGAAGCGCAACTTATTTAAACCATATTTTAATCATGTATTTAATACTTAGTATTAAATATATGTTTCCTCCCCTTCATTTTGAAAATAGACTGATCCACTCAAACTGTGACGATATTCGAGAGTTCTTTACAAATGAACTTAACTATATTTGTGAAAAGGCTTTAAATTTATGTTAATCTTATAACTAGGGTTCGAACGAAATTTTTATCGATGTTTTTACATTTCCGATACGATATTATCGATATTTACTACACTGCTGATACAATATTATCCATTTGTTAATTCGATATTATCGATATGATGAATTATTATTCATTCCATCAGTTAATTAAAGAACTTATTCAATTAATGAGGCTAAAGCATAATGTGTCATAAATAGATGTGGAATCGAGAACCTTCAGCCAAACTACAAATGTAGAATAATATGAATTCCGAAATTGTCCTGGATTGTATCGGCTCACTGAATGTAGGTAAACATAACAAAGTCATTGGTTGGTATTGCCTATTCACGAACTTGAATAGGCAATTTCAGATCGTTATCACTTTTCGTTTTTGAGTTATCGTGTCCACAGACGGACGGACAGGCGGAAATGAGCGAATTAGGCCATTTTATGTTCACCTATTGAACACCTTGAGAAATAATACCAAGGAGGTGGGGAGTAGTCCTTCATTGTGACATAATATTTTAGATGTGTTTGTAAATAACTGATTAATTGAAATTAGTATAAAAAGAGGTAGGGGAAGTCAAATTTTGAATGACGCATAATAAAAGTTGTAATAATCATGATTTGAGTTTATTTGACTGATTATTGATTGACATTTATATAGTAATCATGATTCATCAGATTCGAATATTAATCAAGAAAATTGTCATTAAAAAAACCTATGGTTGGCGTTATATTTAGTTCTCGGCACTTGATTGGTGTCTCTAGTGTAAGCTTCAATTTGGCACACTTTTTATCTTTTACGGTATAACGAACTGCAGTCCATAGACAGAGGTCAGTGGTTTGTATGTTATGTATGGTATATGTACTTTACTTACAATTACATATGATGGATTACTTGATGGATTACACGCGGTGCATTTAAATTTTTTTAATTTTACATCATTTTTATTAATATTATTAATATTATTGTTATTATTAGATCGATCAGCATCTGATATTGATAATTCTTCAACATTGATATAATAATTAGGATGTTGTATATTATAATAAGTTGTTGTCGTTGTATTGGGTCGATCTTTGTACATTTTAACACGATTTAAAAATCTGCAATTTAATGAAGAATAATTAAGTAAAAAAAAAAAAAATTCAATCAAAAGCCCGTCGAAATTAAAAGGTATGGGAAAATCATTTCTTTGTCATGCATGATTGGTACGTGGTGATATTGTTTGTGGCAGCTAAAATTGCATTCCACAAGTAAGCAGTTTTTATTCCAGGCCAACGTTTTGTCTCTTTGCTACCTGAGATGGTCTGGTAGTGGAATGCATTTAATAATAATTTCTCACTATCTTGATGCCAATATATTATTCGTTTGTTTATTTACTATTTACATTTAGTGAATGCATATGATCTCTCACTATTTTGAACGATCCTAGATGTGTATGATTTTTAATATCAAGGATTTGATGTCAAAGAATACTATCAATGTTCGAACATATTACTTAAGTAGTCACTACCGTTGGTATAATATAACCGACAGGTACCCATATTTGCAATGGATAAATAAACTCTAGTTTACAAAAAAAAAAAAAAAACAATTTTAAATAAGTTTATTATACAGTATTATATATTTTTTACTATGACTGACACGAGTGTACTACCTTAAATATGTGAATCTAAAAATGTTTACAAATCTTAGTATGGCTGGGTGCATATTGAGAATGAAAGATAAAATAATGTAAACAAATACTTTACGTTGGTTGTGGTGTACGCCAATGATTGTCTAAACGATTCTTTTTCATAATTGATTGCATTTTTTGTAATAATCGTAAATTATCCGATTCAATTTGTATACAACGTTCTTTTTCCGTTTGTTTCCGTTTCAGCTTACAAGAAACATGTCCACGATATGGTGGTGTTCTCGAATCAATTGCTGGTAAAGCTGATTGTACCTAATTAATTATTATTCCGTTAATAATTTTTGACAATATGTATTTTAATTGAATTAATTTGATTATTTTACTTTACGTCGATGATTCTCAAAACGTCGTTGTTGCCATGGACGTATTAATAAGTTATCACGTTTTGATAGCATTTTAAATTAAATATTTAACTAATTTACTTAGTTGGTCAATTGTTTATTGTAGCTGTACATACAGATACTAACTAGCTAATAAATGTATTTTTTTGTGTTTTTACAATTCGGTTGCTTAGTTACATTTAAATGATTACTTACAAAATAATATGGATACCGATTGCATTAGTTTGTTCAATAAAGTTACGTACACTCCCGCTCAATAAAATTGAACAGAACTGCACGGAATCAGTCTCTCACAATTTTGATTATTCTTGTAGTAACAGATACAACATTTTATTTTATTTTTAAACTTAAGAGTAAGATATAACACTTAACATGTATTAACATTACATATATTTTTTAAATTCTCACTCTGTCTCACTGACACCGTATATACAAATAAAAAATATAAATACAGTTTATACTTCCATTTCTTTTTTACACACTTAAAAAATATACTACTTATCTTTGTTTATAAATAAATAAAATTATACATTATACAGAGAGTTACAAAAGTGACGAGTTTTATGAAATGTAAGATAATTAACATTTCAGGTCTGTTCAATTTTTTTGAACGGGAGTGTACATGACTAGATGAAAACCCGTTGAAAATTTAACGGGAACAATGGCGTGATCCGACAATTTTTTACAAACCTTTTTATACCCGGTATTAAAAATATACCAGGATATATTAAGTTTAGTTCCGTTTTGTAATGGTTGAAAATACTGATCGCAGAAAAACAAATTTGGTATAGGTGTTCATAAAATAACCTAATTAGTCCATTTCCGTCCGTCAACACGATAACTCGAAAACGAAAAGAGATAGCGAGCTGAAATTTTGTATGTATGTTCTAGAACTAAAAAGTAAGGTCAAGTTCGTGAATGGGCAAAATCGGATCATATTTGGACAAATGGGCAAAGCTGCCCATCTTTGAAACCGTAATAAGGTGAACTTTCGTGACAGAAAAGGTAAGGTTGATCCTACACGACCTAACTCAAAACCATATTTGACTGGCTTAGATGAAATACAAGTTTTAAAGGGGTCCTTCCCTGCAGGTACTCGAGCAAGATCTTCTTCTATTATTATAAACTCTGTTGGTAAATAAAATTTAATACAATTAGTATCAAAAATGGTCCACATTTATCGGAATAGTCAAAATTGACTGCCCTGTCCAACGTCTAGTTATCAATTGGCTTATTAGGATACCCGGGAACTTGAAGTGAGCCAATCTTATCATCTGGCACCTTACCTCCAAATCGCAAAAAAAAAAGTAAATGTAACAACTGATTGAGTTAATTCTGTAAAACACACTACATAATTACTTCTATCATTGCGTTTACTGTTTACTTTACTCCAAACTCACATATCAGCGAATATAATATGCATTTTAAAGGTGCTGTATGGGTACCATGATGCGATGCCTTAAAAAACTTTTGACTGCTATAATATTTACATTTGTTAACCCGACTTCAAAAAGGAGGATGGTTCTGAATTCGTCTGTATTTTTTTTAAACACGACTTCAAAAAGGAGGATGGTTCTCAATTCGTCTGTATTTTTTTTTGCTTAGGTGAACTAAAATTGGCACAAGAATATGCAATTATTTTTTTACTTTTTAGTGCATTTTTTGTTTTGAATATTTGATTTTTGAAGTCGGGATTCCATTTTGTCAAAATAGGTTTTATTTGTTGTATTAAAACTATTTAATATAAATTTAAAAAATAAACCATTGAGAACCGTCCTTGGGACTCTTGGTAGTCTTGTACCAAACTTCATGTCTCTACCAATAGACTTCAATAGAGGTCATGCTTTTTTTTTTTTAAATATTGAATAATTTTAATAATTATAAGAATGTATTAAATAATTTTTTTATATTTATACATCACATAATGGCATGTACTTTGGTACCATGGGTAATTTGACTATATACTCATATTATAATAACAACATTGATCAATATACATGTCTTTATTTTATTATGTTCGATGTGACAAGGATATATCCAACCAGCAACTCTAGTAAATCACCTCCCAATCGTTTTGTATGCAAAAGCCAACTCCGACCTAATTTCTGATGTTTAGAAGCAACATATAAACAAAATCTAATTTAATGGAAATTATTATTGACCCAGCTTTTTTACTAACACAATATAGAATAAAAAACAGAAACCTCAAGAATAGAATGGCTGTGTTTAGAACAACTAAGTTCTTAGTAAACTAAGTAAGTTACTAAGTATTTCTGACTTACCAGGATACTTGATAGATACTAAGCAACTTAGGTTGTGTCGTCACTTTGCTTAGTGAGTGCTGTCAGATTGGGGGATTCCCCCCAAAATTTAATGGATTTCAAAAAGTCTAGTAGAAAATCTAGGTGATTTATTCTTAGGATTGTCGTATTTTTAATTTTTTGTATTCAAGTTAAATTTAACGAATCAGATTATAAAATATTTATTTATAATCGATACAGGATAGCAAATCTCTCAATTTGACAACACTGCTGACAAGTTAGTAAGTAAGTCATGAGGGAAACACGCTGAAATTAGATGCTCTGAAGTTAATTTTTTTTAGACTGACTGACTCACTTAGTTTACCGAGGATTTAGTTGTTCTGAACACGGCCATTCATGGAGCGAAAAAAATAGTGACAACTCTGAAAAGATTGTATAGAGAATCCATAAAACCCATTCATTGTGGATGTGCTTATGGTGTATATGGAAAATACCTACTAAATTTCAAGAATCAAATAGTAATAGTTAAAAAACCGAGAGTATTGTAATTTTTGACGCCCTCGTAACCAGGTTTGGGAGTTAATTTTCGTAAAACATGTTCTCAGTGGTATAGTATGTTGCATAAGAAACATATAACTACCTTCCAGTGTATAGGTCTTATAGATCCTAAGAATTTATGATGAATGAGTGAGTCAATCAGAAATAAAATACCACTCACTGATTGACTAACGACTCATTCCGGATAATTATCAAAAATTCTCCAGAACTATAAGACCAATTTCATCAACATCGTCAGAAAATTGAATTTACGAGTGAACTACCTTAAAACATCCTATATACAATATAATAATATGTAATATAATACGCACATAAAGAGTTTACCGAACTTATAAATAATATAATTAGTAAAACAAAGTTTAAACTAATATACATATATTTAGTTAAATAAATAAATAGACAAATAATAATATTGAACACAAAATGTTTTTTAGTTTTGAGTATTTCCGTATTTATAAAAAAAAAAAAAAGAACAAAAAAAAAGAACGTTAAAACGTTAAACGTTCGGTCGTGTGGTTTTAAATGTTATTCTTAACATACCATTTAAATAAAAAGATTTTATTTTTTATGACTTTCATAAACATATACACGCAGTATTTTGTATGTGATTTAATATCCTGTCTAATGTCCTGTCTATTTCTACAATATAAATATAAATATATACCGTATGGTAAACTTAAAAAAAAAACAACTAAAATATAAAGTATGTAGCCACCTGGTGTTCATTCTTATTGTTATTTGAACAAACAATTGAATATCAACTTTTTGAACAGAAAGAACAAGCTTTACATTTAACATTATTTTATATTGAACTAAAAAATTTATTTACATTTACATTTATTTCAACTTTATTTTGTAATTTTTTATTTAAACCAGATATATATATATATATATATATATATATATATATATATATATATATATATATATATACGTACACTCCCGTTCATAAAAATTGAACTAGCTGAAACATTCTTAGCGTTACTGTATGTAATATTATTATACATATATTTAGTAATATGTACGCTTAGAATGCGACTTACTTCAATTTTTATGATCGGGAGTGTACCAGTAGGAATATATTATTATTATTCATTATAATATTACGTTTGTGAATATCAAAGAGAATAAGAAAGCGTGTGGTATGTCACATTAGACGAAAGTTTTAAGATGGCAAGCAGCGCCGCGTGACCAATAAATAAACTAAATCTATTGCCAATGTTTATATAAATAACGTGTGTTATTTTTTTAATCGATTTTAGTAAATTTTTATATTTGATACATTCAATAATTTGGATATTTAGTTTTGTGGCCGTATTAAATTGCGGCTGTATACAAATTCAACATTTTAGGTTAGTTAGTAAATATTAATAATGTAGTAAATATTTATTTATTTTTACTATATAAACATTTGTAATTCATAATTTTAGATTTAAATTTGTATAAAAAGGTTAAGCTAACTATTTGGAAGGAATTGAGTATATTTGTAAATAAATAAAAATTTTATTTTATATCAAATATATCAGGTGTTCCTGAAGTCCATATGTCGGAATAGATACATCGAATATATTGTATCTGCTGACATTGAGGGATTCATACATAGTTAAAGATGACATGGATGTTTACAGTCTAAATGTAATGTTACGGATGCGGATATTTTATGGTTCACATCACCGATACCGGTACCGATTTTTAGGTCAGTTTTTTTTTAAATAGATACTTAATTTAGGTACAAGAGTAAAGAAAAAGATGGTAATAATTTATACACAATCAGAAATGTTAAACAAAACCAGAAACAAGCAAAATCCGCATCCGCAAAAAGCATTGATTATTGCGGATGCTAAAATTAATGCAGAAGTTCCGCGATTCCGAATGCGGATGCCAATATCCACATCATACCTAGTAGGTACCTTTCGGTATCCTGTTCAAGTTGGGTACATCGAGGGACAGCCGATGTACTCAATATTTTCCCAAGGATCGCGGTGTTTAAAGTCTATTTACTCGTTGATTAGATAGATCGATAGATACATTTTGGGGTCTAAAAAGTATTGCACTAGGACCTTATGGTCCATTGTGCTCCCCCTTCTCCTTCAGTCCGCCGAGATTCGCTTCTCCTATATGTTGGCAATAGCCAGGAGCTTGCTTATTAGGTCTTCCCTGAAGGTTCATATACTCGGGGTGAGATGCATCGAATATCCTGTATCTGCTGTAACCTAGAGGTTCGCAGTCAAAGATAATGTGGCTAGATGTCTCTTCCTCCTCGCCACACAATCTGCACACAATGGACCCGTTATGAAGTCCCATTCTGTGCAGATGCTTCCGCAGGGAATAATGCCCGGTAATAAATCCGGCAACCCTACGCAGTTGTATCCTGATCAGTCTCAGTGCATCGAGAGATAGCCGCTTGGTTGCACTGTGAAGCAGTACCTTCCCGAGCTCCTGTCGCGGTACTTTTTCCCAGTGATCACGGTGTTTAACATTTGACCACTCGTTGATCACCTGTTTACATGCAGTCCTTGGAATTCCGAAAATAGGCTCAGGTCCTATGAAAGGTATTCCGACTCCCTTCTTTACTCGTTGATTACCTGTTAGCTTCTGTTTTTTGGAATTCCTAAAATAGGTTCTAAGCCTATGAAAGGTATTCGGACCTTCTTTGTTAATTTTAAGATATTTAGTTAGGATACCTAGATATGAATTAAAATACTTAAATAACACTCTGTAGCTGTACTATTTTCTCTGATATTTAAGTAAGTGCATTATAATAATAAATAATTATAATAATAGTTTTCTAAATGAAATATATAAATAACAATTATAATATACATATATTATATTATATTAAATATTATACGTGTATAATATAATGCATATATTTTTGTATAAATTAGAAAAAAGTATTTTTTTATTTTTAATAACAAAATATGTAATGAATCAATCAAGTAATATAAAGAATATATATTAGTCCACAGTACAGCACGGTTTTTTTAATGATTAATAACAGGCTAAATTTTTGTCAGTAGCTTTCTTTCGACGAGACGCTACGACTTTTCTCTCGCGAAAATTCTGGATGATAGTGACTAACGAAGCGCGTAAGAGAGTAACTTTTGTTTGTTTGACAATAACAAAAATTTTATCAGTAACAGTTAATTTGTTTGTTAAATTGAGAGATAATGTAATAAAGACTTCAAAAAAACTTTAGTCCTACAAAATGGATGGTGTGACAGGCAGATCCTCCACCCCGAACATGTTCAAATAACGGGGTATACATAGTTATTAGTAACAAGCTGATTTTTATGCTGTTAATTAATAATGGTATGTATAATTTGATGGCCACCTTGTCCTACAAATTCAGTGGTTTAATTTCCCAGTCCTACGCTCTGAACATGTTAATGTAAAATTTTCATTTATAAATTAGAAAAATGTTTTCTTATTTCAATGACACACAACGTTTATACATATTGTAGGTCTCATTTCTTCAACCTTTAGTTCATAAAAGACTATTTATATTGTTTTTATCGTGAATATACTCAATCGCGCCAAGTAACGGTTATTTCAATAGCGCCAAGTAATAACTATGTATACCTCGTTATTTGAACATTTTGGGGTTCGCGCTTGCCTGTCAGACCATCCATTTTGTAGGACTAAAGTTTTTTTGCTGTCTTTATTACATTATCTCTCAAATTAACTGTTACTGATAAAATATTTGGTATCGTCAAACAAACAAGTTACTCTCTTACGCGCTTCGTTAGTCACTATCATCGAAAATTTTTGCGAGAGAAAAGTTGGGCGTCTAGTCGAAAGGAAGCTTCTGACAAAAATTTAGCCTGTTACTAATCATTAAAAAAAACCGTGCTGTACTGTGAACTATATGTATATATATATATATATATATATATATATATATATATATATATATATATATATATATATATATATATATATATATATATATATATATATACATATATATAATACATGAATATTTATGTATACATATTTACAATTTACATTACATTACATTAGAAGTACAATATATATAAGTACAGGTATGATTTGTCTACTGTCTACATATATACATGTCAAAAAAATGTCTTGACTTTTATTTACAAAATTCATTTTAAAGAAGATATTTGAAAATAGATCTAATACAGAATGAAAAACAATACGTGTTGTATACATTGATAGACTGATAGACATAAATATAATATTGTATACTTTATAAATTATATATTCTATTTCTATGTTATATCTAAATATATTGTAGGTATCTTTTAAATTTAGATAAATAGTTCATTGTCTGGAATTCTAGGCATTTAATATTAATCTTCTGGTGTAAGAAGAGGTGATGACTCTTGCGAACTCATTCCCAAATAGCATTGTACATATTTACAAAAGAGATTTAATTTTAACAAACTCATCTCTTGTATTTGCTGTAACCGAGAGATTTACAGTAAAAGTTTTCTCGTCCTCGCCGCACAGTTTGCCCTAAATCCAAAATCTGTTAAATCTGTTTTGTAAAAATTACAAAAAAAAAAAAAAGATAAAAAAAAAATATGTATAAAGAAATGCACTAAAAGTTAGTTGGTCGATTAGTTGGTCTACCCATATTTAGACAAATAAAATAAGTTATAGAACTTCAAAGTCACTAAAAAGCGAGAAATAAAACCTATTTTGACAAAATGGAAACCCGACTTCTAAAATCAAATATTCTAAAACAAAAAATGCACTAAAAAGTAAAAAAATAATTGCATATTCTTGTGCCAATTTTAGTTCACCTAAGCAAACAATTTTAAATATATATGTACAATTATTGTTATTTTTGGAGGCGGTGTCCAAATTTTATGTGAATTTCTCTATGCTGACACCGACTCCAAAAATAACAATAATTGTACATATATATTTAAAATTGTTTGCTTAGGTGAACTAAAATTGGCACAAGAATATGCAATTATTTTTTTACTTTTTAGTGCATTTTTTGTTTTAGAATATTTGATTTTTGAAGTCGGGTTTCCATTTTGTCAAAATAGGTTTTATTACTGATAATACTAGACAAAAGAATATTTACTTAAATTGAATATTACTTACAACATATATATAAATATATTTTATATATATGTATAATATTGCTTAGAGGTAGGTAGGTAATAGGTATGTAGACCTACTGGTTAGTAAGTATAGTAGTAAGTGTATGCTACTACCTATATTTAAATAAGTGTTTAGATTAGATCGCACATTTTAAAATAAATAAATAATAAAATCGTATTTTTATTTGACTCAAACGAAACTAAACTGTTGTGGCTGTCAATCAATTGAAAGGTGTTAACGAATAATAATAATAATAATAATATATTATATACGTATTATTGTGTAATACTTGTTAGTAATCCACCCACATCATTTTACAATACCACACTCAGCCTCTACACAATACCTACCTTTAATACAATACAATAGTATATATATATATATATATATATATATATATATATATATATATATATATACTTTTATATTATAATTTTTTAAATCTTTTACTTTATAGATTAGAATATAATATAATATATACAAGATGGAAATAAAATAATATGCCAAACTTTGTAGGGGCATTATTAAAGGTATTTATACTAAACTCAAGCATCAGAGTCCATCGCGATATCAACAAATATATGCACTGAATACGTAACAAGAATATTGAATAATAACAAGAACAAATATAACAATAAAAGCTAAAAATAAATATTTAAAAAACAAAATCAAACGAAACAATCGAAATGGAAAGGATCATAAAAATGATAGCAGTAAATAACAATTCGTATACGAATAATTTGAGACTTTTATTAATTCGGATTTATAGGTCCAAATTATCAAAAGAACCAATTATACCTGATTCTGATTCTGAAAATAGCCTCTCACTATATATATACACTGTTGCCAGGAAACGATAGATAAACCTTAGCAAATATTGTCAGAATTGGATACTGTTTTGCGTATGCTGACCATCGTTTGTAAGGGTGTGCCGTCCGGTCTAGGCGAACAGTTTTTAAATAAAAATCAATCTCATTTGCAATAGCACGCTTCTCCATAACCTCATTTTGCATATTGTGTGTAGCGATTTACTCAAAGAGGTATTTACCCGTAGTTTGGCAAACCCTTAGTTTGGTTTGGTTTTATGTACCTCTGGCTTATTATTTGGCAAAGTTTGGTATACTTTTTCTCTTCCACTCTGTATACGTGAAGTGTGTGTACCTACATCCTTGTATAAGATATGTAGGTACTATACCTATACCAGTGATTCTCAACTACTGTGCTGCGGCACTTTTGTGTGCCGCCAAATTCTTAAAGTGTGCCGCCAAATTTTAGAAATGTATATAGTAAAATATTAACCAACATAAAAATGAAAAAACGATCGAGACTGTTAAATGTAGAAGACGATATGAGAGTAGCATTGTCATTTTTACGACCAAATATAAATGAAATTATCAAAAAACATCAAGCTCAAATTTCTTATTAAAAGTATTCTTATTAGTAACTTGTAATGAATCCCTTAATAAACGTACTGTTGCTTTTGTAGTACATATTATTTTATTTTACATTCAAAATTATTATCATAAACTATTTTAGACAGTGTGTATATATAGGTGAGTAAATAACTTTTAAACTTATCTTTTTCTTTGTGTGCCGTCAAATTTTGAAATCGTTAAAAGTGTGTTGCGACAAAAAAAAGTTTGAGAATCACTGACTTATACTATTATATAAATTCTAGTATTAAATTAAAAATAATTAAGTATTATTTACTGTTGGTACTTGCATATAGTTTTGGTGCATTATTTTACATATAAATAATAATATGATTAGACGTTTTAGATTTTAAATTCACAACACAATCATGTGTACATGTTTATCATCAATTTATTAAATTAGAATAACGTTTATAGACGGGTGTCATTAGTATTCTTCCCCAGGTACCCAGGAACCTAGTTGTACTGAACGAATTTGAACTAAGAATATTGGGAGTAGAAGACCAAGAACGGTTGGACTCTTGTACCGCCAATTCTTTATATTTCATATTTTATTGTGCTTTTCGGCACTTCAATATACGGCTCTGGGCCGTTTAGTGGAGCACTCATTCTGGCTAACTCATCAGCCTTCTCGTTTTCATCGACTCTTGAATGTTCAGGCATCCAGCCAATAGTGACTTTCCAATAGTGAGTCTCCATACACTCCAGGAAAATGTTGGAGTATATTTCAAGTGAAGCTAACGCTTTAAGCGCGGCCTGACTATCGGATAAAATATATATGATTCTACCTTTGTAGTTTCGTTAATTGAAAACAAATATTTCAATTAATTACATATTATTATTATTTATAATACTTTTGTATTTGTTTTAAATATTAGTAATATTATATATAAATTAAACAATCAAGTAACATATTATAGTTATTATTATATTAAATTAAAACTAAATGTATTATAAATCTTAAAATCCTATTGTCAACTTTCAAATTAATTAAACTTATATTGACTTTATCTCATACCTACACGTATGAATGTTGGGGTATATTTTATTTATTTATACCTATGTATATGCCGCAGATGGATTGTCGAATCCGCTGTTTTACAAAACCGCTAGTTGTTTTACATAACAACTCCGTTATGTAAAACAACTGAACGAAGTTCAGCTGGATTGTCTTTGCGATACGTTTTACAAAACCCACGTTTAGACGTAATGCAGAATAGTTTATCTGTAGTCACAAAGAGCGTTTTGATATAGGGAAATATATAAAACGTCTTTTAGTGCGGGACCCAAAAACACTCAAAACCCGACCAACTCGGGGTATGACTGTTGAAGTGAAAGATTGTAGTACTCGGTTGTAATAGTTATCTCATTTACTTTCAATCATTTTTGACACTATATCTAAAATATATAGAACTTCTTAGGAAAAAGGACCTTTAGTAATGGGAATTCCATTAGCCCGTTTACAATAATTATAAGCTATGAATTTAAGACTTAAACAATATAGACTGCTAGGTAATATAAATAGTAGTATTCATAATAATAATAATGATATAAACTAAAATCTACAATCTGACGTTTCATTTCACGTTGCATAACGTCTAATCGTTGACCCGCTGCATTGATAAACGCAAAATGTTTAAGTAATATTACGTGTTAAAGTTCAGTAACTATGTAAAACAGCTAAACGTCGTTCAGTTGTTTTACATAACGGAGTTGTTATGTAAAACAACTAGCGGTTTTGTAAAATAGCGGATTCGACAATCCATCTGCGACATATATACATATCTATAAAAGTGATAATTATTATTATTTATGTATCTAATAATTTTAAAATTTTATTCTTTTTATCTAATATAATTTAGTTATATAATTAATATTTTAATCAAAGAATCACAGCTATTATTGATATTTATTTACTTTTAGTACCTCGTAAAATGAACCTTCACGATACCTGGTGAGTGAAAAAACCGGAGAGGCGATTAAAAAATTCAGATTACTGAATGTTTATATGGCGTGTCACTAACTATTTATAAATTACATTTGACAATTCTATTTAAAATCTTAGTAAAAAAATTGCCCAGTAACTGTTGCAATCCTTTAATGGCGGCTTCGATTCTTACATAATAAATAATTTGGTCCACAGAACTAAATTTAAAATTTTACGAAACAATTCCACTGCACTAACACAAGAGACTGATAACGTTGAACAAAATAAACGGTGCAAACTAACATACTTCTGCCCATGCACAAATAAAATCACTAGAGAAATAAAGGATCAAAACAGCGCTTGTTAGTAAAAATAAAATTAAACAGTTAATGGGCAACCCTAAGGATAAAATTATCAATCAAAGAAAAAAAAAATTATTATAGAAAAATACTTATTACGCCCTTTTCTAATATTAACGGCTAAGTGGGTGGGGGGGGGGGTGGCTTGAGGGCTTTATGTAAGCTGTTTTATACAATAAAAAAAATCGCACCTTAAAAAATATACGGTTTAACACCTTTCTTCAGCCGGATTTACTGAAGTAATATTTTATCACGGCAAGAAATATTTGTGAATTAATTCTAACATTTAATAAAAGCCTTATTTATTTAAATAACAATTTTGAAATGAAGTGAATTTGAATAAACCAAATATAGAATAATTGAAATGTTTGTTCAATTTTAATGTATCCTAATCCTATAAAATGGATATTGATAGGGTAGATTGGATATAAAATAGTACTTACATGAGACTGATATTATTTATTTTAAGTATATATTATAACACATATTATAATGAATTGAAATCAGTGTAGTGTATATATATTTTAATATATTCAACAGATCATATTAAGGACGTTGTATCCGTATATTCATGTTCAATAACGATACGATCCTATTCAGTTTTGTTTATTTAGAAAAGTTATACAGTGTGTAAAGTTTTTTTTCCGTAATATGTAAGTATTTGGAAAATACACCAATTAAGTACTTAACATATATCATATATTAACATATATCTATATATTAACATTAAATCACTATTTCATATATGCGACATGTATAAAAAGGTTATTTTAAAACCATTACAATGTATAAATTTCCGCTTTATATAAATGATTGGTTTTGAATTAAAATACAGCGACTATTGGGATCTGTAGTATTCAGATATGCCATCTAGCGGCGAAATTTAACTAATCAAATAGTTAAATTTCGTTAAACGCTAACAGCAGGGCTGTAGCAAGGCCTTTCTGCGCCTTGGGCGAGTTTGACAAATCTGCCCCCTCCAATGCCGAGGAGGAGGGGGTATTTAACAATTTATAGAATTTCTGTAAAATTGTTTAATATTTTAATATAAAAACACTGTTATTATCTGTATTCACTGTTGTTAGCCTATTAGGTGTTGCTATTTTCACTTTTAATAGTATAAATCCACTTTTCGACAAAAATGAGTGAATGGTAGTTTTAGTGAGATATTAGAATACTCTTTTAAGGATGTACGAGCGCTGATGTATAGTCCATTATAAAATTCTTCAAAATCTTATATAGTACATTCATAAAAGTCCACAATAATGTTTATTATTTTTGTCGTAAGTTAAAACTAAAATTTAATTTAATTAAAATTAATAAAAGATATTTTAGTAAAAACCTGAGGTTTTGGGTAATTAAGCTACCGCTGTTAGAAATAATATTTGCCCGAAATCTCAGTTGTTTTCTTAAATATATTTTTTTTAGGCCCATCATACCGGAATTTTATTGGATCAATCTCTTTATTAATTTTTCTATTTTCTATTGTGTAGTTTTTTTTTTATTCGTCTTATTAAATTCCAAGTGAAAATATGTCAAAATATATTAATTCAAGACCCCCGTAATCACCCCTGAAACTTTTATAATTGATTTATATTCAAATACATGTAAACAAAAAATCAAGCCTTAATCTTTTTGAAGCTTCAATGCTCGTACAATCTGAAATGTTAATATCGACAATATGCCATTCGCATTGGTTTGAAAATAAACAGTTTATTACCTTTTTGATATGAAATTGACCCAACTTATATCGTTAATTTAATGTTATCAAACATGACATTCGTTATATAATAATGACAATCTAACAAATACTATAAGGATATCTTTTGGGAATTGTCGATTTCTTTGAATTTAATTCAATAGGAGATGAATTTAAATGAAATCATTTGTTTTGAAATATATAAAGATTTATTATTAATAGAGAAAAAGGTTTTATATGATTGATATCGTAAAAAATATCAGAATAAATAAATAGAATCGAATTAAAAACAAGTGACAAATAACTGAGTTAAGTGCTTATATACCCGGTGTAACCTCAATTTATGTAAAAAAATTTATAACAAAAGTTGTTTATTTAAAAAAAAAAACCGATATTTTTTGTCTTTAAATTTTTGTCCTATCTCTTATGGTTTCAAAAATAGGCAGTTTTACCCATTTTGCCCAATTATGATTGCCCATTCACGAACTAGACCTTACTTTTAAGTTCTAGATCACACACACACAAACATACAATTTCAGCTAATAATCTTTTTTCGTTTTTGAGTTCTCGTGTCCACAGACGGACGGATATACGGAAATGACCGAATTAGTCCATTTTATGAACACTTATTCTAAATATTTCTGCCTGCGGTTAATGTTTTTAAGCGTTACAAAGTCGAGACAAACCTTAATATATCTTTTACATATATATTTAGACATACCGGGTATGACAAGTATAAATAACAACTACCTAAGTTAATGATCAATGCGTGGACTGTTTATTTTACTTTTTACACACGAACAAATGTATAAAAACACAAAGTAGTATATAAAGGCTTTAAAAATATAATATGCAAAAAGTAATTGTAGATGTTTGAGATGAAATTGTGTTAAAACCATTCAGTTAATGAAAAAAAACTTTCATACAAAAGTTGTATATTTTTAAAAAAGGAACATTTTGTAATTGAATTTTTTTTCTATCGCTTACGGTTTCAAATATCTATATATAATAACGAACAACTTTTGTTTTAAACATTTATAGCGTATGAAGGCACACATACATTATACTTATTATATTGTTATCAGCCAAGTAGCCGCGCTTGTAAAGGCATTGTGTGTACTTGGAACTGGTAGGTTATGGGTTCGAATCCCGACATCGGCAGTTTGTCAATTATTCAGGAAAAAAAAAGGGGCGGTTAATTGACTAAACTGTCGATGTATGAACAAGAACGAAGTAACCGGCTATGCTTGTGAAGGTTTTCTGCAGTTTCCTTCACGAACTCCAGATGAGTATCGGCATAGTTCCTATCAAAGTCGGCTGCAGCCGCACATCCTACCAATTCCTAGTCAACACACAAAATTCCTTGTCCTTCGCTCACATTCTTAGGCATCACAATGGACCTTATGGTCGAAGTGTGTCCCGTCCAGGACACCCTCTACAGTCTATTATATTGTTTATATTATTTCTAAGACTTTGAAATAATATATAGGTATGTTTGTCTCTTTTTCTCTTTACAAATAAATGTATGTCTGGCCTACACTTATATATACATTAAACACTGTAGCAAATTTCGTATCAAAATGGTTAGTCTTGGCAGTTACAACCTGTATCTAGAGCATGGTAGTGCGCAAGGCCGAGTTTAAGGGACATACAATATATTGGTTAAATGAAGATATTACAAAGAATACTATAAATAAATTACATGTGATGCAAAATAAATTTTTTCTCATTCAAATTATTCCTAGAAATCATTTTATACAAAATAAGTTTGGTAAATAAACGTCTTCTACTGAATAAAGCAACAAAAAATATCGCAACTATTATCTTTCAATCTCTATTAAACACAATATTTGTGTTTTTAAGTAACAAAAGAAACTGAATTAATTGTTTAAGTATCCGGTATATATAGAGTTTTTGAAAAAAGTAACAAAAGTTGTGTACTTAAAAAACCTGGCGCACTTTTTGTCTTAAATACCTTTTTTGCATTTCTTACGGTTTCAAAGATGGATATTTTTCCCCTGGCGGGTAGAAATACGGTCCGATTTTGGCCGTTCACGAACTGAACTGAACTTTTTAGCTTTAGAACACACATAAAAGTTCGTTATCTCTTTTCGTTTTTGAGTTATCGTGTCTACAGGTAGACATTCGGCCAGATGTTAAAAAGTCGGAACTAAACTGAACATACCCTTGTATATATTATATATACCGGGTATAAAACTACTATTTTAACAGGTGCCCCGGATGCAAACTGAGGTTTTTTGAGTCCTTGAAACGACCATGGATTATACCTTCTCCAAGGAATGGAATAATATATCTTAATGATTTTTTAAAATGCTTAGCTTTTTTAATAGGGAATATGCATGAAGATTTTTTTTCACATTAATTTTCAGAATATGAAAATACTGTTAATACTGTAATAATATTTAAAAACAAAATTAAAATCCGACAAATATCAAGAAAGCTATAAGCTTTTAAAGATTATTATCTGTCTCTTTCTTGCAAAAATACTAAAAACGGAGTTTTACGTGTATTTTAAATGGTGAAAGTGTAATATGACGTCACATAACATATCAAGAGGGCTATCACCCTCTTTGTCTAATCGGGAATTTCAATAATTCATATCTCGCTTATTTTTAAAGTTATTTAAAAGAGTAATTTTACCTTGATATTTGTCAAGTAAATATGCTTCAATTCAAGTGAAAAAAAATTTTCATGCATATTCCCTATTGCTTAAGTAATAATTTATCAATCAACTCTATAAGAAATAATAATATTTTCAATAAACGCCACAATAAATTTATCTTCAGTTGTTTCGTAGAAAAAGTAACATATACGGAAGATAGTGACCCCCTTAACTTCTTAACTACCCTCGATCATCAGATTCTCTATTTAAAGTGTGATTTCGGTATATACCTACTTTATGCATATACTTATATATATATATATATATATATATATATATATATATATATATATATATATATATATATAAATATATATATATATATATAAATATATATATATATATATATATATATATATATATATATATATATATATATATATATATATATATATATATATATAAAGTGAATGTAATGTAGACATATAATAGTAAGATGTTTTATAAGTATGAACAATCAGTTATAGATAGTTATATAGTGAACAACAACAATAATAATAACAATAATACAATATTAAAATAAATAATATTTATTATTATTTAATTAATTAATTGTGTTTTGTGTAATAATATAAAGTTTAGTGATTTACTATTTTATTTAATATAAATTATAACATATTTATTAATATTAAATAAATAATTATACAAACGAAAATTATATTTTATATATTAATGTTTAATTTAAATTAATTTAATTAATAATTTAATATTAACAAAAATGTAATATTACCTTACTAAAAGCCAGAAATGTTTTATTTTAATTTTGAAATAATCTAAAAGTTTTTAATCGTTTAAATTTAAACAATATATTTGTTTTATTCATTGAGGTAATAAGATATTTTTTGGAGGGAGTGTTTTTGGGTAAAACCCTATTAGTTTTATGTTAAAAAAATTAATTTATTTTAAATGAAATAACTCAAAACTTAATAATTTATTTTAAATATTAACTATGTTTTATATAAATAATATGTAATGTAATATTGCTATCAAATTGTGCATTAGATTCAAGTTTTTACAATCGACTTGTGCCGAATTTATTCGGTTTTCAAAAATATATTCCGGAAAAAAACAACTATGTATATATTTGAACAATTTAAATAAAACTTTATCGCAATAGTATATATAGGTACTGATTGTAAAAAGATTACACTGACAAATTTCGAGATAAATTAGTTAAAGTTAAGGACGTTCATGTGCTAGAAATAGTAGATTCATATTATTTTAGAAAATCTACAATAAAGTCGTAAATTAAAATCAAAATGTATTATTCTAATACACTTGTGTATTAGAATATAATTCTGTATAACTTTACAGAATTTTTAGCGCGAAAAATAAAATTAGTTTCAATTATGCTGATTATAATAATTAATAATTAATTCTAATGTTGGATAATACTATTTTTTAAATTCAATTAAATAAACTGTATAATTCAAAGAAAATTTCAAAACAATAATAATATCATAGTTTCTAATTTTTTTTAACACATAGTTGTTACAAGTTTAAATATAAAAAATTCGTTACGCAGGAGCTGCTTCAACTTAGCGAATTTCCTTAAAATACATAAATCACTTTCTAGCGGTCAAAATTTTAGTCTGATCAAAATGAAATGTCATATATGATTTTAGTATTTGCAAGGCCAATTTTATTAATAAATGACATACGTCAAGGAGAAATGGGGGCATAAAGAAAGGAGAAAACACAAAATATAAAATATCTCTCTTAATATTAGAACAATCGAAAAATGCGTAAGTATTAAAGTTGTAGAAAATCATGTTTGCTACAATTCATCACCTTCTCATTTTTGCTCAAACTCTAATGTGTACAGAGATATTGAGGAATTTTATTTGAAGTCTTAAACCGTTAATATTTCTGTAAATATTAGGGTAACAGAAAAAAAGATAAGAAACAAAATTACAGTAAAACTTAGTACCTACAACTTTACTTCTTGTAAATTTTTCGACTTTCCGAATATTCAGGCAGATATGTCAAATTTGAATAAAATAGAAAAAAACTTGAAAATAATGTACTCTTATCTATAGTAAATGTTTATTAAAAATTCCTTCTTAAATTTCGACACAAAGACGACATCACCAAAACAATAATAATTATCTCACCCACTAAAATAATATTAATAATAAATATATTTGTTTTATCGTCATATATCTACTATTAAGTTTTGTTATCTAATTTTTTGACACCCAGTATATACAGGCTGTAATCCTACAGACTAGACATATAATAATATATACTTTTAACGGAGATATAGATTTATTTGTAAGGAGAAAAGGAGACAGGCATAGATAGCATTCAGGATTACAGCCTGTATATCATATTTAAATTTATTTTAATATAATATAAATATAAATAATAAATGATTGATGGACCTCAAATCATGGCCCTACAATTTCTAAATTATTTACACTGTTAAAAAATAAAATAGTGGACCCAACTACGCCAGATAATTGGACGATACTACATACAGGGAAAATAATAGCACTTTAGCCAAATACCTAAAAATTGAAATAATGAAACTATTTTTGTTGAACCAATAGGGAATATGCATGAAAATTTTTTTTCACTTGAATTGAAGCATGTTTACTTGACAAATATCAAGGTACAATTACTTTTTAAATAACTTCAAAAATAAGCCAGATATGAATGATTGAAATTCCCGATTAGACAAAGAGGGTGATAGCCCTTGTAGCGGTATCGCATTTTCATTGAATTATGACATATTATATATTTATATGTAAATTATCAAAGTTGTTAACATCCAAAGCAACCGTGATAAAAGAGAGAAGTTATAGTTGTTAAGCAACAGATAAAAATGATAAATAAAATTATAATAATAATTTAATGAAAATGCGATACCGCTACATACTTCCCCCCATCAACTAATAAAGAAAAACGACTAGAAAAAGGTTGTAACATAAAACAACCTTGTTCACTCGGAAAAAACTTTAATAGTTGATGTACATCTTAAAATTAAATACAAAGTAAATTAAGAAAAGATTAACATTGAAAAAAGTATGCAGGTTTTAGCCTGTCAATCGAAATAGAGGTAGGTTTGTTATTGATATCAATAACAAAAAATTTAGGAAATCTCTTGATAACAGAGAAAGGACCTCTATAATTACAAGATAGTGGAGGTTTGACATGATCCTCGCGTATAAAAACTTTTTTTGATGAATCTAAATCTTTAGGTAAAAATACATTTTTGTTGGTGAACTGTCTGGTAAAGAAAAATTTTAATGTAAATTTACAAATTTACCTTTTTCAATTATTGCAGCAAACAATACTAAAATTAATACTTTTGGTACTTCTGAAATTTTTCTCAATTTTGGAAATGATTTGGTTTTTCGTCATGAATTCATTGTTGGCGATGTAATTCATGGCATTCTAGGTTTAGATTTTCTAAAGAAATTCAATTTGAATATCGATTTTAAAAATCAAACATTATTAAAACCTATTAATTCATGTATTGAAGTGATCTCACTTCAAAATCAATTTACGGAAATCTTAAATTCTTTTCCAAATTTAACCAAATCAGAAAAATTCAATCTTAATCCTAAACATAATACTCGACATCGTATTGTGACAAACTCTTATCCTATATTTTCTAAATATCGCAGGCTATGCCCTGAAGAGTTGTCAGCTGCTAAAAAACATTTTCAGGAACTTGTAGATTTGGGTATTTGTAGACCTTCGGATTCTGAATGGTCATCACCTCTTCTCATGAAAAAGAAATCGGACGGTTCTTTTCGTGCATGTGGTGATTATCGTCGACTGAATTCGATCACGGTACCTGACAGATATCCAATTCCTCATTTATATGATTTCAATGTAAAATTAAATGATAAAAAGATCTTTTCTAAAGTTGATTTAAAAAGAGCTTATTATCAAATTCCCGTACACGATTATGATATCGCGAAAACTGCCATTATCACTCCTTTTGGTCTATTTGAATTTTTGAGAATGCCTTTTGGTTTACGCAATGCAGCTCAAACCTTTTCTAGATTTATGGCAGATTTATTCAGAAATGTAGATTTTGTTTTCACTTATCTTGATGATCTTTTAATCGCGAGTGAAAACGAAGAAAAGCACACTCAAGATCTCAAAACTGTTTTCAACATTCTCAATGAAGCTGGAATTTTAATAAATTCTTCGAAATCTATTTTTGGTGTAACAAAATTAGATTTTTTAGGACATCACGTAGATTCTGAAGGAATCACCCCTATTCCTTCCAAAGTTGAATCTATTTCAAATTTTCCTATTCCGAACGATCAAAAATCACTCCGAAATTTTCTTGGGATGATTAATTTTTATAATCGCTTTATTCGGAATTGTGGTGACATTTTAGCTCCATTGAATAAACTTGTTGAACACGGTAAAACTTCAACGAAGTCAGTTATTCTTGATGAACGTGCAATTTCAGCTTTTAATTTAGCTAAACAAAAATTAATTGATGTTGTTAAATTAGCACATCCTGTTTCGAACGCTGAAACTTGCATTCTCACTGATTCCTCCGGTACTGGCATTGGTGCAGTTTTGCAACAAAAAATTCATAACGTCTGGAAACCACTCGCTTTCACATCAAGAAAACTGACAGACACTGAAAGACGATATAGTACATTTTCAAGAGAATTATTAGCTATTGTTTTTGGCATAAAAAAGTTTCGTCATTTCATTTCAAATCGAAATTTTTTTATTCGGACTGACCACAAACCTTTAATAAATGCTATTAATTCTCGTAATGAAAATTTATTAAATCGTGATATACGTCATTTAAACTTTGTCAGTCAATATACAACTGATCTTAGATACATTAAAGGTAGTGAAAACATTCCGGCTGATTGTTTATCTCGAATTAATACAATTTCACTACCTTCAGGTATTGATTTGATTGATATTAAGAAGATTTCTGATCACCAGAAATGTGATCCTCTTCTTATTAATTTGTTAAAAAATCCAAAATATTCTTTAGAAATTCGTACTCCTCCGAATTCTCTTTTTAAGGTTTATGTGGAGACTTCTTTGAAAATTCCCAGAATCTTCGTATCTGACATTGATATAGAAGATGTATGGAAAGCTGTCCACAATCTTGGTCATCCATCAATTAGACAAACCTTGAAAAAAGTACGCACATTCTTTTTTAACCCTAATCTTATTTCGCGAATCAAAAATTTGACTCGATCATGTCCGATCTGCCAATTAAATAAAATCACTCGTCACACTAAAAGTGATTTTATGCCAATTGAAGAACCAAGTATCAAATTTTCTTTCTTACATTTAGATATTGTTGGACCTCTTCCTCCTAGTGAAGGATATCGGTATATCTTCACTATCATTGATCGTTTTTCGCGTTGGGTCGAGGCTATTCCAATCAAAACTATCACGTCGGAAGAAATTATTAACAATTTGATTGCTTCTTGGTTCTCGCGTTTTGGTTTACCTACGAGGATCACTACTGATCAAGGTAAACAATTTCAATCACATATCTGGAAAGATTTTTTGTCTTCTCTAGAGATTAAACATATTTCCACTACTGCTTATCACCCTAACAGCAACGGTATTATTGAACGCTTTAACCGGTCTCTCAAAATTTCTTTAAATTGCTGTCAAAAAAATAATAACTGGTACAAAATTTTACCTTGGGTTCTACTAAATTTGCGCTCCTCAGTCAAGGAGGATATTAACCTTTCTTCTGCAGAAATTTTATATGGAATTCCTCTTCGATTACCATATGATTTCTTTTCAGAAGACGTTGATACATATCATTCTGTTCAACAATCTACTCGAGAGTTGAAGAATAGAATGATAAACGCAAAATTTTTCTTTACCAGACAGTTCACCAACAAAAATGTATTTTTACTTAAAGATATAATTGATCTTTATTAGATTGAATATGTTATGTGACGTCATATTACACTTTCACCATTTAAAATACACGTAAAACTCCGTTTTTAGTATTTTTGCAAGAAAGAGACAGATAATAATCTTTAAAAGCTTATAGCTACCTTGATATTTGTCGGATTTTAATTTCGTTTTTAAATATTATTACAGTATTAACAGTTTTTTCATATTCTGAAAATAAATGTGAAAAAAATTTTCATGCATATTCCCTATTGCGCGACGTAGTTGAAATTAATAGTTAGAATCAAATTCATTTGTATTGGACTTTATATGTGCGTAAGTGCATCCGTAAGCTTCAGTGCATCGAGAGACAACCTCTTGGTTGTATTCTGAAACAGTATTTTCCCGAGCTACTGCCGCGATACAATATTCCCAGTGATCAGCATTTGACCACTCGTTAATCACCTCTTTACATTCAGTCCTTGGAATTCCTAAAATAGGCTATGGGCCTATGAATGGTATTCCGACTCCATTCTTTGCCAAGACATTATTTTATAGAAATTTGCATAATTATTTTTGCGAGATCTATCGCCTATTCAAATTTTCCGGATTAAAATCCGGACACATCCAGTAGAGTTAGTATTTCACCACAATTTTTAAATATTTTTGATGAATTATATATTTTATAGAGAAATATGCATAATTATATAAACCAAAAATAATAAAAATTACTAAAATATTTCAAAAATAAAATGAAAATATATATAAAAATGTTATCAATATGTTATATTGTTAGGTCATCGATCATATTAAAAAGGTCATTGAAATATTATAAGAAATCATTTATTATTTATTGTTTTACATATTATTTTTTGGTTAGCTTCAGTTTGTCGTTACTTATCAACAACAAGAATTTTATTTAGTTTATTTTTTCTTCTTCTTATTTTAATAATTATTTTTGAAAAAAGAATAATAATAAAAAAGAGTTTTATAATTTTTCTACAGTATTTATCTAAATACAAAACTGATCGCAGTCAAATAAAATATTATACTAAACAAAATAGTGGATTGGAATAAATATAATTATTTAGAAATTTAAATAACAAAAATTTTATAAACTAATGTGTGTAATTTAATTGATGTAATTATTATTTATTTGTGTTAGTTTTACCTCTGTATATATATATATATATATATATATATATATATATATATATATATATATATATATATATATATATATATATATATATATAAGTGTAACCACGTACGTAGAATGGTTGTGTTCAGACCAACAAAGTCCTTAGAAAAAACTAAGTAAAGGTGCATTTTCATGCTGACGCTTGACCGCTGGTTTCTAGCGTCAAATTCGGTCACGTGATGAGAATTTAACATGCGCGCCATCTAGAAAAAATTGTTGCGAAAAATTACATCGTTTAGCGTCAAATTAGACTTCAATATCGAAAGTCGATGTATCGATGTTACTACTAGACTTTATTGGTTACGTATGTAATTGTGAGTAAAACAAAACTGTATCTGATATTAGCGAATTTCCTCCAAAAGAAATGCAGCTTTTGTTTTTGCACCAATGTTGGAATTTCGTAAAAATTTCTTCAAATGTCCATCGATCCTATCTATTAAATGTTAAAAATCACTATCGCTAAAATTTATCTATATATATATGTACTTTTTTTAAATGTCTGTGGACTCTCTAGTGGTCACAGTTTTATTCCGATTGGAATGAAATTTGGAATTTGAGGCGCTTTTGGTATTTTAAAGGTCAAGTTCGTTAATGGGTAAAATCGGTCGAGGGAAAAGAGGGTTTAGAGGGAGGGGAAAACACTAAATTTGTCTATCTCCCTTAATATTTGAAAAATCAAAAAATTTATCAGCAGTTAAGTTGTAGGTACTAAGTTTTACTGTAATTTTGTTTCTTATCATTTTTCTGTTACACTAATATTTACAGATATATTTACAATTAAAGATTGAAAGTTAAAATTCTAAATATCTCTGTTCACATTAGAGTTTGAGAAAAATGAGCAAGTAATGAATTGTAGCAAACTAGATTTTCTACAACTTTACTCCTTATACATTTTTCGATTATTCTAATATTAAGAGAGATATTTAATATTTTGTGTTTGTTTGACACGAATACATAAAATATATTTAATTGTAAACAAATTTTGATTGTCATTTCCATAGTAACTATAAACTATAATCGTTATACCGTTCTATTTTGGCTATTAATAAATTTAACTTTTGCAAATACTAAAGTCATATCAGATATTATATTTCATTTTGATCACACTAAAATTATGTAGCTTTAGCGCTACATTTTTTCTAGATGGCGCTCATGTTAAATTCTCATCAGGTGACCGAATTTGATGCTAGAAACCAGCGTCAAGGGTCAGCATGAAAAAGCACCTTAAGTGTGTTAGCCTAAAAAAAATTTAATTTCTGAGCATCTAAATACAGCGTGTTAACTTATCAGCAGTGTTGTCACATTAGGGGATTTTCTATACTATACTTCCATTTCTTTTTTCACACTTAAAATATATACTACTTATCTTTGTTTATAAATGAATAATTTTACAGAGAGTTACAAATGTGAGGAGTTTTATGAAATGTAAGAAAATTAACATTTCAGGCCTGTTCAAATTTATTCAACGGGAGTGTACATATAATGGTATAAACAAACACGTAATATTTAATCTCGGGACGTTTTTTCCGAAACAATATGGCTGCTCTAGCTTTGATAAATCCCCATAGTTCACATTGTATCAGCATGCAAAACATTTTATACTGACTGAATAGATTATTTCATGTGGTAATTGTTTCTTTGTGGTATTTTCATGTGGAATTTTACCGAGCAAGTATCTAGAGTTTTTATACCGCACATGTTTCGA